>CM062810.1:943568239-944083239 GCA_031772625.1 Pinus tabuliformis
GGGAAAAATGATGGAGAGATACCTACTACAAGGGCGCAATTATGGAGAACCTGAGAACGTGTAATCATTGATGGAGAACCTGTGAGTGATGTGTAATTTAGAGCCGCAACTTCAAGGTGAATTTACCATAGCCTTATTCAAAACTCAATGGAAATTGTATCCATTTTTTTTTAAGTTTTAACGCATCCATTTTTTTTGCTTTTAATTGTGTCGATTTTATGTTGATTTTTTTGTGCTTTAACTATGTCCATTTTATGTTTCATTGTAAATGATACTAATGAAATTCAACATTTTATGTGCTTTAACAATATACATTTTATGCTTCATTGTAGATGATATTAATGAAATTCAACTAGAAGAGTATTAGGATCAACGTTATTTGTTATGCAATGGTTTAGTGATGTAATGGTGTACCAACATGTCTTGGAACTTTCACTTAATTCAGAAGGTTGATAACAGGCCATCACATTTTCACACATGTACTGTATTTTTTTGTAAGACTATTCTTTGGACACTTGTAATGCATGTTTCTTTAACTTGTGTTAAGAAAATTTAACTATTTCGGTTGTTCTAATACATATGCTTATGAAAGTGTGTTTATAAGTTGTTAGTGTTGTCCCGCCTATGTGGGCTATCCCGCTGAACACTCGATAGAACCATACCCATAAACTTGTTATAATGACCATCTCACTCATCGGGACTATTCCGCTGGGTTTTGTACGTGTTATCTGTTCATTGTGTGTTTGTGACTGCCGCATCCGTGCGGAATACTCTGCTAGAACCTGTGCATGTACTGTTATCTTTTGTTTCTATGACAGAGTTGGGACTATTCCCCTTTGACTTAAGACTCACTTCCACCCTCTCCATATGCGGTGAAAGAACCTTGACACAAGTAAAACCAAGCACTCACCAGGCACGCGAACCTTGTTGTTTGAAGTCAAAGCAGACGACTCTCATGTGCTGACAAGCAAGATCTGAGGCAAACCTTTAAGATAATGGCAATTGGGCCATCATACCAGATGTGACTCCTACACCAAACTGTGTGAGGTCTAGTTGGGATTTCATACCAGGGAGATCCCCTAAATGTTGGTGGGTCCAGCACCATCAACATTTCTGGCATTAGAAGGAGGGTCGCCACTTGTTTATGGCTAAATTTCCTCTCCCCCACTCATAATCCATCTGGTCAAGGGAGTAACTCGTACTCCTTCTCACCTACATGAAACTTTGAAGTTGGTTACTCCTCACCTCCCAGACGTGAACACGAAATGTCATGTCAACACCTCTACTCTATTCGTCCCATCATCTGTCAATTCAGGAAAGCAGTCAGATTGATTCGAGGAATACAAGATCTTCCATACGCATCAATAAAGCCAAATACCACTCCTATAGGAGTTGTATCATCAGTGGAAGAAGTATTTCATGCCACACTCGAAGGTCTGGCAAAAGCTACTAAGAACGAAGAGGAGCCTCCAGTTTTGCAACAGGGAGAATGAGACACCCTCGTGATCTTGGGCTAAGATTCGGTACAGGAAGCAAAGGGGAAGGCATCGGAGGAGGCAGAGGTGGATATGAACCAACATACTCAGAGCCAGAACTGTTAGATTATGAGGAAGAGGGGGAGGATGATGAAGAAGAAGATATCGCTGACCAAAAATTGGAATGGATGACTGAGGGCCCATTGGCTCTCTCGGGTGCTTTGCATAGGATGCCAAAGCGTTAAGAGAGAATGCTAACCATGTATGACCTTGACAAAGTAGTGAAGGCAGAAGATCACTTGGAAAACTTCTACCTATAGATGCATACACTCGAGGTACGGTATGATGACATTGCATGCAGACTATTCCCATGTATCTTAGATGGTCGCGCAGTAGTATGGTATCACAACCTTCCTGTCAACTCTATCCATAGTTAGGGTATGTTCAAACGCATGTTTCTAGAAAAATTTGTTGATGACAAGACCTCGACCATGTTGCTCAAAGAGTATGGTAGCCTGAAGATGGAGGTGGAAGAAAAGGTAAAATATTTTAATCAGAGGTTTTTGGCCTAGTGAACAAGTTTGCATTGGAAACAAAACCTCATGACTCCATCATTGTTGATTACTACACATTCGAACTACCAACCAACATTGCGCAGTTCGTCAAGTGAGCTATGAAACCAACATGACTAGAAAACTGCGAAGAGACAATCGATGTAGAGAAGGACTTAAGTGCAATTGGAGTCATCAAGGATGATGAACCAACGAAGGACTCTAGAGATGTGGGTAGGAAGCCCTAGGCTATGGCGAGCAAGGGTAAAGACAAGGAAGCAAGTGATATTGAAACCCTTAATCGTATTGTCAAAAACCTGACAATAAAAGTGTCCAAGCTCAAACAACGAACAGTTGACACATCTGCAAGCAACTGGCCACCTCGATAATAGAAAGGAAGCATGTCATTAGGCGGCAATCACTTCCCAGCTAAAACCCTGTGTAGAGATCCAATTAAGTGTTCTAGATAGAATAGTGTGCGAATAATGAATTTTGCTCATTCCATGAAGATGATCATCTGGAAGGGTCTTTCTCAGAATGGAAATGATTTGTAGGCTCAATATGAAACCGTGTACTAAATGTAGTGAGTAGTCCATAATGGCAGCTAAGAGACACAGGCGACGACGAAGATGCTGCATCTAATGAGGCACCCAAAACTGGGCTGGTAATCAACATGTATCAGTGCTCACAAGCAGTGCATAAGAAAAACACCGAGAAGCAGCCCCAAAAGAAAAGTAGTCGATACAACTCAGAAGTCAAGGGGCTCCCCCTACATTTGGCAAAATGCAAGAAAACCTTGAACTACTGATGAAGGTTGATCCACCAGCCGTCCAAAAGAAGAGAACACAAAGAATGCCCAGGAAGATAGCACGAACAAGAGTACGTCCATGAGAAGCAAACTACAGAATACTTCGCTAGACAATACGAACACCAATATGACCCCGGGCACCTTGGTGAGTCTACACCCTCTTGACTACAACATTGTGGACGTCATCAAGAAAAATCTCACAAACCTCAATTTGTTCGAGTTGGCTATGACTCAAATTCAGCGAGATATTTTGTTGTGTGTACTGGGGAAAACATCTACAAACATCAAAGCCTCTACTAGCAAGGGATCTAGCACATCTCCAAGTTCACTCACAACTGTGCTCAACACACTTCGGATGGAAAAATAAAACTCTCCTTCCCCTCCATTCTTTCTTTCATTTGAAAATTTTAACTACAATGTTGACAACTATTTGGTTGATTCTAGTGCATCAACCAACGGCATGTTGTTGTGGACATATCAAAAGCATATGGCTTATTGCTCAGCAGAGACTAGTCTAGCAATATGAATGGATACTTTGCTAAAGACTGGTCACACTTGTGGATTCCATATTAGGGCAAAAGAAATCAAATATGGGTTTTATTTGAGGGATAGATGAGGCATAACATCACTCCCATCAATGGCAATAATGAACCATTTGCCTTCACAGAGCTCATATTCGGCAACTACCTCTTGGAAACAACGTTGGGGTGTTACCTTACACAGCCAGCTCCAACCCCACCATACATGAAGTTGGGTCTCCTTCCTTACCCAATTGATGGAAATGAAACTTGTACAACGCATTGTAACACTACTACTAGTAGTAGTAGCAGCAGTAACAGTAGTAAAAGCGCGTCGAAAGGTCCATGTACAGATGAGTTGTGGACCATGTACTTTTATGGGTCAAAGACATGGGATGGCTCCAGAGTCGGGTGTGTATTGATCGACCCAAAACATAGGAAACATTTCATTTCGAGCCACTTAGTGTTCGAGTGCAAAAACAAAATTGCTTAATACAAAGCACTCGTGTTGGGCTTGCAAAAATCCATTAACCTCAACGTTGTTACACTCGAAGTGGTAGGTGATTTGGAAATAGTGGTATGACACATACGTAACTCCATACATTGTTTATCACCTCATCTAAAAAGTTACAAGCAAGAGGTATGGAAACTCATCTCTAACTTCCAAGCATTTAATATCATTGTTGTGCCAAGAACGCGTAATGTAGTTGCCAATGCTTTAGCAAATGCAACTTCTAGGATGTCACCACTTAGGGATAGATTTACAGTTGAAAATTTGTATAAGCCTTTTATCCTTGATAACATAACTAATCTATGTGTTTTTTATGATGATCAAAAATTACTTCATTTCATGGCCAACATTGATGTCTTCAAAGACACAACGATTGATGAAGACGAACACGAGGAGTCTTTCCAAGCTAGGGCTGATGACAAGAAAGAAAACCTCATCCCCAAGTGTGTGGTATCTTTGGAAAAGCGCTATGATTTGCAGAACCTCTTTCAGGGGCCAAGGAACAGCAAAACCCATAGCTCCACCATGATGCACAAATAGGTAAACCTGGGAATGGAACAAGATTTGAAGTTCATCAATCACAGTACGCGTTACATGCAACAAGAGTGGCAAGCCTTTTTCCACTTGTTCAAACAGTACGGGGATGTGTTCGCATGGACATATGATGATTTGAAAACATACGACACACGAATAATCCAACATGTCATTCCAACTAGAGAACGAGTCAAGCGATTCTAGTAGAAGCTAAGGAAAGTACATCCGTAACTTGAACACCTCATACAGAAAAAGTTGATCAAGCTGTTGGATGCACAGATCATATATAGAGTTCGTCATTCCACATGGGTTTCCAAAATTGTTCATGTATGTAAGAAGTCTGGGGAAATCCGCTTGTGCGTTGATTTCCGAAACATGAACCGCTCCTCGAACAAAGACAATTACCCCGTGCCATCTATGGAGCATATTTTATAGATAGCATTTGGGGCAGAGATTGTTTCCTTACTTTGATAGGTTTTTAGGATATAATCAGTTCCTGGTATCAGAACCTGATCAACTCAAGACTACCTTTCATACCAAGTGGGGTACGTTCACATACAAACGAATGCAATTTGGGTTTGTGAATGCAAGTTCAACCTTTCAGTGTGCCATCAACATCATCTTCCATGGACTCATTGGATAGAGCATAGTGGTGTACCTTGATGATGTGACTATGTTTTCCAGAAAACGATCAGACCACATATGCCATTTGAAGAAAAAATTTGATCGATGCCAAAAATATAGGATTTCCTTGAATCCCAAAAAGAGCATATTTGCTGTGTCTAAGGGGAACCTCCTTGGGTTCATCATTACCATAAGCGGGATCGAGGTTGATCCGAACTAGGTTTGGACCATTACACAGATCCCACACCCAACCAACAAGAAAGCCATGCAATCCTTCTTGAGAAAGATAAACTTCCTCAAGAAGTGCATCTTAGACTATGCACAGATAGTAAAAGCAATGCAAGACATGATCAATAAGGATGCATTCTACAACTGGGGCAAGAGGGAAAATAACCTATTCACCCATATCAAGTAGCCTATAGTAGAAGCACCTAAAATTTATAGCCTTGATTTCAACAAATATTTCTTGTTATACACCTTTGCCTCTGACAACTCACATTCTATAGTACTCACTCAAAAGGATGAGATGAAAGACGAACATTCCATCTCCTTCATGAGCACAAGCATGCAGGGACCCGAACTCAACTACCCCATCATTGAAAAACAAGCATATGCAGTATACAAGGTGGTGAAACACTTCAAGCCTTACTTGCTGAAGAACCATTGCATAGTCTATTTGCCTCACCCAACGGTCCACTCATTACTCGTACATCAAGAGTTGGGTGAACGACGTGCGAACTAGATGATAGGCTTGCAAGAGTATGATCTTGACATCAAGCCAATTCATACTTTCAAGGGGCATGGTCTCTACAGAATCATAGCTGAGGTAGTCCACGCATAAGAGGAAGAAGAAGAGCTTGCTGGCTGGAAGAAAGAAATCGAGATGTATGATGTAGAGCGAGCACCACCCACTCCATGTGGAAACTCTTGGTATGAAGATGTGTGCCAGTACATTGAGCAAGGCACCATACCCTTCCAGTTCTCCACGAGACAAAGAGGGCATTGTGCCTCAAACCTTTATCCTATCATTTGGTGCATCGAGTGCTTTACAGAAAGCACAATAACAAAATTTTTCTTAGGTGCCCAGAGGCACATGATTCAGAGAAGGTCTTGCATGATTTGCATGACAGACCAGCTGGGGGCCACTTTGCGAAAACTACCACTGCGCAAAAAGTCATGCGAGTCGGTTTCTACTAGACCACATTATTCAAGGATGCACATGCTTATGCCTGAAAGTGTTTGGTTTGTGAGTGATGCACCGACGAAACACAAAGGTCAGTAGCCCCACTACACCATCTGTAGTAACTAAACAATTCAAACAATGGGGCTTGGACATCATCAGGGAAATTTTCCCACATTCGTGAAAACAACACCGCTACATCTTGAAATTGACTGGTTCCTTCACATGGTGTACAAAAGCAGTTCCTCTCAAGCAAGTGAACGATTAGAAAGTCATCAGCTTCCTCCAACAAAACATCATCTCACACTTTGCCGTTCCAGTATCACTTGTGTTTGACAATGCAACTTACTTTTCATCTTTGAAGCTTTATGATTTTGCATTGCAATACGGTATTGTGCTTAAACACTCATCTAAATAATATCGTAGGGAAATGGCCTTGAAGAATCCACAAAAAAATACCTTATTTGCATAATCAAGAAGACCATTTACTCTGAGCAGCGTAACTGGCACTCCACCTTGACGAATGCCTTATGGGCTGACCACGTAACATCCAAAACCTCTCTGAATACTTCACCATACTTCCTAGTTTATGGTAAAGAAGCCATCCTACTACCAAACATCTACTTACCTGTGCTCCAATTATCCTAAGAATACCAAGGCAAGCCTTGTCTACTAGTTTAGCGTAGGATGGATACACTTCACAAGCTCCAAGAAGAAAGGATGAAAGCAAAAGAAAAATTTACACTCCAGCAAAATTGTATCAAGAGATGGTTCGACAAGAAGTCTGTAGGGATTGCTAACTTCATGTCGAATGACTAACATATTTAAAATAAACAAGACAACCCATGAAGACAAAGGCAAGCATACAAAGTTCCAGTCCCTGTGGAATGGTCCGTACACTGTCCACGAGAAACTTGGCCCACACACATACCGTCTTCAATCACTTGACAGGAGGATTTATAACCTTCCTGTCAACAACCAAGATCTCAAACATTATTTTCAGTAAGCCAAGGCCATGCCCCGCACCATGTACATAGTATGTTTACTGCTTGTTGTTTTTTCACTTTGCTTACTATTTTTGTTTCGTTTTATTTTTTTGCTTAGTATCATGTTATTTTTGGTTTTGTAAATAAGTATTGCCCTCTACTGAGTTTTGGCTTTTGAATGAGTATGTGGCTGAGGTCTAAAGAGTCTTGTAACACTGCAACACTTGGTCAGTCCTGTGTCTATCTTCTCTATGCTTGGTTATAACCTTCAGTTGATGAAGTCTTGACGGAAATTATGGGCTTTCTGCAAGGAATCTTGGGTCCAACCATGACCTGTGTCCACTATAGGAAACCCATGACTATACTCATCCTTCTTTTCTGTGTGTTCAAGCTCATCCAACTAGTAGAAACGGAGAAGCGTAAAATCTAAATGAGCAAACCTATGTCAGAGGTCTTACATGCTTCTCTGAAGGAACAACCTCTTCTGCTCTCAATAAGTTAGGATCCCTCTTCCGCCCCAAAAATAAATAAGTGCCTATGCATAGTCCTCTTAAAAAATACAAAGGTGAAAGAAGAGAAAGGCTTCCTGCGCAGAGAGGTGAAGCATGAAACTCCACCGAGGTACTGACCAAGCTCGCTGGCAGTGGAGCAAAGCGTGTGTTCCTACATGACTCTATTGGGGTACTGTCCAGGCCTGCTAGTAGTGGAGCAACACCAGAGATGAAAACTTATACTTTGAAATTTTTTAACTTGTGAGCCAAACTACCCTTCCCGATTTTGAAACATTGTGATCAAGTTGAAACTTGTTGTTGTGTTTGACTGAGTTGGTGAAAGGTGAACCATGTCTGTCCATGATGTAAGTGGGGAAGTCGAAGTAACCGGCACAACAATCCAATACTCCTGGAAATACCAAGGCCCAATGTTGTTAATGGACCAAAACAAAGAAGATGGAATTTAACGAGTGTGTCTCCAAGTGTTGTAGCGGCTACAAAACCCTTCAAAATTTTGGCTTGCATCCAATATCAGAGCCTTCCTTGGTTTTTTCTTGATGTTTGCAAGCACTTGGGCTCATCATGTAAGCTCGTGTTGAGTCTTTGCACCCTCCTCGCTTAACCATTCACAAGACATCTTTAAGCATGTTGGTCACAATGTCATGCTTGAAATCATGTTCTGGCCATGCAAAAAGTCTATCTTCGTGTGTACAAGTTGTATTCACCATGTAAGCATTTGTTGCACTCACACATAGAGTTTTATGCAATGTCGTGCAAGAGTTGTCGCAGTCGTTCAACAATCTATCACAAGTATCACGCTTGTCACTCGCACATGTCAGTCTGCCACACTATATGTTGTCTTGATGGTTTGAGGTGTCTTGTCGTCAAGTCATGTTGAGTGTGTGTTCTCAAGGTCATGCATGTATGAAGTCACTCGTTCACACACTTAGTCATTTTGTTGAAGCTACGTCGACCGGTCCAACCCCAACAGTCAGACCTTTGTTGAGCTGCACTATGCAGTTTCAGCCCTCAGTGAACATGTACTACTGCTCAGAATTTCACAAATCTTGAGGCTACCTCACAGACAGTCTTCACTGCACAATCCTGGAGTTGACTTGACTAACTGTCACCCAAAACAACGTAGGAGTTTCTCAGCAAGTCATCTCAATCTACGCTACTCGCACGAAAACCAACCAAGCCTCCAATTGGTTAACTGGAGAGTTTGACCGAGCAGTGACCCCGGGCCTCACTCCTCCAAAAAATTGCACAGAAGCTGCCAAGAAGGCCCTTTTCTGCTAACTGAAGAAACTACATAGACATATCAGAAAGACACCCGTTGTCTATCACTGCACTGCCCTAAAAAATTGCGCAGTTTTTCCATCCAGTCACCCTGTTAGCTGCCCTGCTACTCCTCCTGAAAACTACACAGTTTTCATGAGTAGTATCCTAGCTTCCCAACATCCCTCTCAATCCAAAAATTGCATAGGGATGTCCAGCAGGCTAGCCTCCTAGCTCTTCGTAGTTTTTTCCAGCATCCTACTGCAACCCACTACCAACCTCCCTAGAGAAATTGTGATGTTTTCATTGCCAGTCTCCCCCTGCTGCCTGCACTGTCTCCTTGAAAAAATTACACAAATCTTCCCTCCAGCCGAGGCAGATCCCGCAGACAGTCACTACTGACCTTAATTTCCCATCTCAACCTCCCAGTGACCTTTGCGCAATTTTCATGGACAATTTCCAGAGCCCGCATCCCGGCATGAAATGTGCTCTGCGTAGTTTCAGAGCCTTGTCCTCTCTCCCGGTCACCTGCATCCAAAGCGAAAGACAATGCATCATGGTAGACTAGGAGATTTATGGATTTGATGTCGTCTCGTCATGAGTGATTGTAGATACAGGTACATGGATGAGACATGGCGCGATGACGAATGAGATGAACAAGGAGTGCATGCAAGGAGACTTGTTCGCGAACAAACAAACACATGGAGTATGCCAAGTACAAGCAAAGGAGATATATGCACGTGCAACATCAAGCGAACACTAGGACCATCAAGGACTCTACACACCTTGCCATGTAGAGTTGAAGCTATGATACACCAAGAGCACATCCATCACTCAACAACACTGCAACTTGACATGGACACCACCAGCAACATGAACATACCAGCTCTGTTGTGTCGATTCATTTCATGAGTCATCTCAGCCACATCACCATTGTGGGCCATACTATTGTAATCAATGTAATGTAATGTGGAAGTCCAAGAGAACCACATGTAAATCTGAAGAGCCATGTAAAGTTGAAGAGTCATGTAAGTCAAACTGTCATGAGGGAAGTCGAGCAGTCACAAGGGCTAGTTTTACCCTTGGCTATAAATATCCTTCGTTTGTACATGCAAAGGACCTTTTTTCACCTTGGCTCCTCCCACATAGCCTTGAGAGTCTGTGTTCTTTTATTTGAGGAGTGAGCAGTGGCTCCAACGCCCCATTATCAAGGTTAATGATGTAATGGTGTACCGATGTGTCTTGGAACTTTCGCTTAATTGACAAGCCTGATAACATGCCAACACGTTTTCACACATGTATTTTATTTGTTTGTAAGACTATTCTTTGGACACTTATAATGCATGCTACTTTAACCTTTGTTAAGACAGTTGAACTATTTTGGTTGTTATAATACATAGCTTACGAAAATGTGGTGTATAAGTTGTTAATGTTGTCTCGCCCGTGTGGGCTATCCCGTCGGACACTCGACAAAACCATTCACATAAACTTTTTATAACGACTGTCGCACTCGTGTAGAATACTTGACGGGTGTTGTACGTGTTATATATTCACTGAGTGTTTTTTACTACCACATCCATGTGGACTATTCGGTCGGAAGTTGCACATGTCCAGTTGTATTGTATGTCTCTGACAAAGTTGGGACTATTCCCTTTCGACTTGAGACTCACTTCCACACTCTCCCTCTATGGTGAAAGAACCTTGCCACAAGTAACACTAAGCACTCACCAGGCACGCGAACCTCAATGTTTGAAGAAAAAATAGACCACTCTCATGTGCTGACAAGCAAGAGCTCAAGCAAACCTTTAAGATAATGGCAACTAGGCCATCATACCAGATGGGACTCCTACACCAAACGATGTGAGTTCTAGTTAGGACTTCATACCGAGGAGATCCCCTGAATGTTGGCAGGTCTAGCAACGTCAACAGAACCTCTGACATATCACGTGTGTTCATGGAATACTAAACAATACCCCTAATTTGACTACATATTGAAAAACACCTCTAAAAAATACATTATTTTACCCCCTACCAATACGAAGCCAATACACATTTCCAATTTAAACAACCCTACTTTCACTAGATATTGTAGGTATCCATTTTTCATTAACATTTTTTATACCCCTTTATATTTTTTCATTAACTTTGAGCTCCATTTTTTATACCACCAATATAAAAACCTTTACCCCCTAATATATGTTCAATATATTATGTCATTTTTTCCTCAATATATATCTTCCAATATGAATGCACGTGGTATAGTATTGCTCCCCAGTAAAGCCTTTTTGATTGAAAGCCTTTTTGATTGAAACAAACCATCTGCCATCATGCAAGAAATCGATGATCCATCATGCACCATCGTGGTGTATTGAAACGAACAATCGGCTATGATGCTAGAAACCACATCGCTCATACTTATAGATGAATTAAAAAATAATCCAAAGCACATACATATCGATTATCTATCTTCCGCTTTTATGACAAATGATAACGCACAAAAAAAGAAAGAGACGATGAACAAAACTAGAAAATAAAAATTCAAACCCTTCGGATTCCTATCATATCCAATTGTTCATCAATACCCCAGACGAAACATATTCTCTTTAAACTCAATTGTAACCATCCATAAATAAATAAAAAATAAAATTCATTAACAATACATCCACCTAAGTTCAATATAAGAAAACCTTCGACTAAAAATTAACTCAACTGTAACCATCCATAAATAAATAAAAAATAAAATTCATTAACAATACATCCACCTAAGTTCAATATAAGAAAACCTTCGACTAAAAATTAACTGAAGATTATTCTAAGTAAACAAAATTAAAATGGGTCTCATCCCCATTGTGAAAAGAGGCATGTAATTCAATTTTTGATCAGATTATATAATATTAATCACATGTAAAAATTAATTAAAAAATTTAAACTTAAATAAACAATATTAACATTGCGCTCATAAGTTTAACTAAAATGAGTTAAAGATCATTCTCAGAAATTGATTAAAATAAATTAAACATCATTCTAAATAAATGAAATTAAAATGTCTCATCCCATTGTGAGCAGAGGTCTGGCGTCCTATATGTGAGTCACGTCGTCTAATTTTTCGTCGGTTTTTCTCATGCATGACTCGTACTGTCCAATTTTTTTTTTTTTTTTTTTTTTCCTCCATTCATGAGTCAATGATTAAACCTTGAAAAGAATGATGGTTCAGTAATCCAATAGAAAATAATGATGCACTACAAATCGAATCAACAGACCACGCAGTCACGACGCTGAAAAGGATGTCCCAATCAGATGTCATGACCCTACGGAAACCTAGTGGGAGACATTTCTAGCGTTTATCACGGCGATGACTCGGCGTTCAAATTAACTTTCTAAAACGTATGGAATAAGGTTTTGCCTCTTATTTCACGCTAATAAGAACCATCCAAATTAACTTTCTAAAACGTATGGAATAAGGTTTTGCCTCTTATTTCACGCTAATAAGTACCATCCGAAGGACAACGACTTCCGCGAAATCCCAGGAATGGAATGCACATATAATTACATCGTAAAACCCACGTCAGTGTATTAAAATTTATTTTTTATAAAATACACGTTAGTTTAAGCTTCGAAGATTACAGAAAAGCCGTTTGAAAGCCATGCAAGTCAAGATGATACAGGAATCCCGACGTATGAAGTAAGGCAAAGGATTCACTATAAAAAGTCCCCGGCCGATCTCTTCAGATACAAGAAAGGAGGTGGATCTTGTGGGTGTTTCTCTAATTAATAGGACACCATGATGAAGATGAAGCTTACAGCGATTGTCTCTTCTCTTATTTTGCTGCTTGCAATCAAGTTTATGTGTGGGGTAGCTGAGATGGCTCCTGCACTGAAGTGTGGAAGTAGCCACAAAATTCTGAATAGAAAAGTGGGAAAGCAGAGTCATAGCGTTAGCTTTCCCCTTTTCCATATTTATTCGGAGTGTTCACCGTTCCGTCCTCCTAACAGGACGTTGGAAAGCTTGATGTCTGAAAAAATCAGAGCCGATGCCAATCGTATCGACTCTCTGAAGCGGAGTTCTGATCGTTTGTCCAATGAGGACGCGAGCGCCAATGTCGCTGTTAAGTCGGGATCGGGAGAGTACATAATACAAGTTGATTTTGGAACGCCCAAGCAAAGCATGTATACACTCATAGATACCGGTAGTGATGTCACTTGGATTCCATGCCAACAATGCCAAGGCTGCCCGTCGACTGCTCCAACTTTCGACCCCACAGCATCTTCCTCATATAAACCCTTGGCCTGCGATTCACAGTCATGCCAGCAAATTTATAATACCAATTGCGGGCAAAATTCGGAATGTCAATTCAACCTTTCGTATGGAGGTGGCACTCAGGTGGAGGGTTCACTTGCTACGGATGCTATCACTCTCGGCTCTCAATATCTTCCCAATTTCTCATTCGGTTGTGCAGAGTCTGTAAGCGAAGATTCATCGTCGCAACCTGGATTGATGGGATTGGGGGGCGGATCGCTTTCGTTGTTGAATCAGCCATCCACAACCGAATTATTTGGCGGAACGTTTTCTTACTGTCTTCCCAGCTCGTCTTCATCTTCGGGATCCCTTGTGCTCGGGAAGGAAGCTGCACTTTCTACTCCCGGTTTGAAATTCACCAAATTGATAAAAGATCCGTCAACCCCGACATTTTATTTCGTGAACTTGATCGGAATCAGCGTTGGTGACACGAAGATCTCAGTGCCGGCAACAAATATTGGTAGTGGGGAAGGAACGATCATCGACTCGGGAACAACGCTCACCTATCTCCCTGATTCTGTTTATACGGCTCTCAGAAACGCTTTCGAGGAGCAGCTCCCTAACTTGGTGCCAACGCCCGTCGATGATTTAGATGCTTGCTACGACTTCTCTTCCTCTTCTTCTTCAGTCGACGTTCCTACCATAACGCTGCACTTGGATAACAATGTGGACCTGCTTTTGCCCAAGGAAAATGTTGTATTCAACGTCGGATCGGGCCTCTCTTGCTTGGCTTTCTCTAAAACCCATTCTCTTTCCATCATAGGAAATGTTCAACAGCGGAATTGGCGTGTCGTTTTTGATGTTCCCAATTCTAAAGTCGGATTTGCTAGGGAACAATGTGCTGCACCTACTTGATTATACATCCGTTTCCTTTCTTCTACCTCATCCATCCATTTCCTTATATGTTTAATATGTAATGTTTATTTCTACGTGCTTTCTCCCCGCTGCTTTTGAAATCTATTTCCCACCGTCGTATAAAATGTACTGGACAGCAACGGCTCTTTTCTCAAATATGAAAGATAATATGACAAAATAAATTATTTTCATTAAAAAGAAGACAGGGAACATTAATAAAATATCAAAAGAACATACTGAAAGATAATGAAAACAAGAATATCAAGTACTAGTCACTTGAGCATTCATCATATTAAAAGTACTAGTCACTTGAGGATTCATCATATTAAAATATATGAATTGTGACTTTAGCTCTAGACCAAGGGACTGCTATATTTTTAACCTATTTTTAAGGAATTTTTATGACAATGATCTTATGACAGATAATCTATATAAAGCAATTTTTTTATTTACATTAAGTGATGATTCTAGTGAAGGTATTGAGTGTGGCTTTATATTTAGCATTTAATCCATTTGTGTGGTACTAATGGCTTTATAACTGTAAAAAAAAACCTATATTGTTTCTTGGTCCATGTATACTAAAGAACTAATAGCACATTATGGGGATAATTTTAATAGTTCCTTATTAATCACTAATAAATCTTAGGGAAAAAGTTTTAGTTATAAAGTTGATACCACAATGTTAGAATTCAAAGAGTTAGGGTGAAGAATATTATAGAGAATACAAGATAAATTGTTGGTTCTATATATGGGTTTGTTAAAAGTAGATTTATTAAGAGGTACATCTCTTTTATCTTAAATCAAGTATAAAGGTTTCAATTGGAAAAGAGATTTTAAAGGTAAAATATTATTATTAAAATAGTTGCCACTAGCACCTAATATTGTCTCACTTCTTTCTTTCCTAAACTCAAGAAACTTATTAGGTTTACACCTCAACAAATAGATGGAATACAATTAAAGTGTTTATGTTTAAATTGTGGTAGTAAATATTGTAAAGAGTATAATATTAGTGAAAACAACTATTTAACATAGATTTTGACAGGATAAAGAGAAACAATTAGAATACTCTCAAGATTCATAACAAATGAAAAGTATACCCACCATATTTGTCCTGTTTTAGATAGAGTTATAGCTTCATTATTTTCAATATAGTTATTGCAAGAAAAAAAAGGTGTTCACTTATACACCAATTTCATTAACCAAATATTAGTAAAGCTTCTTGCTTTATTTATGTTTTCACTAGCTAAATTTTATGTAATAATTGTACATAGAAGAAGTATAAATTGTATATTTATTTGAAAACTTAATAATTGGCATTGAAATAAGTGGTGTTAACGTGGTATTAAATTACTGGACATAGTGACTATTAGCTTTTATAAACTTTTTATATAGAAAAACAAAACCAAGGTATAAACTTCAGTTATAGCCACATACATGCACTCATAATTCAAGAATGAAAAAAATAATCATAAATTATACATACATAAATAGAAATTACCATTATAATAAATCTATTTACAAATTATACAAATTCTTCACCATTATCCTCTCCCAATCTCACAAACTTGGTATCCTAAATAAAAATCACAAATTATACAAATTCTTGACCATTATCCTCTTCAATCTCACAAACTTGGTCTCCTAAATAGAATTCTGGAAATATAGAATAATGAGTTTTGAGTGGAATGCAATTGCAATAAATTAACATCAATTAGCATGTATGCATAAATAAAATATCCATTTAACATAAAACGAAATATTCATTTAGTGAAGAATATATGGATAGAAAAGTGAGATGAAACATTATAGTAAAATGAGATGAATATATCTATAATCGACCAACATAGTGAGACCAATATATTTATAATCAACCATGGAAAGATAAAAAAATCCTATATATAAATAAATATTGATAACCTGAGACAGCGTATGGTATAACACTTCTCCACTTAACACAGTACGAAGAATAAAATAAAAAATTCTATCCATAAATAAATATTGATAACGTGAGACAGCGTATGCTATAACACTTATCCACTTAACACAGTACGAAGAGTACAATAAAGAGTGATCTCATCTAATATATTTTCCATGAATTGCAAGTAGGGGAGGGCCGCCATTACCTGTCTGCCATCCCCACCACGTCGCAAAACCACTTGTCAAAGCGCATGGATCCGGTATGACACCTGTCCACCGTGGAGCTCCACATGTTGGGCATTGTGTCATCACATAAAATTTTGTGTCCGCACCATTTCCTCCATTTGTTTGGGGTCATTGCTGCGATGTTCCATTTTCCCTTTGTCTTTCTGCTCGGGGTCGGTTGTTGGGTGAAGCCCCCCGCCGAAGATGGCGCAGGATGGCCCCAAAACCTACGCACTTCGTCTGGTATGCAGGTGTTGTTGCAAGCGTTTATTCGAGGTTTAGGGTTTGTGGACTTGCATGCTTCGTCTGGTATGTAGGTGTTGATGCAAATGTTTGTTCGAGGTTTAGGGTTTGTGGTTGGAACATCACTGCTGATTTTCTTGTGGTTTTCTGCCTGGATTTCTTGGTCGTTATGGACTGCCGGTTGTTTAGGGTTTCTCTGGTGGTGGTCTTATTCACAGTTTTTGTTGTTTGGGGAGGAGCCGGTTGCAGTTTTACTGAGCTCGAGGTAATTGCTTAATTTGTTGTTTTGTGTTGTTTTTTTTTTTTGGTGGTTTTATGTTGTCTAATGACTTTTTCTTCTCGTTGTAGGTGTGGAAAAGGTTGTTGCAGGTGTGGAGAAGGTCCGACGAGCTCCAGGGAAGGTCGACGACCATACATGGCCTGTATCCGATAGGATTTTAATCCTACCAACAATTTCTCTGTGTTTTTCAACACAAACAACTCTATTTGGATATTTTGTAAACTTTCTATGGCAGGTTTTGAGGGTTTAGGGTTTTTGTGGATATTTTGATGTTGTTTGTGGCTTTTCATGATGGTATTTGTGAATTTTCGCTGTTTTTCCTATTATTTTCGCCGTCCCGTGCCATCCTCGGCCGTCCCGTGCTATCCTCGGCCATCCTGTGCCCTCGGCTGTCCCGTGCCATCCTCGGCAGAGGGCTTCGCCCAACAACCGACCCCGAGCAGAAAGACAAAGGGAAAATGGAACATCACAACAATGACCCCAAACAAACCCTCGAAACCCTCTTAACTTTTGGTATGACTTAATTTCTGATAGATTCCTTGTTTTCGCAACTATTTTCGCCGTCTCGTGCCATCCTCGGCGGATGGCTTCGCCCAACCACCGGCCCCGAGAAGAAAGACAAAGGGAAAATGGCCAACAATTCCCATGGTGGTGAAGATCTAGACATGGGGTGTGTTGATATATTAGTGATCTATGCTTGGACCTGGAACCTGAATTTGAATTTGAAGGTTTTCATATTAGTGATCTAGGACCTAGAACTTGAATTTGAATTCGAAGGTTTTCATATGGAAAAAAATATAGAGATGGGGTGTTGTTATTTTAGTGATCTATGTTTGGACATGGAACTAGGATTTTGAATATCTGAATTTAAATTTGAAGGTTTTTTCCTACTCTACTTAATAATGAGTGCTCTCGAAAACTTATTATGAGATAAGACTGTCTGGTCATTTGATTTCTGTATTTATCCTTTTTCCTATACCTTTGGCCATTATCTCTTGCCTATTGTTCATATCCAATGTTGCCACTTCTGTAGTGTTTATTTCATTTATTAGTCTGTAATAGTATTTTGAATTAGAAGATTGGTTTTCTCGTTCATCGAACAGCAACGAATTATTCTGTAGCTTTGCTGGCATCTTCCTATTGTTAATGAGAAATTTTCTTCTTCCCAGGCAATTTTTGGTCCATTTAAAATTATTTAATTGTTGGTTTTGTCTCTTGCATAGAGTCTCTACGTCTGCTCGCAACTTTGAATCTACCCTATCGAATCTGAAAAATCACTGAAATAATAATCCTAATGCCCTCAGAATCCTATAATACAAATTTCATTATTCTTTTCCTTTTTATAAATAGATGTCAACTATATTTTAAAGAGAAAGATAATTCTAGGTCAGCAATTCTCTCTCCTCTTGGCATCAAGGGTAGAGCACAGGCTCTGTCTGTCAACAAATAAAATGTGTTGAGGTTCTCTGATGTTAACAAGCCTTCAAAATTGTCTTTGTATATAACATTTATGTTTGTTTGTTTGTCCCCTTCTCTATTAGTTTACAGGAAAATTTTGTTCATGATGATGGGCTGCCATAGCTGGGCTTCACGCCCTGGCTATCTTGATGTACAGTTCTATATATACATGATTAAATGATACGAGTTTTACTTAATTGTTGCAGTTTGTAGCCACCGCAATTCAAATTTTTGTGTCCTGTTTATTTTTGGGGATGAGAAGATCATTAAATGATGCCAGTTTTACTTAACTGTCGCAGTTTATAGCCACATCAATTGAAATTTTTGTGTCTTGTTTTTTTTGGGGGTTGAGAAGATGATTAAATGATGCCAGTTTTACTCAACTGTTGCAGTTTGTAGCCAACTCAATTGAAATTTTTGTGTCTTGTTTTTTGTGGGGTTGAGAAAAGATTTGGGTTTTGGTATGGTTATTGGTCAGAAATGCATAGGAGGATGATTAAACTTCATTTGCTTAAGGATTTAGGTTATTCTCATATTTACAGCAATTATATTGGATGTGACTCTCTAGTCATGTGGTGGTGAAGATCTAGAGATGGGGTGTGTTGCTATATTAGTGACCTATGTTTGGACCTGGAACCTGAATTTGAATTTCAAGGTTTTCATATTAGTGATCTAGGACCTGGAACCTGTATTTGAATTCGAAGGTTTTCATATGGAAAAGAATATAGAGATGGGGTTTTGTTATTTTAGTGATCTATGTTTGGACATGGAACTAGGATTTTGAGTATCTGAATTTAAATTTGAAGGTTTTTTCCTACTCTACTTAATAATGAGTGCTCTCAAAAACTTATTATGAGATAGGAATGTTTGGTCATTTGATTTCTGTATTTAGCCTTTTTCCTATACCTTTGGCCATTATCTCTTTTCTATTGTTCATATCCAGTGTTTCCACTTCTGGAATGTTTATTTCATTTATTGGTCTGTAACAATATTTTGAATTAGAAGATTGGTTTTCTCATTCATCGAACAACAACAAATCATTTTGTAGCTTTACTGGCATATTCCTATTGTTAATGAGAAATTTTCTTCTTCCCAGGCAATTTTTGGTCAATTTACAATTATTTAATTGTTGGTTTTGTCTCTTGCATAGAGTCTCTACGCCTGCTCACAACTTTGAATCTACCCTATCGAATCTGAAAAATGACTGAAAGAATAATCCTAATGCCCTTAGAATCCTATAATACAAATTTCAATATTTTTTTCCTTTTTATAAATAGATGTCAACTATATTTTAAAGATAAAGATAATTCTAGGCCAGCAATTCCCTCTCCTCTTGGCATCAAGGACAGAGAACAAGATCTGTCTATCAACAGATAAAACGTGTTCAGGTTCTCTGATGTTAACAAGCCTTCAAAATTGCCTCTGTATATAACATTTCTGTTTGTTTGTTTGTCCCTTTATCTACTAGTTTACAGGAAAATTTTGTTCACCATGATGGGCTGCCATAGCCGGGCTTCATGCCCTGGCTATCTTGATGTACAGTTCTATATATACATGATTAAATGATACAAGTTTTACTTAACTATTGTAGTTTGTAGCCACCGAAATTGAAATTTTTGTGTCCTGTTTATTTCTGGGGATGAGAAGATCATTAAATGATGCTCGTTTTACATAATTGTTGCAGTTTGTAGCCACCTCCATTGAAATTGTTGCGTCCTGTTTTTTTTAGGGGTTGAGAAGATGATTAAATGATGCCAGTTTTACTTAGCTGTTGCAGTTTTCGTCACCTCAACTGAAATTTTTGTGTCCTGTTTTTTGTGGGGTTGAGAAGAGATTTGGGTTTAGGTATTGTTATTGGTCAGAAATGCATAGGAGGATGATTAACCTTCACTTGCTTAAGGATTTAGGTTATTCTCATATTTATAGTAATTATATTGGATGTGACTCTCTAGTCATGTGGTTGTGAAGATCTAGACATGGGGTGTGTTGCTATATTAGTGATCTATGTTTGGACCTTGAACCTGAATTTGAATTTGAAGGTTTTCATATTAGTGATCTGGGACCTAGAACCTGAATTTGAATTCGAAGGTTTTCATATGGAAAAAAATATAGAGATGGGGTGTTGTTATTTTAGTTATCTACGTTTTGACATGGAACTAGGATTTTGAATATCTGAATTCAAATTTGAAGGTTTTTTTCCTACTCTACTTAATAATGAGTTCTCTCAAAAAATTATTATGAGATAAGACTGTCTGGTCATTTGATTTCTGTATTTAGCCTTTTTCCTATACCTTTGGCCATTATCTCTTGTCTATTGTTCATATCCAGTATTGCCACTTCTGCATTGTTTATTTCATTTATTGTTCTGTAATAATATTCTGAATTAGAAGATTGGTTTTCTCGTACATCGAACAACCACAAATCATTTTGTAGCTTTGCTGGCATATTCCTCTTGTTAATGATACATTTTCTTCTTCCCAGGCAATTTTTGGTCAATTTACAATTATTTAATTGTTGGTTTTGTCTCTTGCATAGAGTCTCTACGCCTGCTCGCAACTTTGAATCTACCCTATCGAATCTAAAAAATGATTGAAATAATAATCCTAACGCCCTCAGAATCCTATAATACAAATTTCATTATTTTTTTTCCTTTTTATAAATAGATGTCAACTATATTGTAAAGATAAACATAATTCTAGGCCAGCAATTCCCTCTCCTCTTGGCATTAAGGACAGAGCACAGGCTCTGTCTGTCAACAGATAAAATGTGTTCAGGTTCTCTGATGTTAACAAGCCTTCAGACTTGTCTCTCTATATAACATTTCTGTTTGTTTGTTTGTCCCCTTCTCTATTAGTTTACAGGAAAATTTTGTTCACGATGATGGGCTGCCATGGTTGGGCTTCATGCCCTGGCTATCTTGATGTATAGTTCTATATATACATGATTAAATGATACGGGTTTTACTTAACTGTTGCAATTTGTAGCCTCCGTAATTGAAATTTTTGTGTCCTGTTTATTTTTGGGGATGAGAAGATCATTAAATGATGCCAATTTTACTTAATTGTTGTAGTTTGTAGCCACCTCAATTGAAATTTTTGTGTCCTATTTTTTTTGGGGGTTGGGAAGATGATTAAATGATGCCAGTTTTACTCAACTGTTGCAGTTTGTAGCCACCTCAATTGAAATTTTGTGTCCTGTCTTTTGTGGGGTTGAGAAGAGATTTGGGTTTAGGTATGGTTATTGGTCAGAAATGCATAGGAGGATGATTAAACTTCATTTTCTTAAGGATTTAGGTTATTCTCATATTTACAAAAATTATATTGGATGTGACTGTCTGGTCATGTGGTGGTGAAAATCTAGACATGGGGTGTGTTGCTATATTAGTGATCTATGATTGGACCTAGAACCTTAATTTGAATTTGAAGGTTTTCGTATTAGTGATTTAGGACCTGGAACCTTAATTTGAATTTGAAGGTTTTCATATTAGTGATTTAGGACCTGGAACCTGAATTTGAATTCGAAGGTTTTCATATGGAAAAAAATATAGAGATGGGGTGTTGCTATTTTAGTGATCTATGTTTGGACATGGAACTAGGAGTTTGAATATCTGAATTTAAATTTGAAGGTTTTTTCCTACTCTACTTAGTAATGAGTGCTCTCAAAAAATTATTATGAGATAAGACTGGCTGGTCATTTGATTTCTGTATTTAGCCTTTTTCCTATAACTTTGTCCATTATCTCTTGTCTATTTTTCATATCCAGTGTCGCCCCTTCTGCAATCTTTATTTCATTTATTGGTCTGTAATAGTATTCTGAATTAGAAGATTGGTTTTCTCGTTCATCGAACAACAACAAATCATTATGTAGCTTTGCTAGCATATTCCTCTTGTTAATGAGAAATTTTCTTCTTCCCAGGCAATTTTTGGTCAATTTACAATTATTTAATTGTTGGTTTTGTCTCTTGCATAGAGTCTCTACGCCTGCTCGCAACTTTGAATCTACCCTATCGAATCTGAAAAATGACTGAAATAATAATCCTAATGCCCTCAGAATCCTATAATACAAATTTCATTATTTTTTTCCTTTTTATAAATAGATGTCAACTATATTTTAAAGATAAAGATAATTCTAGGCCAGCAATTCCCTCTCCTCTTGGCATCAAGGACAGAGCATAGGCTCTTTCTGACAATAGATAAAATGTGTTCAGGTTCTCTGATGTTAACAAGCCTTCAAAATTGTCTCTGTATATAACATTTATGTTTGTTTGTTTATCCCCTTCTCTATTAGTTTACAGGAAAATTTTGTTCACGATGATGGGCTGCCATAGCTGGGCTTCATGCCCTGGCTATCTTGATGTACAGTTCTATATATACATGATTAAATGATACGAGTTTTACTTAACTATTGCAGTTTGTAGCCACCGCAATTGAAATTTTTGTGTCCTATTTATTTTTGGGGATGAGAAGATCATTAAATGATGCCAGTTTTACTTAACTGTTGCAGTTTGTAGCCACCTCAATTGAAATTTTTGTGTCCTGCTTTTTTTGGGGGTTGGGAAGGTGATTAAATGATGCCAATTTTACTCAACTGTTGCAGTTTGTAGACACCTCAATTGAAATTTTTGTGTCCTGTTTTTTGTGGGGTTGAGAAGAGATTTGGGTTTAGGTATGGTTATTGGTCAGAAATGCATAGGAGGATGATTAAACTTCATTTTCTTAAGGATTGGGATGTGACTCTCTGGTCATGTGGTGGTGAAGATCTAGACATGGGGTGTGTTGCTATATTAGTGATCTATGTTTGGACCTGGAACCTAAATTTGAATTTGAAGGTTTTCATATTAGTGATCTAGGACCTGGAACCTGAATTTGAATTCGAAGGTTTTCATATGGAAAAAAATATAGAGATGTGTTGTTGTTATTTTAGTGATCTATGTTTGGACATTGAACTAGGATGTTGAATATATGAATTTAAATTTGTAGGTTTTTTCCTACACTACTTAATAATGAGTGCTCTCAAAAAATTATTATGAGATAATACTGTCTGGTAATTTGATTTCTGTATTTAGCCTTTTTCCTATACCTTTGGCCATTATCTCTTGTCTATTGTTCATATCCAGTGTTGCCACTTCTGCAATGTTTATTTCATTTATTGGTCTGTAATAGTATTCTGAATTAGAAGATTGGTTTTCTCGTTCATCGAACAACAACAAATCATTATGTAGCTTTGCTGGCATATTCCTATTGTTAATGAGAAATTTTCTTCTTCCCAAGCAATTTTTGGTCAATTTACAATTATTTAATTGTTGGCTTTGTCTCTTGCATAGAGTCTCTACGCCTACTCGCAACTTTGAATCTACCGTATTGAATCTAAAAAATGACTGAAATAATAATCCAAATGCCCTCAGAATCCTATAATACAAATTTCATTTTTTTCTTCCTTCTTGTAAATAGATGTCAACTATATTTTAAAGATAAAGATAATTCTAGGCCAGCAATTCCCTCTCCTCTTGGCATCAAGGATAGAGCATAGGCTCTATCTGTCAACAGATAAATTGTGTTCAGTTTCTCTGATGTTAACAAGCCTTCAGAATTGTCTCTGTATATAACTTTTCTGTTTGTTTGTTTGTCCCCTTCTCTATTAGTTTACAGGAAAATTTTGTTCACCATGATGGGCTGCCATAGCTAGGCTTCATGCCCTGGCTATCTTGATGTACAGTTATATATATACATGATTAAATGATATGAGTTTTACTTAACTGTTGCAGTTTGTAGCCACCGCAATTGAAATTTTTGTGTCCTGTTTATTTTTGGTGAGGAGAAGATCATTGAATGATTGCTGTTTTACTTAACTATTGCAGTTGTAGCCACCTCAATTGAAATTTTTGTGTCCTATTTTTTTTGGGGTTGAGAAGATGATTAAATGATGCCAGTTTTACTCAACTGTTGCAATTTGTAACCACCTCAATTGAAATTTTTGTGTCCTATTTTTTGTGGGGATGAGAAGAGATTTGGGTTTAGGTATGGTTATTGGTCGGAAATGCATAGGAGGATGATTAAACTTCATTTGCTTAAGGATTTAGGTTATTCTCATATTTACAGCAATTATATTGGATGTGACTCTCTGGTCATGTGGTGGTGAAGATCTAGACATGGGGTGTGTTGCTATATTAGTGATCTATGTTTGGACCTGGAACCTGAATTTGAATTTGAAGGTTTTCATATTAGTGATCTAGGACCTGGAACCTGAATTTGAATTCGAAGGTTTTCATATGGAAAAAAATATAGAGATGGGGTGTTGTTATTTTAGTGATCTATGTTTGGACATGGAACTAGGATTTTGAATATCTGAATTTAAATTTGAAGGTTTTTTCCTACTCTACTTAATAATGAGTGCTCTCAAAAAATTATTATGAGATAAGACTGCCTGGTCATTTGATTTCTGTATTTAGCCTTTTTCCTATTACTTTGGCCATTACCTCTTGTCTATTTTTCATATCCAGTGTTGCCACTTCTGCAATCTTTATTTCATTTATTGGTCTGTAATAGTATTCTGAATTAGAAGATTGGTTTTATCGTTCATCGAACAACAACAAATCATTATGTAGCTTTGCTCGCATATTCCTATTGTTAATGAGAAGTTTTCTTCTTCCCAGGAAATTTTTGGTCAATTTACAATTATTTAATTGTTGGTTTTTTCTCTTGCATAGAGTCTCTACGCCTGCTCACAACTTTGAATCTACCCTATCGAATCTGAAAAATGACCGAATAATAATCCTAACACCCTCAGAACCCTATAATACAAATTTCATTATTTTTTTCCTTTTTATAAATAGATGTCAACAATATTTTAAAGATAAAGATAATTCTAGGCCAGTAATTCCCTCTCCTCTTGGCATCAAGGACAGAGCATAGGCTCTTTCTCACAACAGATAAAATGTGTTCAGGTTCTCTGATGTTAACAAGCCTTCAAAATTGTCTCTGTATATAACATTTATGTTTGTTTGTTTATCCCCTTCTCTATTAGTTTACAGGAAAATTTTCTTCACGATGATGGGATGCCATAGCTGGGCTTCATGCCCTGGTTATCTTGATGTACAGTTCTATATATACATGATTAAATGATACAAGTTTTACTTAACTATTGTAGTTTGTAGCCACCGAAATTGAAATTTTTGTGTCCTGTTTATTTCTGGGGATGAGAAGATCATTAAATGATGCCAGTTTTACTTAACTATTGCAGTTTGTAGCCACCTCAATTGAGATTTTTGTGTCCTATTTTTTTGGGGGGTTGAGAAGATGATTAAATGATTCCATTTTTACTCAACTATTGCAGTTTGTAGCCACCTCAATTGAAATTTTTGTGTCCTGTTTTTTGTGGGGTTGAGAAGAGATTTGGGTTTAGGTATGGTTATTGGTCAGAAATGCATAGGAGGATGATTAAAATTCATTTGCATAAGGATTTAGGTTATTCTCATATTTACAGAAATTATATTGGATGTGACTCTCTGTTCATGTGGTGGTGAAGATCTAGACATGGGGTGTGTTGCTATATTAGTGATCTATGTTTGGACCTGGAACTTGAATTTGAATTTGAAGGTTTTCATATTAGTGATCTAGGACTGGAACCTGAATTTGAATTCGAAGGTTTTCATATGGAAAAAAATATAGAGATGGGGTGTTGTTATTTTAGTGATCTATTTTTGGACATGGAACTAGGATTTTGAATATCTGAATTTAAATTTCAAGGTTTTTTCCTACTCTACTTAATAATGAGTGCTCTGAAAAACTTATTATGATATAAGACTATCTGGTCATTTGATTTCTGTATTTAGCCTTTTTCCTATACCTTTGGCCATTATCTCTTGTCTATTATTCATATCTAGTGTTGCCATTTCTGCAATGTTTATTTCATTTATTGGTCTGTAATAGTATTCTGAATTAGAATATTGGTTCTCATTCATCAAACATAAACAAATCATTCTGTAGCTTTGCTGGCATATTCCTATTGTTAATGAGAAAATTTCTTCTTCCCAGGCAATTTTTTGTCAATTTACAATTATTTAATTGTTGGTTTTGTCTCTTGCATAGAGTATCTATGCCTGCTCACAACTTTGAATCTACCCTATCGAATCTGAAAAATGACTGAAATAATAATCCTAACGCCCTCAGAATCCTATAATACAAATTTCATTATTTTTTTCCTTTTTATAAATAGATGTCAAATATATTTTAAAGATAAAGATAATTCTAGGCCAACAATTCCCTCTCCTCTTGGCATCAAGGACAGAGCACAGGCTTTGTCTATCAGCAGATAAAATGTGTTCAACTTCTCAGATGTTAACAAGCCTTCAGAATTGTCTTTGTATATAACATTTCTGTTTGTTTGTTTGTCCCCTTCTCTATTAGTTTACAGGAAAAAAAAAATCACCATGATGGGCTGCCATAGCTAGGCTTCATGCCCTGGCTATCTGATGTGTAGTTCTATATATACATGATTAAATGATACGAGTTTTACTTAACTGTTGCAATTTGTAGCCACCGCAATTGAAATTTTGTGTCCTATTTATTTTTGGGGATGAGAAGATCATTAAATGATGCCAATTTTACTTAATTGTTGCAATTTGTAGCCACCTCAATTGAAATTTTTGTGTCCTGTTTTTTTGGGGGGTTGAGATGAGGATTAAATGATGCCAGTTTTACTCAACTGTTGCAGTTTGTAGCCACCTCAATTGAAATTTTTGTGTCCTGTTTTTTGTGGGGTTGAGAAGAGATTTGGGTTTAGGTATGGTTATTGGTCAGAAATGCATAGGAGGATGATTAAACTTCATTTGCTTAAGGATTTAGGTTATTCTCACATTTACAACAATTATATTGGATGTGACTTTCTGGTCATGTGGTGGTGAAGATCTAGACATTAGGTGTGTTGCTATATTAGTTATCTATGTTTGGACCTGGAACTTGAATTTGAATTTGAAGGCTTTCATACTAGTGATCTAGGAACTAGAACCTGAATTTGAATTCGAAGGTTTTCATATGGAAAAAAATATAGAGATGCGGTGTTGTTATTTTAGTGATTTATGTTTGGACATGGAATTAGGATTTTGAATATTTGAATTTAAATTTGAAGGTTTTTTCCTACTCTACTTAATAATGAGTGCTCTCAAAAACTTATTATGAGATAAGATTGTCTGGTCATTTGATTTTTGTATTTAGCCTTTTTCCTATACCTTTGGCCATTATCTCTTGTCTATTTTTCATATCTAGCGTTGCCACTTCTGCAATGTTTATTTCATTTGTTGGTCTGCAATAGTATTCTGAATTGGAAGATTGGTTTTCTCGTTCATCGAACAACAACAAATCATTTTGTAGCTTTGCTGGCATATTCCTCCTGTTAATGAGAAATTTTCTTCTTCCTAGGCAATTTTTTGTCAATTTACAATTATTTAATTGTTGGCTTTGTCTCTTGCATAGAGTCTCTACGCCTACTCGCAACTTTGAATCTACCCTATCGAATCTGAAAAATCACTGAAATAATAATCCTAACGCCCTCAGAATCCTATAATACAAATTTCATTATTTTTTTCCTTTTTATAAATAGTTGTGAACTATATTTTAAAGATAAAGATAATTCTAGGCCAGCAATTCCCTCTCCTCTTGGCATCAAGGACAGAGCACAGGCTCTGTCTGTCAACAGATAAAATGTGTTCAGGTTCTCTGATGTTAATAAGCCTTCAGAATTGTCTCTGTATATAACATTTCTGTTTGTTTGTTTGTCCCCTTATCTATTAGTTTATAGGAAAATTTTGTTCACGGTGATGGGCTGCCATAGCTGGGCTTCATGCCCTAGCTATCTTGATGTACAGTTCTATATATACATGAATAAATGACAAAGTTTTACTTAACTGTTGTAGTTTGTAGCCACTGCAATTAAAATTTTTGTGTCCTGTTTATTTTTGGGGATGAGAAGATCATTAAATGATGCCAGTTTTACTTAACTGTTGCAGTTTGCAGCCACCTCAATTGAAATTTTTGTGTCCTGTTTTTTTTGGGGGTTGAGAAGATGATTAAATGATGCCAGTTTTACTCAACTGTTGCAGTTTTTAGCCACCTTAATTGAAAATTTTGTGTCCTATTTTTTGTGGGGTTGAGAAGAGATTTGCGTTTAGGTATTGTTATTGGTCAGAAAAGTATAGGAGAATGATTAAACTTCATTTGCTTAAGGATTTAGGTTATTCTCATATTTACAGCAATTATATTGGATGTGACTCTCTGGTCATGTGGTGGTGAAGATCTAGACATGGGGTGTGTTGCTGTATTAGTGATCTATGTTTGGACCTGGAACCTGAATTTGAATTTGAAGGTTTTCATATTAGTGATCTAGGACCTGGAACTTGAATTTGATTTCGAAGGTTTTCATATGGAAAAAAATATAGAGATGGGGTGTCGTTATTTTAGTGATCTATGTTTGGACATGGAACTAGGATTTTGAATATCTAAATTTAAATTTGAAGGTTTTTTCGTACTCTACTTAATAATGAGTGCTCTCAAAAAATTATTATGAGATAAGACTGCTTGGTCATTTGATTTCTGTATTTAGCCTTTTTCATATGCAACTTGATAATGAGTGTTCTCAATTTCTCAAGTGTCCCCTCAATGAATAAAATTATCATTGGCTTTTTGACATTTAATAAAACTTATTATGAGGTAGATTTCCTCCTCATTTGAGACTGTTTGGTCATTTGATTTTTGTATTTAGCCATTTTCCTATGCCTTTGGCCATTATCTCTTTTCCAGAGTTGGAATGGAATGCTATTATTGAATTCCCAAACATCGCAACAATGACCCCAAACAAACAGAGGAAATGGCACAGACACAAAATTTTATGTGATGACATGATGCCTAAGACGTGGAGCTCCATGGTGGACAGGTGTCATACCAGATCCATGTGCCTTGACACGTGGTTTTGCGACATGGTGGGGAGGGCGCATAGAATAACTTATAGAAATAGTTTTATCATAATTAATATTTTACAGAAAGACATATTCCATTGAAAATTTCTTTTCAACACACAGTTAGGTTGCCACAAGAAATCACTACTAGGTTGTAAGCCAAAATGTTTCTGTGACAAGAAAAAGATACAATCTAGTGTTGTAAGCCAAAATGTTTCTGCGACAAGAAAAAGATACAATCTAGTGTTGTAAGAAAAAATGTTTCTGTGCCAAGAGAAACATACAATTCATCCAAAATCCACATCATAATGTGGTTAGAACCAAAAACATATGACACCCCTATTCTTTATGGCCCTGAGAATCTTGAGTGCCAAAACTCCTTGAGTTACCTTCTTGAGCTAGGTAGGTTGGCCTACCAGTCAAGGGCTGATTAGGAAATGGTTGATTTCTACCATATGATTTCTTCCAATTTGCAGCTTCCAACCATGGAGGTACTGAGTACCCATACCTCACATTTGCACTACTGACCCCTGCATTAAGTGGAGGTGTGTAATGAGCATACAGAGAATTGACACCAACTCTGGTAGGAACAAGGAAAGTGGGTAAACCCTCAGTTTGATAGTGGGGCACTTGAATGTTTATGAGATCTTGGAATAATGGTGTATTATCTACAATGGAGTCCAATGAGTTTGAAATAATCCTGGTTTCATCAGCTATTCTTGTATCGTTGATCATCCCTTGTTCATTTTCAAGAATTTGTTGTGCCTTTCGTTTTTCCTTTTCCTGTCTTGCCATTTTCTTTTGTTGGTCCTTAATTTGCCTTGGTTTATCTCTTTCAATCCTTTCATCTGCTCGACGTTGTGCTGCAACAGTGCTTGCTGCCTTCTTCTCCTTGACTAGATCCTTCCTTTTCTGTTTTAATTCTTGCATTTCAAATTTCTTTTTTTCAGACTCAACTAACAGGTTTATATAGTCCTTTGAGGTGAGTAACTGTGAGCTTCGGCTTAGACGAAGACCACCCAGTGCACCTTGATTTTTCTTCATTGATACTCTCTCTACTGGTAGCTTTAGGAACCGTCAAAGTGTCGTCCCCACCCCTCCCACATGCATGTCATTGCTTGGTACTTCCCTTTCAGTATCTGTTGGAACTGATTGAACTATATCATTATCGTCATTTGATGCCTCATTATGTCCTTCATCTTCTTCCATTGATCTATTATCCACAAAAAAATGAACAATTTCACTGTTCAATTCTGCTGGTTGTGAGGGTATGTTCATGCTTTCTTCATTGGTTGCTGAGACACTATGTGCATTCATATTGATAATTTCTTCTACTAGCCATGAAGGTGGGGTTGCTTGGCTTGGCAATGTCAATTGGTCATTTTCAACTGCATGTTCAACAATATCATTAACAATATCAGCAACAGGAATTTCATGTTCTTCAGTTGGTAGAATGATCTCCATGTTACTGCGAATTTGTTCATTGTTATATTCTGTTTCACATACAGTTTCATCATCTTCAGCATATAAGTGTCCTTGAGATAGGGGAATCATATTACTAGCTACAACAACATCATCTTGGTCATCTACTTCTTGCACTTCAACACCTATTTGGGCATTCCCTTCTTCCCGACCATCCACATGAAACAATTGGCTACAACCAGTATCATGCATAAGAGCATCATAGTTCAGTGGCCAGATTCCTGTCCTCTTAAATCGAGCCTTGATATTTGATGGTATCAAATCCATTTTAAAAGCTTTACTTGCAAGCTCTACTAGCTCAAACCTTTTCACCTCAACCCTTGGATTCTTTGCCATCCATGCAGTGTGCTCCGACTTGAAATAGTTCTTGAAAGGGCCAAACACACTAACATCAAGGGGTTGCAGTCTATGAGTGGTATGAGCGGGCAATGTCAACAGGTCAATGCCTAAATTGTTTGCTTCCTCAATTGTTTGTACAACCATGTGGCTCCCATGGCCATCTAATATCAAAAGGTGTCTGTTATTATGCGAGACGCCACCTGGTACCGATGCAACAAAGTGAAAAAGCCAACTTAGAAACAGTTCTTTAGTCATCCAAGCATGGGGATGTGCAGCCATGCATGCACCTAGTTCACAGTTCTGTATATAGTTTTTCAGTTGATTTTTACCTTTGAATAGATAAAATCCTGGGATTGAAGTACCAATTGCATTAACACAACATAAAATAGTTATCCACTCCCTGCTCTTGGGCAAAATCTTCAGCACATTTCGGCTCCCTCTCTTGGCAATTACCTACATGCCACAATTCCTCCCTGCCTGTAAACGTGTTTCATCACAGTTCCATATATGGTCTGCTCCATAAGAATCTTTATCATAAGCACTAGAAAGTGTGTCAAAGGAATTTTTGCACAACTGCAGGGCACAAATTTAATGCTGTGTCTTTGTCAAAGCCCTCAGGAGTACGCAATACAAGTTTTGGATGCATTTTTTTAAACCCAAACCACCATGATTTACCAGGAAACCCATCTTTGAATGGGTTTGGCCTCCCTTGATAGATTTGAGCAACTGTTGATTTGAGTTGTATCAACTCTAGCCCATGTCCCAGTTGGGCCATCTCTTTACACCACTCAACCACCTCGGCCTCCTCCTCCTCAGTCATAACTGTAAGAGGCCCTCTACATTTTGTATGAGTCAGTCCATTTATCCAATAATGTATTGATGAGGGAGGAATACCATGTTTTTTTGCCGATGCCCAAACTGAGTATCCATTAAACTCTATGTCATCAATTGCAACTAACATTTGTTCTTTTGTCCATCCTCTTATAACACTAATCTTTTTAGTTGAGCTTTCCCCTTGGACTGTTGTTTATGGTGGTTCTGTGGCTGATGGCGTGTTAACATCAACTGTTGTCACATGGTCATCCTCAACAATGTTCCCTGGTGTATTGTTGGCATTGACATCAGCTGTCATGTCCTCATCAGATGACATGCATCGTAGCTGCACATCCCTTGTCACTCTCCTACCACTTCTCCTTGTACGAGCATAGTAACTTCCTTTTGCCATAGATGAAACAACCTGTAAAATTTTTGCATGCATTTAGACATTAGAATATTTGTACATTATGCTTTATTACTTCTGCAAAAATACTTTTCCTCTATTACAGGAAATTATCAACATGTATGTTACAGGAAATTGAATTGCATTACTTATGTTACAAGAAATCGAATTGCATTACTTCGTAGTCTCTCAATTGCCTGCCTGTTCATCAGTTTAACAACTTTTTTATGGATTCAAGTAGGATTCTATGATAATTGTTTCAAATATCATTTTCCATTTTTTTGGTTGTTTGGCATTGCCAAAAATGTCTCAGTACTGAAACTTCTCCATTGCAGTCCATGGCCACCATTCCAGGGATAAATTCTATGTTGGGAACAACTTGGTGGTCTCTCAATTGCCTGCTTATTCATCAGTTTAGCAACTTTTATATGGATTGAAGTAGGATTCTATGATAGTTGTTTCAAATATCATTTTCCATTTTTTTTGTTGTTTGGCATTGCCAAAAATGTCTCAGTACTGCAACTTCTCCATTGCAGTCCATGGCCACCATTCCAGACATAAATTCTATGTTGGGAACAACTTGCAGCTGTGATCAGCCTTGGAATGGACTTATCAGTCATAAAAAGTTTTAGAAAATTGAACTGAAAAAATTAAGTATGTTGAAGGCATTCATTTTTTTATTTTAAGGAATGGTTTTAACTTTTCTAAATAACTGTATTTAGAACCTACTTTTTATTCAATGGCTGTTTGTGAAACCATCCAGCCATCCTTTTAGCAGTTGTGGCTAGACAGATCATGTAAGAACTCTGATAAATGAAAACAATGAAAACAGAATTGTAAGACAATGACTTTCAATGGCTGTTTCTGAAACCATCCAGGTATCCTTTTAGCAGTTATGGCCAGACAGATCATGTAAGAACTCTACTAAATGAAAACAATGAAAACAGAACTGTAAGAACAATGACTTTCAATGGCTGTTTGTGAAACCATCCAGGTATCCTTATAGCAGTTATGGCCAGACAGATCATGTAAGAAATCTGATAAATGAAAACAATGAAAACAAAACTGTAAGAAGAATGAGTTGTAATTGATATAGCTAACTTGGATATATTGGCAACTGTTTTGTGACGTTGTCTTCAAGTTTGCTAAATAGTTTGAAAGCATAAGATGCAACTTCAACAGTGGGTGGACTTTTTTTATAGTTTTTGGCACTTGAATTTAATTGGTGGACATGGATGCACATGGATTGTAATGGCTTCATTTCGAATGTGTGGTCTGGATTTAATTTGATGTGATCTAATGGTTGGGAATTGGTTATTTGTTGATCCATGTGCTTTGATCTATTTTAATGAGAAATAGAGTGAGTTGGGTGTCATTTGTTATTGGGTCTGGGTGTCATTTATTGAACAAAGTGGGTTTAAATGTTATTGGGTTGGGTGTCATTTATTGAACATAGGGTGTTTAGTTGTTGAACAACATAGCAGTTATGGTTGACATACATTCCCTTTTGTTATGTGCAGGTAGGCATATTTATTTGGGATGCAAAGCTGCAGTTCTGATGAGTGGGGGTTGAAGTGACTGCTGCTTTGTACTTCTGGAATAGACCATTTTGGAAGCCTTTATGGTTTTAGCTATTTTCTAGTTGGGTCAATATGGTTTGCAGTCTTAAGTAGTAAAATACTATTTATGGACAGTTGTGGGCCCAGTCAATGTATAGGGAAATTTTGGACATAAATTAATACTTATTTATACTTTATGTTATTTATTTTTGTTTAAATATTGGTTTAAAAAGTTTCAATTTATGGTGGTTTGGTGGGACCAGTACTATATCAATTACTGGTCCCTGCATAACGTTAGGAATCTCTCCCCTGATCCTTCTTCAAGTTTTTATACACATTTAACAAAGTACTAGTTTTTATACGCATTTAATGTCCTTCCACGTGACAAAGTACCATGAATACAATAAAGAGTGATGTCATCTCGTATATTTTACATGCAATACAAGCAATCCTTCTATTTTTTATACACATTTAATTCCATCTGCATAGATAAAAATATATCTAATAAGTTGTTTTGCGGAGAAATATTTTGCAACTCAGTATCATTTTTTAATTTTTATATATTAACATTTAGAGAATAGTCTTTTAGATTAATCACATTTAGAAAATAGTATTTCAAATTAACATTATTACTTTAAATATATTAAGTATCAAATTAAAAGAAAATACCCTAAAAATATAATCCTTTCATATATATATATTTTATATATATCCCATAAATTGATAATACATAATAGTTCATCTATTCTATTTCACTACTTGGTAAATTTTACATTTTATTATAAAAAACTTTCTACATTTAAAAATATGCAATACTAAAATTAGTTTAATGGTTATTATTACTTCTTACCTATAGTAACAAGACTCTAGTAATCGATATACGGGTTGACCATTATTAGTTTTCATTAAAGTATCTTTTATTTTAAAAATTACCAATTTCGATGAAATATTGATGATGATGATGATGATGGTTAACGTCCACTGAGACCAAATTGGTCTATCGGACCTATAATTTTCTTAGTTTTTAATTATCTGGCTCCTCGTCTTTCTTGGCGAGATTGGTGTTGTAGCTTTCTTTTTTTCCTCTACGGTCTTCCAACTTCCTTTATCTTGCATCTCCTTCATCTCTTTTGGTTCTTGAGACATTGGTGTCTTAGCTTCGCGATCTATTGTGTTCGTCCTTTTGAAGATTGTTGGAGAAGAAGTTTGTTCTAGGAGATCTACTTTGTTGTTAAATGGAGATTTATTTTGTGCGGTATTCAAATCCTCATAACTGTTGATTTGTTGGACGGGGCTTTCTCCCTGCGTGTCTTGAGAGTTGTTTCTTTCGTGCCCGATTTCTTGTGATTCAGAGTTTTCTCTAGAGTATTCTTCTTTGATGATAGTGTAGTGTTCTTTTTGTGCTCCTTCCCACCATGTAGATCTGTGGTGGTTTTTTCTAGCAGAATTTTTCTGGGAGGCTTTTGGGCAATTTTTCTTTAGATGGCCTGTTTCAAAGCAAGATCAACATCTAAAGAGGACACTTTCATAATCGAGTTTCTGGTTCCACACATAGTCTTTACTTGTTAGTTTTATTTCATCTGGGAATCCAACGCTGAAGTCCATTTCCACACAGATGTGTGCATAGGTGGTTCTGGCGTATTCCTCTGTTTCTGGACACCTGTAGTAAAATTTCCCAATTGCATTTCCAATGGATTTTAGCGAGGAGATATTCCAGAGGTGCAAGGGTAGGCTTGGCAATCTCACCCAAACTGGTGCTGAAGTTATGACTACTGCAGAGGGATCAAATGATGGGTTCCATGGCTTCATGAATAGGCCTAATTTTTCCCAAAAGCAAGGGCCGGAATCTAGAATACATTGTCTCCTTTGAGGATTTTCAAAATCTACTATAAAGAAACCCCTAGCACAGGGGTAGATATTAATTTCATCAGAAATAACAAGCTTCCATACCTCCGAGATCCAATTGTGGAGAGTAGTCAGTCGCGGCAAAAAACCATTGAACCGGCAGATTAGGGGACTTTCGGAAAACTTCAAAGCCTCATCGAGTGAGGCCTGTAATCTAATTAAACAAATTGATAAAAATTAATATATATATATATATATATATATATATATATATATATATATATAGATATTATTAATTTGATAGTTATAGTCTTTTAGAGTTTCCAACCCAATCGTATTAGAATTTGTTTTTTTATTTATATAACTAAAAGACTATTTCTTTCCGGTCAATCATGAGGCCAAGGGCTTTAATCGACGCTCTGAGCTAAAGGATGGGGTCATTCTTACCGGGTCTCTTGTGCTCAAAGCTCTTGATGTGTGCCCTAGTATTCTCTGTAGACAAATCCATGATGTGGATAGAAGAGCCTGAGGAGGAGAAATCCGTGACAGTGGAGTGTGATGATAAAGTAAATTGGGCTGAGAAGTGGAGGGAGACCAAAGTATTATAGCCATCGTTGTCATTGCAAGTTCATTCACTAGTAAATTACAGAGTAACACGCCTTCCTTCTTGCTGCAAAATAAAATATTAAATCATTTCCAATTAAGCATGCACAATAAACTAATTTTGCATACATACGCATGTGCCTTCTTTTGAAATGAAAAAATGTAGACATTTCCATTCCAATACTTAATGCCTCGACAATCAATCACTGCACCAAAAATGAAACATGAAAATGGAAAACTGAGCAACGGCTAAGATGAAAAATGAATGCCTCACTGTGATTATTTGTGGAGAAGAAAGACCCGCATTTTCTTGGTTTCGTGGATCACATATATCTATATTATACTCAAACTAATTACTAATTCTTTCTTCCTCGGAGACTTAGCAAGTAAAAATGATGTGTAAATGTGGTCCTTCTGCAAGAAGGAGAATGTACCTTACCCTGCCATACCATTTGTGTTTTTAGTGTGAAACAGTAAATTATGAGGATAACATCCGTATGTATATATTTCACACTATAGTGAGTCCTCTATTCGTTATCACCCAGAAAATTTGTAGGTTAGCATTTTCCTTTGGGTTAGTGTTTTATATTATAGTGGTCAAAAACCAGTTTTGTCTTTTTAATTTATTTTGGTAAATGTGTAAATATTTTGTTATGATCTCTTAGAGATCAAACTATTGTTCTTTGTAAAAAATGTAAGATTTCATTATTAATGTAATTATGTTAGAGTGTGTGAAAGATGATGTAAAAATAGTTATGGATTCTCTAAATATTGAGTTAAGTCTAGGGTCAATCACTCATACAAGATCATGAGTGAGGTCATAGTGAGTCTTGCCTTCTCATCGTTGGAACAAAGTAGTGGGGTCAATTCATTCAGTTAAGTTGTCAATGTCATTAGCTAATTGTTTTCCTCGGTCAGAGACCCCAACATCCAGTCAAACATATGCAAGTGGAAAGTCGCTAAGTTTTGGCGTTGTGCTTATGCTATGAGGGGTAACTTTCAAGAACAGAGGTTTGTAGCTTGAGTACAAGTCTTTAAATAAGTTCCTAAAGTTATACAAGATATCTTCCACCTTCTTAGCACTTTCATAAATCTAGGGAAGAGCTAGAAGTATGAGAACCATAGAGTTGCTGCACTTTTCTACACTTACTTACAATGTTTTTTTACTATTTTGTCATCATTTAAAAAATTGATTTTTGACCAAATGGAGATGAATTTTGAAAGAGTGTAAGAGGTTTTTATAAAAAATGAGCTAAATTACAATAACCTCCTTCAATTTTATAATAGGTGTCATATATTGGAATATTTGAATGAATCATTACAACTTATTTTTCAGATTTCATTATTTCCACTTTTAGTCATGATCTTTGGGAGCAGATTATGGGGACATGGAGAAGAATTTACGAATAGTGAGAGAAGTTTCTATCAAAAACAAGTCCATAAACAAAAACCTCCTTCATTTTTGTAACATATATGATGATTCGAGAGATATGATTTAATATTTGACCCTTATTTTCCAAAAAATTGGTCCCTATTTCCTAGGAGGCAGTTTCTAAATCTAATGTAACTGACTTTATCTTTGGGAAATGGTTGAGCTCGGCACCCTAAGTTTAGGTATGCAATAATTATATATATTTCATGAAATTTAGTGTGCAAAAGGATGTTTGGTCAGGTTTGAGAAGAAAGAAAATTGTGTGCATTGCATTTTCTTGGTTTTCCAGCGAATGAAAAGACATAGGCCAAATTTTATAGGCATTCCTATGTTAGTTTCTTTGAATATGTTCTCCTTGGTTTTGTAAGTTATCTTCCGTATCAATCATGCTTTGAAATGTGTCCTCTTTTTTATTTGAACAAAGATATTGACTCAGGATAAACTTCAAATAGTGTTATGTTTCAGTTTGCTAAACATTTATGTTTTTTGCTAGAATGACATTTATACTTCATTATGTTGTCTGATGCTATGTATGTCATTTTCCACTTATTTTCACTCACCCTCCTACAATGATTTTGAGTGAAAAATGCCAAAAATACTGCCTACCTTGCCCATGTAGAAGATCCCTTTTCCTCTTCATCCTATCACTGGAAATAATCAATTTATATGACCGTATTGCCCAATGGATCTGTCTTCTTTCCTACCATAAAACCCTTAAAACGTATACCCACTGAGCACCATAACTAGCCTAATATCAAGGTGATTGAACTTTTCAGGAAGAGAGAGTCCTATCTGAAGTTGGAAGGGCTAGATTCCAAATTCCAAGTGGTTTGTGGTTACCTTTGAGCTTCTCTTTTTAGCATAGGGAAATTATTGATAACTAACATAGTGGTGTCATTGTGGGGAGTGAAAGGTTCCATCTTCCCCGAGAAAGAACCAATAAGTTTCATATTTGATTGCAAATGGTGAACAGGGACTAGACACAACAAGGTTGTGCATTATTCACCAGGAAACTCCATTTCCAAATAGTCCTGAGTTTAGAGAATATATGGTGACTCCACTATTCAAAAAGTTCGGAGTTTAAAGTGCAGATCCAGTTGCCTAGCCAATTGATATGATAGGGTGTGTTGAAGATCCTTTCTGTATTGAAGGTTTTAGAGAATATTTTAATATGTTTGATGACAATCAAGTGCAAGAAGCTTTCACAATTTTTTTACTTAGTTATTTAAGATTATGCAGATCTGAGGATAATAGCTATTTTTTAGAATCATGTGTTGAAAAAATTGAGAAAGATAGTAAAGCCTTAGAGATTCAAATTCAGTCCAACAATTTCTAATGTCAAAATCAGTCCTTTGAAAAACATTTCCAGCGGAAACAATACGAGGTAGTGCTTCCCTATGATTTTCATATTGATGAATGTCTGATTTTGAACACAAGTTTGATAATGCACATTTGAAGTCATGGTTTGACATAGTGAATACATCTAAAAAATTCAACCATAACAAGGAAGCCATTGAATACCTTAAGGATCATTGAAAAAATCATGTCTTTTATGATCCTGTAGCTCATTATATGGAATTTTCTTTCAGCTTGTGTTGTGAATCATGTTTTCAATATGGTGACCATATGCATCATGAGTTTCTACCGCCATTACACTATCCAATTTCCATATGGTGCAAGCAAAGTCAAGTACTCTACTTATTTTAGCAGCTACTTTCTTGGCTTCATTGGAATTTTTTTATTACATTATTTCAACAGTTAGTCAGTGGGTTAGAGTAGGAAATGGTGTGCTAATAAGCTCAACACTTTGAATATGTTTTGTAGTAGTTTTCAGTTTCAGTTTTCAGTAGTTTGAAATTTCAATTTGCAGCATGTATAGGTCTAGTGTACAATTCAGTTTGGATTTCAGTTTTAGTTCTTAGGCCTGCAGAGAAGGAACATGTTGTAGGATTGGGAGTAGCCCAACGAAAAAGGCTACTAGTCTACAGTGTTCTTGACATCGCAGAGGGAGGATGTCATCCCCATTGGAGCCAATATTAATGTTCTATATTATAGTAGTCAAAAACAAGTTTTTTCTTTTCAAATTATTTTGGGAAATGTGTAAAGATTTTATTGTTGTATACTAGAGATCAAGATATTAGTATTTGTAAATAATGTAAGATTTCATTACTAATGTAATTATGTTAGAGTGTGTGTAATATGATGTAAAAATAGTTATGGATTCCCTAAAGATTGAGTCAAGTAAGTCTAAGGTTGATGTTTCATACAAGATCATGAGTGAGGTCACAGTGAGTCTTGTTGTCTCATCATTGGAACAAAGTAATGGGATCATTTCATTCAGTTAGGTTGTCAAAATCATTAGTTAATTATTTTCCTTGGTCAGAGACCCCAACATGCAGTCAAACATATTGAGGTGGAAATTCGCTATGCTTCTGCTGTGAGGGGTAATTTTCAAGGACAAAGGTTTGTAGCTTGAGCACATGTCTTTAAATAAGTTCCTAATGTTGTATAATGTTGTATAGGATGTCTTATACCTTCTGAACACTTTTAGAAATCCAGGAAATGGATAAAAGTATGAGAACCATGGAGTTGTTGCGCATTTGGAAAGTTGCTTCATTTTTTTACTATTTTTGTCATCATTTTCAAAATTTGTTTATGACCAAATGGAGATGAATTTTGAAAGAGTGAAATAGATTTTATAAAAAACGAGCTAAATTACAATAACCACCTTCAGTTTTGTAACATGTTTTATATATTGGAATATTCGAATGAATCATTACAACCTATTTTTTAGATTTCGTTATTCCCTGTTTTAGTCATGATCTTTGGGCACGAATTCCAATGAGATGGAGAAAACTTTTTGAAATATGAGAGACTTTTATCTCAAGAGAAAGTTCATAAAAAAAACCTCCTTCAATTTTGTAACAAATATCATGATTTAAGAAAATTGATTTAATATTTGACCCCTATTATCCATAAAGTCAATCCCTATTTTCTAGCAGGTACTTTCTAGATCTAGTGTAACTGACACTATCTTTGGGAAATGGTTGAGTTAGACCCCCTAAGTCCAGGGATGAGATAATTGTATATATTTCATGAATTTTATTTGGTCAGGTTTGAGAATAAATAATACTTTGTGCATTGCATTTTCTTGATTTTCGAGTCAATGTAAGCCTAACATAGGCTGAATTTTACAAGGATCCCTGTGTCAGTTTATTTGGATATGTGTTTCATGGTTTTGTAAGTTATATTCTTTATCAGCCATGATTTGAAATGTGTCTTCTTGTTTAGTTGAATAAAGATATTGACTTAGAATTCACTTCAAATAGTGCTCTATTTCAGCGTCCTAAAAATTTATGTTTTATGATAGAATGACATTTAGAATTCATTTTGTTGTCTCATGTTATGCATGGCAGTTTCCATTTTGTTTCTACTCACCCTCCTACACCAATTTTACGTGAAAAATCTATAAATACTACCTACATTTCCCTTGTATAAGATCCATTTTCCTCTTCATCCTATCACTGGAAAGAATCAATTTATATGACCGTATTTCTCAATGGATTTGTCGTCTCTCCTACTAACAAACCCTTAAAACTTATACCCACTCAGCACCATACCTAGCCATATATCCAAGTGTTTGAAATTTTCAGATAGAGAGAGCCCTCTCTGAAGTTATAAGGGTTATATTCCAACTTCCAAGTGGTTTTTGTTTACCTTTGAGCTTCTCTTTTCATCCCAGGGAAATTGCAGAGAGCTAACATAGTGGCGCCATTGCCAGGGAGCAAAAGGTTCCATCTTCCCTAGGAAAGAACCAATAAGTTTCAGATTTGATTACTGATGGTGACTAGTGATCAAACACAGGAAGGATGTGCATTATTCACTGGGAAACTCCATTGCTAAACAATCCTGAGTTCAGAGCATATATAGTGACTCCACTATTAAAAAAATTCAAAGTTTAAAGTTCCATCTTCCCTGAGAAAGAACCAATAAGTTTCATATTTCATTACTGACGGTGAAGAATGATAAGACACAAGAAGGTTGTGCATTATTCACTCAGAAAATCCATCGCCAAATAGTCCCGAGTTCAGAGCATCTATGGTGACTCCAATATTCAAACAATTTAACGTTTAAAGTGCAGATCGAATTGCCTAGTCAATTGAGATGAAGGGATATATTGAAGATCCTTTGTCTATTGAAGGTTTTAGAAAATATTTTGATATGTTTGATGATGATCAAGTGGAAGAAACTTTCTCAGTTTTTACACCTAGGTATTTAAGATTATACAAATGTTCTGAGGAGAAGAGATATTTTTTGGAATCATTTGTTGACAAAATTGAGAAAGATATTGAAGCCTTAGAGATTCAAATTCAGTCCCACAATTTCCAATGTAAAAATCAGTCCTTTGAGAAGCTTTTCCATCTGAAACGATATGAGGTAGTGTTTCCCTATGATTTTCAGATTAATGAATGTTCTGATTTTGAACAGAAGTTTGATAATGCTCATTTGAAGTCATGGTTTGACATAGTGAATACATATGAAAAATTTATCCATGATGAGGCAGTCATTGGATACCTTGAGGATCATTGAACAAATTGTGTCTTTTATGATCCTATAGCTCATTATACGGAATATTTTTTTAGCTTGTATTTTCAATCATTTTTTCAATATGGAGACCAGATGCATCATGATTTTCCACCACCATTACACTATCCAATTTTCATATGGTGTGAGCGCAGTCAAGCACTCTACTTATTTCAGTAGCTACTTAATTGGCTTCACTGGAATTTTTGTATCTCTTGATTTCAGCAGTTCTTTAGCAGGTTAGAGTAGGAAATGGTGTGCCAATTATCTCAACACTCTGAGCATGTTTTGTAGCAGTTTTCAGTTCCAGTTTTTAGCAGTTTCAAATTTTAGTTCATAGCATGCACATCTCTGGTGTACAGTTTAGTTTGGATTTTAGTTTTGGTTCTCAGGCTTGCAAAGTAGGAACATGTTGCATGACTAGGAGAATCCCAATAGATCAGGCTACTAGTCTATGGTTTTCTTGGCACCTCAAAGGGAATATGCCATCCCCATTGGAGCCAATGTTAGTGTCCTATATTATAGTAGTCAAACACAAGTTTTATCTTTTCAATTTATTTTGGTAAATGTGTAAAGGTTTTGCTATGATCTCTTAGAGATGAATCTATTGGTATTTGTAAAGAATGTAAGATTTCATTATTAATGTAATTATGTTAGAGTGTGTGAAAGATGATGTAAACATAGTTATGGATTCCCTAAAGATTGAGTCAAGTAAGTCTATGGTCAATGTCTCGTACAGGATCATGACTGAGGTCATAGTGAATCTTGTCTTCTCATCATTGGAACAAAGTAGTGGGGCCAATTCATTCAGTTATGTTATCAACATCATTAGATAATTGTTTTCCTCTGTCAGAGTGTAGAAATTCCCACTGTAGATCAACAGATTATGCAATATACTAAAGCAAAATACAATATCTACTTCTACAAAAAACTTGGAGAAGCTTAATAGAATTTGAGCAAGATCAAATAGAACACATATAACAGATAAAGAGAAATCAATCACACATGAACATAGAAGAATACTCTAGGGAAAGCCTCAGCTAAAAACCCCGATCTCTGTATTGTCATACAAGTGCAAATATGTTCAAATTACACAAAAAATCAACTCACAAGCTATCCTGCTCTCTATGCAATCGAAAAATACAGCTCACAGACTGAATAGACATAAGATATGCCTTCCCTCGGCCCTTCAAGCCTCCTATTACCTTGTGTAATTTTCCTTGGGGCCCAATGCTACCACCTGTGTGAATTGGCCTCATCACACACTCACCAAACCCAAAAGTAACTCCGTAATATCCAAGGAATGAATTCCTTCTGCATGCAAGAGATATCTTCCATGGAATATTCCTGCAACTGATAGTACATTGTCCCATCATCTGATCTCAACTGGGTCTCTGTTTGAACTGACATGCATGAGTTATTTATGAGAGAATATTCAGTTATCTGAAGCGTAGCAGTTACATGCATGCATGCATTAACTAGATGAACTCACAATTAGTTCAACAAACTATTTGAACTAATCTAACTGGACCTAACTCAGTTAACTGAGCTAACTAATTACAACTCAAATTACAACTTATCCTTATCTCTTTAACCAAGGGATAAATTCCTCAATCAATGGGATAACTGTTGCATGTCCTCACATAGACTTCATGTTTGATTTTCTACAACTAATTAACTCAAGATGAATTAATTAATTATTTTACAAACAGCTGCTAAGATCAAATTCGAATTTTACTTCTCTATTTTAGTTCAGGGAATAACTAAAATAGGAAGGTATCCTGAAATGATATTTATGGCAGTGCTATTTTTGGCACTTCTATATTTAGCATTTCTTGTTGCTATTTTCAACACTCCCTCTCAACAGGAAAGGGATTATCAGCAACCCCAATCTTGTCTCTGTGGAACTCGAACTTGCATTTTGTCAATGCCTTTGTCAAAATATTTGCATCATGTTCCTTGGTCGAAACATACAACAACAACATGATCCTCTTGACCACACAGTCTTGAAGATGGTGATACCGGATGTCAATGTGCTTGGACCTGTCATGAAAAATTGGATTCTCAGAGAGTTTGATACAACTCTGATTGTCACAGTAGATCACAGTTGGATCCATCCTCTGACCAAACAATCCCATTAGAATCTTCCCCATCTAAATGGCCTCACATGCAACCTGACTAACAGCCATGTATTCAGCCTCTGCTGAGCTAAGTGAAACTAACCTATGTTTCCTGTTGTACCAGGAAACTGCAATTGAACCAAGGTTGAAGATTCCTCTAGAAGTGCTCTTCCGGTCTGATGGACTCCCTGCCCAATTCGCATCTATGAATCCCTGAAGCTTCACTCCCTCTGTCCATCTGTACCACAATCCATACTAAGATGTGCCTCTGAGGTATCTCAGGGCATGCTTCGTTGCCTTCCAAAACAACTTGGTAGGCTGAACCATAGCTTGACTCAACTGGTTCACCACAAAGCATAAGTCTGGTCATGTGTTCACTAGATATATAAGTGAACCCATAAGCTGCCGATAAACAGTAGTAGCTACTACCTCACCTAAAGTAGCATCATCCTTCCTCCAGTTCCTAGCTAGAGGAGCCTGCATGGGCTTGCACTTCTCCATGTGAAAGCACCTGAGTATCTCATTGGCATACTTGCCTTGAGACATAAATACTTCCCCATCTTTCTACTACCTCTCGGGTGACCTCCTCTGTCTGCTCTGAGAAGATGGTTGTCCCACATTCTCCCACACATCCAACATCAACCTGTCAACTTGCCTTGAGTGTTTCCGCCCATCTCTGGAAGTCTCAGCATGAGTGGATGTCTCCACTCTTAGATCCTCTACATGTGGCTGCTCCGCATCAATCTGAGGCTCCTCCTCCTTAGGAACTAAAAGTTCCTCCTCTGTATGCAACTTGAGCTCCCTCTCAAGTGATACTAGCATGGCTTTCTGCTCGTTGAACTTCAAATCCCTGCATACCACTGTCCTTTGACTAGTAGGCAGGTACACCCGATAGTTGTGGGGTGCATCAGTGTACCCCACAAGTATTCCCAACTTAGCTGTTGGATCTATCTTCTTCTGGGCATATTTGGTCACATGATAGTAAACTGATGATCCAAATATTCGGAAGTGACTCACATCTGGTCGCTTCCCAGGAAAGGCCTCCACAGGTGTCTTCATTCCTAATATATGGTGCGGGCTTCTTGTTGAGCCTCAAACCTGCACTTCTTCACACATCTTCTCAGCCTCCTTTCCCTATTCATTTCCTGCTTTTGCCACTCATTCCCTCCATCAAATTGCTCAAATCATTGTATTTTAGGACTTTTTACATGGTTTTCTAATTATGCTAATGACTGTTGTTGGTTTAGAATTTTGGTTCAAAGTGCTGCGTTTCCGCAGCTCACACAGGGTTTCCACAGCTGATCCCGATTTCCGCAACCAACCCCGGATTCCGCAGCTGTTTTATTAAATGATATGTTCCAGGTGTCCTCAGGGAACAAGAGCCACATGGGCAAGTTCGTGGAACCAAGGACATGGTGTGTATCCTTCCAGCTCACCCAAACCGGTCATAAAAACCCGTGGTCAACGAGGAGGCAAATACGGTCAAACAGAAGTCATTAGCGGTGGCACGGCTCTGCGTGTCCTGTTTTGGAGCACATGAAGAACAGGTGGCATCTTCCTCAGCCACGAAGACAGTGGGAAACACGAATCCAACAGAAGATTGAATGCCCACAACGACCGTTGCCTAAATCCGAGGACACAGCTAGATTACGTGTTTTTACACAGCTGTTTGAATAACTTAGTTTTCGTTAAGTTAGTTTTCTTTCCTCTGTTTTAAATAAAGCGTCTTTTGAATGCTGGATAGTTAGTCATGGCTGTAATCATTTTGTAATTTTGAACTCCCCACTGTACTTGACATTTTGATGATTAATATATGAGAAGACTGTTCTGTTTCTAAGCGTGTAACTGCTCTTTGGATTGGCTAAAGTAGGCAGAGGGCCCCTGTTTGCGGCAGCCACTGTACAGTAGTTTTACTTTTAATTTCCGGCATTTCTTTTTTTCTTCTTTCATGTATAATAGCTGTACAGATGTCTTTTAATTGCTGCGTTTTCAACATGTATAATAGCTGTACATAAACTTTGAATTCTGCTGATTTACATTTCTGCACTTTTGTTCATGACTGATCAGTGTGTTATGCAGGTTTCTTAGGCGAGCCCGTGACAGTTTTCTTTCTTTTCTTTGTACAACTAGTGGCATGTGTGATCATCTTGTCTAGGCTGCTGACCTTTATTTTTCTGCAGTTTGATTTTCATTAGTATCATTTCTTTAACTTGCACTTTACTTTCTGCTCAGTAGTTATCAAGTTGTTCATCTATTGATGGTTCTTTTTTCCATAATCCAATATCTTTATTGAGAGCCAAAATATCACTTAGTGTAGCTTGGTTTATTTTGCTTTAAGACTCACATTGCTGACCTGTTCATAATTGTTCTCACATGATTAAGAAAAGGTTAAAATGGTGTGATTTGTCTCACTTAGATTTCACATTGATTAGATTTTAATGAAGAGTTAAAATAGTGTAAAGTAGTATAAAGTAGTTGTTCTTGCTTTTCATTGAGTTAATATAGATTTCATTTTCATTTTCATCAGCAGCAGAGATACTGGGCCGATGCCATTAGTCCTTTATTTGATTTTAAGCTTTGATTTTATTTCAGTTATTGTTCAAGTTTCCTTTTAGAATACTCTTTAAGTTTCAAGAAATCACTTAGAAATCATCACAATCACCCACATTCACTCACTTTATTACATCTCCATCACATCACATCTAGGAAAGATACAATAAAAAACAAACTAAAAAGATAAAAACGACAAAAGATTAAGAAAACAGTTACCTAAGTACATATAGTACACCTCACTTCATCAGCTTACGAGCCTCGGGTTGACATTTAAAAGTTGCAATTTAGACATCACTAAATTGACCAAACATTTTGGCGCCGTTGCCGGGGAAGTGAAATTAGGTAGCCAATTCTTAAAAAAAAAAAACAAGAAAATTTCAAAGAAGGAAAATTAATAACCTCTCAAAGTATGCTCTCCTCTTGCACCTAGAGTGACCTGGAGGATCAGAAAAGAGAAAGTTATTGGTTTAATAGTTTCTTGAGTATGCTCTCTTCTTGCACCTAGAGTGACCTGGAAGATCAGAAAGAGAACTATTACCCCGACTTGAAGAAAAGTAAAAAATGACATGCATAGATCAAGAGATTCTAGGGGAAGGTTTTTAGCTAGAGCCAAGAGTTCGATTTTTACAAGTCCATCTACTTCAAGGAATAGACAAGAGACACCTCCATCATCTCCAACTTACACTCCTAGCCCTAGGATTCCTGGAATTCAAGAGGCAATAGTTGACTCTCCCACACCATCTATCGAATCTGAATCAGAAAGGGACCCTTTTCTTCCTTCCATAGGAGGACAAATTGTAATTGAAGAAGTAGAATCATCTGAAGAAGAGGGAGAAATTCCTTCTCGTTCACCCTTAGTAGAGGAACCAGAAAACTTTGAAGTCTCCGGGGAGACTACCATGACAGAAGAAGGAGCACCTGGATTTGGTAGAGGTAGAGGTAGAGGAGGAGGAGGAGGAGGAAACAATGGAGGAGGTCGAGGTAACATTGGGGGAAATAGGGATGGAGATAACTCATTCGGATTTCCTATAGTTGATGAGGACTCCCGAGCCACCATGAAAAACATCCCACCATCTGTCCTCCCAAACTTCCATGGGATGAGGAATGAAGACCCTGAAACATTTCTATTTGAGTTTGAAGTCGTTTGTCGAACTTATGACTATCTGGAAGACTCTCAAAAACTCAAACTGTTCCCTTCAACATTGAAAGGGGCAGCCTTGAAGTGGTTCATGGGATTACTCACTCAGTCCATTAGGTCTTGGAATGATATGAAACAAACATTTTTGGATAGGTACCTGGACTATTGTATGCCCACCAATCACAAGGATGAGGTATTCAAAATGATGCAAAAAGAAGATGAAAATTTGGAGGATTTGCTTGAAAGATTTCAATACAACTTGAAAAGAGCAAAAATGAACAACTTAGATGAGGAGACCTTAAAAGCCCTTCTACTAAAAGCCATTAGAGATGAATAGATAGATATTTTGAACATGATGGGAAAGGGAGATATATCTCAACTTTCACTCAATGATATAGCAGAACTATGTGTCCATCTCTCAAGGGGGAAGTCTAAAACTCAAAAAGGGCCTAGAGATCCTTCTCTCATCAGAGCAAACAAATCTGCAACTGGATCAGTAAGTAGGGCTGAGATTGGCAATATGCTTGATGAATTTAAAACTGATATCTTAGGAAGTCTTAGTGAACAATTAGACACCCTTAAGATTCACAATAAGCAGAAAGCAGAAGCGGAGGCTTTGGCCATATTTTGCCCAAAGTGTAGAAAGAAACATGCTCTAAGGGAATGTCCCTTGGATGCAAAAGTTGTAGAGACATGTGTAATTTGTTCAGAGAATCATGAGACCAAGGATTGTCCTTCAATCCCTGGGCTCAAAGCTGTCTTTCAAGAAGATCCAAATACACTCGAATCTCTCTGTTTTGTTGCAAGGAGACCTTGGTAGGGGCAACAAAATGAAGGGTTTAACAACTCTATGAATTTTCAACCCCCACCAAATTGGAATCCTTGGCAACAACCTTGGTCCCAACCTCAAAATCCTTTTCAATCATGGGTACAAGGTATGCAAAATCCTTATGGGAGATTTGCTCAATTTTACCAATATCCTCCATCTTTTCAAAACCAACAAGCTCCACAACTTCCAAATCAAAATCCACAACTATCATTGCCATTTCAACAACAACAACCTTCTCAACAGAATCCAAATTCTCAACTCTTGCTTCCATTCCAACAGAAGTCAAATCAACTTCCTTCTCAGCCATTGCCAAACCCCAATAATAAAAATCCTCAAAATGCTTACATGTTGGAAGGTCAACCATTTCCTACCTATATGATTGTTCCTCTCAATGAAGTACAACTCAAATTAGGTAGAGTCTTAGATAAGCCTTCTATAAATGATCAAAAGCAAAGCATTTTTGAGGAAGAATCTCTTGAAGCCAATAAGGGTTCTGAAGCATCTCTTCAAAACCAAAACACTCAAAAAGAAAAAGAAAAAGAATTAACCCCCACAACTCCCATAGTTGAGCAACCTGCATCTTTATCCACACCTCCTTTTCCTGAAAGATTACAAATTGACAAAGGAGTGGAAAAACAAATTTGGTTGCCTGACTATAATTTTCTAGATGAATTGAAGAATGTTTGTATCAAGATTCCCTTGTTACAAGCCATTAAGGAAATTCCTATTCTAGCAAAAACAATAAAGGAGTTGAGCCTTAAAAGACCAGGAAGGAAACCAAGAGATACCAGAAGGATCCACCTGGTAGGAAAAATTGCAGATATCATGATGGGAAAAATTACTATGCAGAAATATGTAGACCCTGGTATTCCAATTGTCAAAACACATATCAATGGGGTAGAAATACCAAATACTTTGATTGATTTAGGGGCTGCTATTAACATTATGAGTAGATAGACTATGGAACAGCTAAAACTTCCTAATCTTCTTTTTACACCTACTTTATTGCAATTGGCAGATCGATCAATTATTAAACCAGATGGTGTATTAGAAGACATTCCAGTCTCCCTAGACTCTTGGGAATATCCAGTGGATTTCATGATTTTAACTCCTAAGAGTAATCTAGGAGGACATCCTCTTATTTTAGGAAGACCTTGGCTAGCCACAGCTGATGCTTTCATAAGTTGTAGGTCTGGGGATATGTATATTTCTGATGGTAATTCGACAAAGAAGTTCAATCTGTATCCTCCAGCAAAAGCAATTACAGAAATAGGGGATAATGAGTGGATTGATGATGAAGACACTATACAACCTGTCTTTACCATTTCTGAGGTTAGTGAAGATAGTCAAATTCTGAACACATTAGAAAATTTTGAACCATCTTTAGAATATGACTCCACACAATTTCAATTGGATTCTGACATTGAGTGTCTATCATCTAGACAAATGTCTCTTTTCTCTATGGAAGAGTTTGGTAGTTCTGCCATTGAGATTTTTCCAGGAAAAACATTGAATATCAACAGAAACTTGGAAAAATCACAACAAGGGGAGCTAACCAAAATCTTGCAAAAACATTCTACTGCATTTGCATGGGAGTATACCGATATGAAAGGCATTGACCCTAAGACTTGCATTCATCACATCTACATTGAGGAAAACAGTAAACCAATCAGACAACCTCAAAGAAGGATGAATCCAAACCTTAGGGAGATAGTGAAAGAAGAACTCCAAAAGTTACTTAATGTAAACTTCATTTACCCCATTTCAGATAGCCGGTGGGTTTCCCCTTTGGTTATAGTACCTAAAAAGAATGGTAAATGGAGGCTTTGCATTGATTATAGGGAATTAAACAAAGCAACTTTGAAGGATCACTTTCCTTTACCCTTTATTGATCAAGTATTAGATACTTTAGCAGGCAAAAAGTACTTCTCATTTTTGGATGGTTTTAGTGGTTACAATCAAATTCAGGTAGCACCTGAAGATCAGGACAAGACCACATTTACCTGTCCATGGGGAACTTTTGCTTACCGAGTACTTCCTTTTGGATTATGTAATGCACCTGCAACATTTCAAAGGGCAGTATTAGGAATCTTTTCTGATCTAATTCATGATTGTGTAGAGGTCTATATGGATGATTTTACAGTTTATGGTAATTCATTTGAAGAGGCATTAGAAAATTTGGAAAAAGTCCTTATAAGATGTAAGGAAACAAATCTTTCATTAAGTCATGAAAAATGCTTTATGATGTTTACTGAAGGGATTGTTTTAGGACATCATATTTCAGGAGATGGAATTAAAGTTGATAGATCAAAAGTTGAAGTCATCTCCAAGTTACCTATTCCAAATTGTCAAAAAGATGTTAGAAGTTTTCTTGGGTTTACTGGATATTATAGAAGATTTATTGAAAACTTCACCAAGATAGCGTCTCCGCTCTTAAAATTTCTTACAAAATACTATGAATTCAAATGGGATCCTGACTGTCAATCTGCATTTGAGACTCTAAAAACAAGAATATCTGAAGCACCCATTCTGAGAGGGCCAAATTGGAAACTTCCTTTCCATATTTCTACAGATGCTTCAGATACAGCTCTAGGAGCTGTGTTGGGTCAAAAGGATTTAGTTCCTTATGCCATTTATTACACCAGTAAAAATTTGACTCCCACTGAGTTAAATTATACTGTGACTGAAAAAGAGTTCTTAGCCGTTGTTCATGCAATTAACAAGTTTAGACATTACATAACTGGCTATGAAACTTTTGTCCATACTGATCATTCTGCAATTAGATATCTCATGAACAAACCTGTTACTAATGGCAGAGTCACAAGATGGCTTTTAATTTTACAAGAATTCAATATTACTGTGTTAGATAGACCAGGAAAACAAAATACAGTAGCTGATTTCTTGTCTAGAATCCAAAATACTAACGAAGATTCTCCCGTAGAGGATAAGTTTCCAGATGAATATCTGTTTGCAGTAACTACTAAAACTCCTTGGTATGCAGATATTGCTAACTATTTGGCTACAGGGAAGCTACCTCCACACTTATTTCCTAATGAGAAAAGGAAAATCATTCAGGAGAGTTCAAAGTATTCATGGATTTCTAATGAATTGTTCAAAACAGGGCTAGATTGTGTGATCAGAAGATGTGTTCGGGAAGATGAAATGCATGACATCCTTAAGGCATGTCATGATGAACCGTGCGGTGGAAACTTTGCTGACAAGAGGACGGCCTATAAAATCCTTTCTTTAGGATATTATTGGCCTTCTCTCTTCAAAGATGCAAAACAATATGTTAGAAGGTGTGACAGCTGCCAAAGAGTTGGGAGACCTACTCTTTCAAATGAAATGCCATTATAGCCACAGGTACTCATCGAACCCTTTGAGAAATGGGCTTTAGATTTTGTTGGACCTATTAATCCACCATCTAAAAAAAAGAAGTATATATTGGTTTGCACTGATTATGTTACTAAATGGGTAGAAGCCAAGGCATTGCCTTCTGCCACTGAAAATTCAGTTGTTCAATTTCTTTTTGAGGATATTTTCACTCGTTTTGGTGTCCCAAGAGAAATTGTGACAGATCAAGGAAGTCAATTTACCTCTAACTTGATGGAGAAGCTGATGGAAGAATACAAAATCAAGCATAGAAAATCTACTCCATACCATCTGCAAGCAAATGGTCAAGTAGAATCCACAAACAAAGTTCTTGAGAGCATCATCACCAAAACTATTCATCTCCACAGAAGAGATTGGGCATAAAGGCTTCCTGAAGCCTTATGGGCCTATAGAACTACATGGAGGAACACAACAGGACATTCTCCCTATGAACTTGTTTATGGGAAAGAAGTCTTGCTCCCCATTGAGTTCCAAGTCAAGACCTTCAAGATAGCAATTCGGTTGGGGATGAGTCTATCAGAAGCCCAAAAGCACAGAATGGAGCAGCTGAATGAGCTAGATGAAATAAGAGAAGATGCAATTTTAAGGACCGATCTAGTTCAGCACCAAAGAACTAAGTGGCATGACAGATATATCAAAGAGAAGAAGTTTCAAAAGGGAGATTGGGCGTTACTGTTTGATTCAAAGTTTAAAGACTTCAAAGGAAAATTTCAAACTCATTGGCTTGGGCCATATGAGATTGATGAAGTCTTTAGCAATGGAGCAGTTCGAGTCAAGACTATTGATGAGTTGCAAACTCCTCTCATTGTGAATGGCCACCGATTGAAAATTTATCATAAGCCACTCTCAAAAGAGGACTTTGTCAAAATGTTTCAAGAGAATTCTGCAATAAGACTGATGGAGAAGAATTCTTCTCCTCCATCAGCCTAGTCTTTGTTTCTTTCTAAAAAAAAAGAAAAAAAAAAGAAAAAAAAGAGAGAAAAAAAAATGTGTATAAGCCTGAAAACCAATCTCAGATTGGCGATCTTATACAGAAAATATGGAGTGAAAATCAGGGACACCTGACACTCTATATTTTCCAAAAAAAAAGAAAAAATCTCTTTCTCTCCATCTTCACTCCACCTCACTTGTCATTTCCATCTTCACCTCCATCTCATCTTCATCTCCATTCCACTTCACTCCATTCCATTTCCATTTCACTCCATTCCATTAATAAAAGTCCCTCTCAGGACCATTTCATTTAGTTAGTTGTTTTTCTAGCTAAATTTGTGCAGCTAAAAGGGGAGTTGTCTTAGTTTCCGCAGCTGGGAACCGTTTCCGCAGCTCGCACCAGTTTCCGTAGCTCGAAATGATTCCGCAGCTCGCACCAGTTTCCGCAGCTCGAAATGATTCAGCAGCCAGCACACTCTGTCTCTACAGCAGCACTCTGTTTTCAAAAGTCACAGTCAGAGGTATCATCATCACCAAGAATAGCAAGGATATGAGGCATCTGCAAGATCAAAAGCAATAATGGGTCAGCAACCTTAATCAACAAATGGCGAACTTATGAAGGTATGATCAAAATCTTTTGCAAACAACAATTTAATGTCATTTTATGCATAGTTATTAAATCGTGGAAAGAGCCACTAAATGCAATGATTCGGCAAGATCATCCCATTACTCCTCCACGATAATCCACCTCATACCTTTCTAACGGTTCCATAATCACTCTTAATTCAAACTCGAAATGGGGCTGCGCTTTCATTTATTGGCTGTACCTCTGTGACGTAACCCAATGTACCACGGCTCTCCTTACCATCATTTCCGTAGCCAATGCTGAGACGTGTGCGTAAGCCACCCGACTCTAAAGGATTCGGCCGTTATTCTGTCCAATTATCACTCCATTTCCACATGCGTTGAACTCATTTCTCGTGTTTGTCTTCTACTCCCTCGTACTCACACTATTTCCACTCTCATTTCTGCCGCAAACACCACAGCTCTGTTTCAAACCCCGATTACAGTTTTGCAATACACCTTGCATTATGTTATGGCTATTCCACTTACAGCCGTAATCCACCTGTTTTTCCCGTGAGCATCCTCCTTGAGCATCCACACACAGTCAAAGCTTCAGCCGAAGTTGAGAGCCGAAGATGGGGAAGTTGCTTAGAGCTGAACCTGAGGGTCCGAAATATTTAGAAGGGTATCCACAGACGAAGGAAGCATTAAAGAAGGCAAAGTGGTTGAAGTTTATTCAAAAATTCAGAGGGTATAATAAGGAAGTCACGAAAGCATTTGCTCGATCCTTCAATGGACACACCGTGGAAGTTGGGGACCTGAAATTCACAATAACAGAGAACACCATAGCAACAGCAACCAGTTTACCACAAGAGGGAGACAGATGGTTTAAGAACAGAGGGCTGGAAGATCAGGGATGGAAAGACATGCTTAAGAACCCAGGTATGGACACTTCAATATTCACTAAAGGGATTCCTGTGCATGTAATTAAGGAAGAATGGACTGCATTGTTATTACTTGTTCAAAAGTTTATCACATGTGAGGGCCGCTTTGACATTATGTATATGTACCATGCAAGGATTATGATGAATTTCATGGAAGGCCATGCCCTCAATTTACCCCACTTTCTGTTAGCAAGCCTAAAGAAAATGAGTTCCACTGTCCAAAAGAATGTAGGCCATATTGAACCCCACTTGTATCATCACAGGTTCATTAAAATTCTCATAGAAGAGCAATTGAAAAATAACAAGGATACATGGGAAAGGTTTCTAATCAGAAACCATTTCCAAGAGGTGACTGAAGCCTCTAGCAGTTCCCCTAGAATCCCAAAAAGAAGTAGGAGAAGAGAAAGAAATGTTGCAGCCCAAGATCCTCCTACAGTAGAAACTCAAGAAATTGCTCAAGAAGAAGAGGAAGAGGGAGATAAAACCACGAAACAGAAAAAGGATAAAGGGAAAACAATTGTTCAAGAATCATATCCATCACCTGAACCTTCAGTAGAAGAAGACTCTCAAACCTTGGCTGATAGACTAGCACAACTTCAAGCTTCTGCCCTCTCAAAGAAGAAACAGAAAGAAAAACAGGGTGCCCAGCAAACGAGCATTAGTGCACAAGTGAGAAGAAGCAGTAGACTTAAAGAAAAAATGAGTGTGACTAAAGGAAAACAATCACATTTCATTGATTTAGGAGAAGGTACACCTGAAAAGGCTCCAACTCAGCTTGACCTTGAGTCGAGTCCTCCACGTGTTGAGACCACTCCTCCACATGAAGAGAGCCCCTTTCAGCCAGAACCTCAAACAGAATTTGATTTTGAACATAGCCCAAAAAGAACACCTGAAATTGACCCTAACCAGCAGGAGGTATACAATTATTTGGAGACCTTGGAGCAATCAGTTGTAGGTCCAAGCACTATATTACCTCTTGATGAACAGGTCCAATCTTTAAAACAGGAGGTGTTTGAGCTAGAAGTCCTGAACCGGCATATTAAACAAGAAAACGAAGCATTGAAAGAACAAAGCAAGGTGGACAAAATTGTCCATGACAATACCATGCTTCACTTAGGACTCTGGCAGAATAAGAACAGAAAATTGAAGAGAAAATGTAAGAAGCTGAGCAGGGCATTGATCAATTTGAAATTCAAGTGTTTAGTCAGAAAACCAAGGACAATTTTGGCAGCAAGAAGAAAGAGAAGAAGGCTAGATGTTTTGGCAGAAGCATCTGAGCACATGGATTGAAAAACAATGACAAAGTTTTGGTTGCATGAGGACATGCAACACCTTCACAGTGGGGGTATGTTGAGCCTCAAACCTGCACTTCTTCACACATCTTCTCAGCCTCCTTTTCCTATTCATTTCCTTCTTTTGCCACTCATTCCCTCCATCAAATTGCTCAAATCATTGTATTTTAGGACTTTTTACATGGTTTGCTAATTATGCTAATGACTGTTGTTGGTTTAGAATTTTGGTTCAAAGTGCTGCATTTCCGCAGCTCACACAGGGTTTCCGCAGCTGATCCCGATTTCCGCAGCCAACCCCGGATTCCGCAGCTGTTTTATTAAATGATATGTTCCAGGTGTCCTTAGGGAAAAAGAGCCACATGGGCAAGTTCATGGAACCAAGGACATGGTGTGTATCCTTCCAGCTCACCCAAACCGGTCATAAAAACCCGTGGTCAACGAGGAGGCAAATACGGTCAAACAGAAGTCATTAGCGGTGGCACGGCTCTGCGTGTTCTGTTTTGGAGCACGTGAAGAACAGGTGGCATCTTCCTCAGCCACGAAGACAGTGGGAAACACGAATCCAACAGAATATTGAATGCCCACAATGACCGTTGCCTAAATCCGAGGACACAGCCAGATTACGTGTTTTTACACAGCTGTTTGAATAGCTTAGTTTTCGTTCAGTTAGTTTGCTTTCCTCTGTTATAAATAAAGCGTCTTTGAACGCTGGATAGTTAGTCATGGCTGTAATCATTTTGTAATTTTGAACTCCCCACTGTACTTGACATTTTGATGATTAATATATGAGAAGACTGTTCTGTTTCTAACCATGTAACTGCTCTTTGGATTGGCTAAAGTAGGCAGAGGGCCTCTGTTTGCGGCAGCCACTGTACAGTAGTTTTACTTTTAATTTCCAGCATTTATTTTTTTCTTGTTTCATGTATAATAGCTGTACAGATGTCTTTTAATTGCTGCGTTTTCAACATGTATAATAGCTGTACATAAACTTTGAATTCTGCTGATTTACATTTCTGCACTTTTGTTCATGACTGATCAGTGCGTTATGCAGGTTTCTTAGGCGAGCCCGGGACAATTTTCTTTCTTTTCTTTGTACAACTAGTGGCATGTGTGATCATCTTGTCTAGGCTGCTGACCTTTATTTTTCTGCAGTTTGATTTTCATTAGTATCATTTCTTTAACTTGCACTTTACTTTCTGCTTAGTAGTTATCAAGTTGTTTATCTATTGATGGTTCTTTTTTCCATAATCCAATATCTTTATTGAGAGCCAAAATATCACTTAGTGCAGCTTGGTTTATTTTGCTTTAAGACTCACATTGCTGACCTGTTCATAATTGTTCTCACATGATTAAGAAAAGGTTAAAATGGTGTGATTTGTCTCACTTAGATTTCACATTGGTTAGATTTTAATGAAGAGTTAAAATAGTGTAAAGTAGTATAAAGTAGTTGTTCTTGCTTTTCATTGAGTTAATATAGATTTCATTTTCATTTTCATCAGCAACAGAGATACTGGGCCGATGCCATTAGTCCTTTATTTGATTTTAAGCTTTGATTTTATTTCAGTTATTGTTCAAGTTTCCTTTTAGAATACTCTTTAAGTTTCAAGAAATCACATAGAAATCATCACAATCACCCACATTCACCTACTTTATTACATCTCCATCACATCACATCTAGGAAAGATACAATAAAAAACAAACTAAAAAGATAAAAACGACAAAAGATTAAGAAAACAGTTACCTAAGTACATATAGTACACCTCACTTCATCAGCTTACGAGCCCCGGGTTGACATTTAAAAGTTGCAATTTAGACATCACTAAATTGACCAAACACTTCTGTTTTTTAATTATACTACTATATTGCATGCCTCAACCCATAAATGCAGTGGTAGGCTTTGGTCATGTCGAGCTGCTCGCACAATCGATCTGTTCTTCCTTTCGGCCACCCCATTTTGTTGTGGGTTATGGGGTGTCGTCAACTCCCGTTTAATTGCTTCTACAACGCAGAAGTCCTTAAACTATTGGGAGACATACTCTCCACCATTGTCGCTATGCAAGGCTTTTATTTTCTTTATGTATTATTTCTTTTCCAAGGCTTTAAACTCACAAAAACTCAAGAAGGTATAGTCCTTCTTTTGCATAAAGTAGATCCAGCATCTACGAGAAAAATCATCAATAAAAATGACATTGTACCATTGTTTAGTGGTGGAGGCTGTAGAGAATGGTCCACAAACATCTGAGTAAACTCACTCTAGGATCGGTCTAGCTCTACTGTCTCGATCCAGAAAGGAAGATTTCGCATACTTACCCAAGGTACAACCTTTGCATGTATCCATCTACTCTAGTTTTCCCTTGGGAAGTCCGGTAGAAATCTGTTGCATGATCTTTAGGGCTCCATGGTGCAAGTGGCCCAATCTTATATGCCATAGCTTGCCAACATCTTGGCTTTGCACCATCTTAGCTTTGGAACTCAATGCAGTACAGTTGTCTACCTCCAGCTTGTAGATATTCTTTACTTGAATCCCAATTCGTTTGGTCTGTCGAGTGCCCATATGCCTCAGAAATACCATTCCTTTACTAAAGATTACATCATAGCCTTTATCTTCTAGCATAGCAACGGACACAAGATTCTTCTTCAGACCTGGTACATACTTTACATTAGTCAAGGTGAGAGGAGCTCCATGCTCCCTTTGAAACACAACCGTACCTTCACCTGAAACACGGTACTTTCCATCATCACCCATCTCGATCCGCATCTGGAGATCCTTCTCCTCTAGGGTATTGAAAAGATTCTTTTCACCTGACATGTGGAATGAAGCTCCACTGTCCAAGTACCACACACATCCCACCATGGATGAAACCATGCATGCGATAAGAGAGAAATCCAACTCAAACTGTGAGGCCAGTGCATCACCATCAGATCCCTTCAAGGATCCCTTCTTGGATTTCTTCTGTGGACAATTTGTAGCATAATGGCCCACTTCATGACAATGAAAGCATCGCACTTTTGATTTTTCAAACTTCTTCCCACCATGGGAATAATTGGATTTGGGATGGGATGCCTTCCCTTTCCCTTTACTTGCCTTACTCACTAAGGCTAGATTTTCCTTATCATCTTGCTTTGATGAGGATCCATCTCTGGTGCTTCTTCTTATCTCCTTCTGCATCAGATCCGACTAAAGTCATTCCCAATTTGGAAGTTTTTCTCTTCCATTAACCGAGTCCTGGTAGCTATGCCAGCTCTTAGGAAGACTGAGGAGTGCAAGACTCACCATGTCATCATCGGTTGTCGTGATCCCTACACTTCCAAACTCATCCTTGTAAGTGGTGAGCTTGTTCAGATATGTAGAGATCATGTCGCCCTTTTCACACTTGATTTTCTGAAGCTTGTCTTTCAGTGCTAGCTTCCTATGATCATTGTTGTTCTGATATAGATCTTTCAATGTTTTCCACATCGAAAATGGTGTCTCCTTCCCATGGAGGCTCGAGAAAATGTGGTCTTGAACTCCGTTCAAGAGGATTGTCCTTGCTCTAGCCACACATTTATTCCATTCTGCCAATTCTGTAGCATTAGCTGTTGCTGAGTTGGGGACTTTTTGATCAATGAAGTCCTTTAGACCATTGTCCTCTAATACTACTTCCATGTGATCCTTCCAAGCTATATAATTCAAGCTTCCATCAAGGGCATACTCGAGTCTTAAACCGCTAAATACCATTGGTGAAATTGAGATGTCATAAGAACTCAATTTATATAATCAAGAACTTGAAACTTCGAACTTCTCCCTTCTTTGGATACTGTTCTTCGCTTTGATCACCTTTGCTCTGATACCATGTAGAAATTCCCACTGTAGATCAACAAATTATGTAATATACTAAAGCAAAATACAAGATCTACTTCTACAACAAACTTGTGGAAGCTTAATCGAATTTGAGCAAGATCAAATAGAACACATATAACAGATGAAGAGAAATCAATCACACATGAACACAGAAGAATACTCCGTGGAAAGCCTCAGCTAAAAACCCTAATCTCTGTATTATCATATAAGATGAAATATGTTCAGATTACACAAAGAATCACCTCACAAGCTATCTTGCTCTCTCTGCAATCGAAAAATACAGCTCACAGATTGAATAGACACAAGATATGACTTCCCTTAGCCCTCCAAGCCTCCTATTTTCTTGCGCAGTTTTCCTTGGGGTCCAATGCTGCCACCTGTGTGAATTGGCCTCATCACACACTCACCAAACCCAAAAGTAACTGTGCAATCTCTGAGGAATGAATTCCTTCTGCATGCAAGAGATATCCTCCATGGAATATTCCTACAACTGATAGTACATTGTCCCATCATCTGATCTCAACTGGGTCTCTATCTGAACTAACATGCATGAGTTATTTATGAAAGAATATTCAGTTATCTTAAGTGCAGCAATTACATGCATGCATGCATTAACTAATTGAACTTGCAATTAGTTCAACAAACTATTTGAACTAATCTAACTAGACTTAACTCAGTTAACTAAGCTAACTAATTACAACTCAAATTACAACTCATCCTTATCTCTTTAACTAAGGGATAAATTCCCCAATCAATGGGATAATTGTTGCATGTAATCACATAGACTTCATGTTTGATTTTCTACAACTAATTAACTCAAGATGAATTAATTAATTATTCTATAAACAACTGCTAAGATCAAATTTGAATTTTACTTCTCTATTTTAGTTCAAGGACTAACTAAAATAGGAAGGTATCCCGAAATTATATTTATGGAAGTGCTATTTTTAGCACTTCTATATTTAGTGTTTCTTGTTGCTATTTTCAACAAAGAGACCCCAACATCCAGTCAAACATATGCAGGTGGAAATTCGATGCACTTCTGTTGTGAGGGGTAACTTTCAAGGACAAAGGTCTGTAGCTTGAGCATAGGTGTTTAAATAGTTTCTTAACATTGTAAATGATGTCTTCTACCTTCTTGGAACTTTCATAAATCTAGGGAATGGATAGATGTATGATAATCATGGAGTTGTTGTGCTTTTTGACAGTTGCTACGTTTTTTGATTGTTTTTGTCATCATTTTCAATATCGGGTTTTGACCAAATCGAGATGAATTTTGAAAATGTGAAAGAGGTTTTTATCGAAAACGAGCTGAGTTAAAATATCCTCCTTCATTTTTGTAACAGGTGTCATATATTAGAAGGTTCGAATGAACCATTACAACTTATTTGTCAGATTTCATTATTTCCTATTTTAGTCATGATCTTTGGGCACAGATTTTGAGGCACTAGTGAAGGATTTTTGAACACTGAGAGAGGTTTCTACCAAGCATAATTTCATCAAAAAAATAATCCTTCAGTTTTGTAACATATATCATGATTCAAGAGATATTATTTAATATTTGACCCCTATTTTCCAGGAATTCGGTCCCTATTTCCTAGCAAGAAGTTTCTAAATCTAATGTAACTTACTCTATCTTTGGGAAATGGTTGAGCTTGACCCCTAAGTCCAGGGATGAGATAATTGTATATATTTAATGAATTTTAGTGTACAAAAGGTCGTTTTTTCATGTTTGATAAGAAATAACATTGTGTCCATTGTATTTTCTTGATTTTCTAGTGAATGAAATGACATAGGGCAAATTTTATAGGGATTCCCATGTTAATTTCTTTGGAGATGTGCTTCTTGGTTTTATAAGTTATCTTATGTATCAATCATGCTTTGAAATGTGTCTTCTTGTTTAGTTGAACAAAGATATTTACTCATAGTTCACTTAAAATAGTGCTTTGTTTTAGTTTGCTAGACATTTATGTTTTCTTCTAGAATGAAATTTAGAATTCACTCTATTGTCCGATGTTATGTATGTCATTTTCCACTTATTTTCTACTCACCATCCTATGAGAATTTTGAGTGCAAAACTGAAAAAATACTACTTACCTTTCCCTTGTAGAAGATCCCTTTTCCTCATCATCCTATCATTGGAAAGAATCAATTTATATGCCTGTATTGCCCAATGGATCTGTCTTCTTTCCTGCCAATAAACCCTTAAGGCTTTTACCAACTAAGCACCATACCTAGCCTAATATCCTAGTGATTGAACTTTTCAGATAAAGAGAGCCCTCTTTGAAGTTGGAAGGACTATATTCCAACTTCCAAGTGGCTTGTGGTTACCTCTGAGCTTCTCTTTTCAACCTAGAGAAATTACGGAGAGCTAACATAGTGGCATCATTGTCGTGGATAGAAATGTTCCATCTTCCCTGGGAAAGAACCAATAAATTTCATATTTCATTACTGACGGTGAACAGAGATAAGACACAAGAAGGTTGTGCATTATTCACCGGGCAACTCCATCGCCAAACAACATTGAGTTCACAACATCTATGGCGACTCCGCTATTCAAACAATTCAAAGTTTAAAGTGCAGATCTAGTTGCCTAGCCAATCGAGATGATATGGCATGTTAAAGATCCTTTCTCTATTGAAGGTTCTAGAGAATATTTTCATATTTTTTATGAAAATCAATTGGAAGAAGCTTTCTTACTTTTTTTACCTAAGTATTTAAGATTATGCAAATGTTCTGAGGAGAATAGCTATTTTTTAGAATCATTTGTTGAAAAAATTTAGAAATATATTGGATCCTTAGAGATTCAAATTTAGTCCCACAATTTCCAATGTCAAAATCAGTCCTTTGAGAACCTTTTCCCGCCGAAACGATACGGGGTAGTGCTTCCCTATGGATTTTAGATTGATTAATGTTCTGATTTTAAACACAAGTTTGATAATGCACATTTGAAGTCATGGTTTGACATAGTGAATACATATGAAAATTTCAGCCATGACAAGCCAACCATTGAATACCTTGACGATCATCGAACAAATCATGTCTTTTATGATCCTGTAGATCATTATATGGAATATATTTTCATCTTTTGTTTTCAATCATGTTTTCAATATGGGGACTAGATGCATCATGATTTTCCACCACCATTACACTGTCCAATTTACATATGGTGCAAGCATAGTCAAGCACTCTATTTATTTTAGCAGCTACTTGATTGACTGAACTTGCATTTTTGTATCACTTGATTTCAACAGTTCTTCAGTAGGTCAAAGTAGGAAATGGTGTGCCACTAAGCTCAATACTCTTAGCATTTTTTGTAGCATTTTTTGTAGCAATTTTTCAATTTTAGTTTTCAACAGTTTTAAATTTCAATTTGCAGTGTGTACAATACTAGTGTACAGTTTAGTTTGGATTTCAGTTTTGGTTCTTAGGCTTGCAGAGCAGGAACATGTTGCAGGATCGGGAGAAGCCCAATGGATTAAGCTACTAGCCTATGATGTTCTTGGCACATCACAAGGAGGACCCCATCCCTATTGGAGCCAATGTTAGTGTCCTATATTATAATAGTCAAAAACAAGTTTTTTATTTTCAATTTATTTTGGTAATTGTGTAAAGGTTTTGCTATGATATCTTAGAGATCATGCAATTGTTCTTTGTAAATAATGTAATATTTCATTATTAATTTAATTATGCTATAATGTGTGAAAGAATATGCAAAAATAGTTATGGATTCCCAAAGATTGAGTCAAGTAAGTCTAGGGTCGATGTCTCATACAAGATCATGAGTGAGGTCATAGTGAGTCTTGTATTCTCATCATTGGAACAAAGTAGTGGTGTTAGTTCATTCAGTTAGGTTTTCAACACCATTAGCTAATAGTTTTCCTTGGTCAGATACACAAACATTGAGTCAAACATACGCAGGTGGAAATTCGCTACGCTTTATCGATGTGCTTCTGCTGTGACGAGTAATTTTCAAGGATAGAGGTTTGTAGCTTAAGAAAAAGGTATTTAAACATGTTCCTAATGTTCTAGATGATGTATTTTACCTTCTATGAACTTTTAGAAATTCAAGGAATAGCTAGAAGTATGAGAACCATAGAGTTGTTGGATTTTTGGATAGTTGCTATGTTTTTTCACTATTTTTGTCATCATTTTAAAAATTGGTTTTTGCCGGAATGGAGATGAATTTTGAAACAATGAAATATTATTTTATCAAAAATGAGGTAAGCTACAATAACCTCCTTCAATTGTGTAACATGTGTCATATATTGGAAGATTGGAAAGAATCATTACATCCGATATTTCAGATTTCGTTATGTGTTGTTTTAGCCATGATATTTAGATGTGGATTCCTAGGATATGGAGAAGAATTTTCAAACATTGAGAGAGGTTTCTATCAAGAACAAGTTGTTAAAAAAAAACCTCCTTCGTTTTTCTAATATATATCACAATTCGAGAGATATGACTTAACATTTTACCCCTATTTTCTAGAAATTTGGTTCGTATTTCCTAACAGGCAATTTCAAAATCTAATGTAACTTACTGTATCTTTGGGAAATGGTTGAGCTCGACCCCATAAGTCTAGGGATGAGATAATTGTATATATTTAATGAACTTTAGTGTGAAAAATGTTGGTTGGTCTAGTTTGAGAAGAAAGAATATTGTGTGCATTGTATTTTCTCAATTTTCTAGTGAATGAAAGGACATAGGCCAAATTTATAGGGATTCTTGTGTTTGGTTTTGTAAGTTATCTTATATATCAATCATGCTTTGAAATGTGTCTTATTGTTTACTTATACAAAGATATTGACTCATAATTCACTTCAAATAGTGCTTTGTTTCAGTTTGCTAAACATTTACATTTTCTTCTAGAATAACATTTGGAATTCATTCTGTTTTCTGATGCTTTGTATGTCATTTTCCACTTATTTTATACTCACCCTCTACAATGATTTTGAGTGAAAAACTCCAAAATGACTACCTACCTTGCCCCTGTAGAAGATCCCTTTTCCTCTTGATCCTATCATTGGAAAGAATCAATTTATATGACTTTATTACCCAATGGACATGTCTTCTTTCCTGCGAGCAAACCCTTGAAACTTATACCCATTGAGCACCATACCTTGCCTAATATCCAAGTGATTGAACATTTCAGACAAAGAGAGCCCTCTCTAAAGTTAGAAGGGTTAGATTCCAAATTCCAAGTGGTTTTTGGTTACCACTGAGTTTGTCTTTTCAGCCTAGGGAAATTACGGAGAGTTAACACTTTGCATAGTATTTTCCTTTCCATGGCTATTCTCTATTGGATTCAATGTATTGATTGATTCTTGAGAAACTTGTCATATAATAATACTAATTATTAAAATAAAAGGTGAAAATAAATACATTCATTACATATGTAAGATAATAAGCATATATATTAGCACAACCACATTAATAAATGTGGTTGATATACATTGTAGGTGTATATCAGCCACATTTAATGTATAATGACATTGTCTAGTTTAAATTCAAATTTTATTTAACGATATGCGTTTAAGAGATATTAACAAAAAGAAGTCATACAAACCAAACTAGAATAAGAATGTGTTACCTGTAAATCAATTTCTACCTTAAGTACAAGAAGATAACTCCTATATTTATTCCAAGTTTGATAGTATGAAACATCACAATAGACAAGTTATAGCGAAAATGTCAAATTTACCATTCAGTAACAAAAATCACACTTTAACTTTCTGCTTCTAAAACAATAGCTTGGATGGAGTCTTCCTTTGACCAGAACATTGAACATTAAACAAAATAATATTATATATTTTACTTTTATCTTTGGGAAGATTTTATTTTTTATATGGTTTTTTGGTCAAACTATTTATATTTGTAAATTTCTACGATCAATGTTCGATTGCAGAGATAACGAATAACTATATAAATCAATAAATAATTATTTAAATTATATTATAAATGCATGTATAACTTGCATGCTTCTATTTCGGATGTTTCCCTTAAAATATTTTCCCAACTTTGAAAACCATTATATAAGAGATTGCAAACCATTACACACTCACTACATAGAGATTACAAGGAGAAATTGTTTCACATAATAATTATGGAATGATTGATGGAGATACCATTTCATGAACCCAACCTAACATGAAAAAGTGTTAAAAAATGACACATTTACACACAACTCAAGCCAAACGCAATATGAAAAACTTAAAACCAACAATTTGGCGCATATCCCTCTGAATTGTTGCATGGAAGATGTTACTATCAATGAACACCCTTCAGAGATGGAAGGTAGAAATGGGGGAGAGTTATCTATTGCATGACTCATTCCTATTTCAAATGTTCACATGGCAACAGATGGAAAACCAGTGGGAAACCACCTTCCCTACATGCCACTTGTATGGTGAAGGTAGATGAAAAAGCTTCCTAGGGCTGACCTTTCGTTGTCTACTCTTCCCCACCGAAAATCCACATCTCTGGAGCATATTTTGGTTTTCTATGAACCAAATAAGGTGCCCAACTTTGTGAAGGGAAGACACCCTTTCAATTCTGTCAAATCTATCACTGATTGCATGTACTCCTTGTTCAAAACCTCTTTCGCTTTGTATAGGGGTTTCTTCACGAGCTCTCTTGCGCTTGTGCTGATACATGCAAAGGCGATAGAATTTTTAAGTTGTTAAGTAATATACTTGATAACTCAAATAATTACCGAGAGGAAAAATAAAAATAACCAACAACAAGTATTTACATAAACAATACACATAAGATTTAACCAGGAAAACTAGGGAAAAACCCAACCCAATGAGATCACATTAACCTTGGCCAAAGCTCTAGCCAAGATGACCAAGTGATCCTTCACCACTCACCTCTAGGCATACCTTACAATGGAGTCTTCCCGCCTTTTATAAGCTCTATTACATGCAATACCATGGACAGTGATACCATGGGTATACTATACCATTTGCCCAAAACTATCCTAGTTTAACCTGGTCAACCTTGACTCTAACCCCGAGTCAATTTATCTAACATTCCCCCTTTAAACCTGACTTGGGGTTCCCTGACTAAATCAAGTGAAAAATTACCAAGTGAGTCAACTCTGCTCACTATGGCCCTAACCCCCCGGAATTTTTTTTACCTAGGGTATCTGTTAGCCTGACATCCTCTTATCACTTAGGTTTAACCGATACTTTACCGGTGATTACCAAAGAGTATGCATTCCTTACCAAGTCTTATAATAGTATGCCCATTTACATACAATAAGCATTGTATAACTCCATTATAAAAAAAAAATCATTTACCCATGTCGTTGCTTTTATTTGACCATCCTATCATTTCTCATGGATCTCTCATGACCCATTTTCCATCAGCATACATTGAACCTTCCCACGAGCCATTTCCATTATGATCCACTATAAGAATACCACATTGTCCTGCATGCGAGCATAAAATTTCTCTTTACAATGACCACGAGTCTCCCCACCAATCAAATCATTGGCATCATTTATGTATTCTCCATGGCCACCACGACCATGGTACCTTCGATGCATTTATATGGTTTTCTCCAACTTTCTTGGTTCTCCCATTTCTATATCAAAACCTAATAGTCCGTGTAGGAACTATTTTCCCATTTCAATGTCCAACATACCTAGTCCGAGCAGTAAAACAAAAAGAACTTGATATTCGTTGGAAAAGTTGTCTGCCTAATCCGTCCTCCACATTGGATCACTTGCATGAAACTTACCAGGTTGGAATGACTCCTTTGATGGCGTCGACATGATCATCAATCCTTCCACCGAGATCCCATACCCGACCGTTGACCGCGTTGCACATTGTTACAGGTAACACCAAAATGTTCATACGCATGTGACAAAGCGCTTACTGGATGGGTAACACTAGGAGCCCTATGCCCCAAGCCCATCACATAATATATTTCACCGTCGGGTTAAATATGTAGTAGATGGTGTATGTTGTGGCCTACACCTTATTCATGGGCTCTAGTCCCTGGAATAATTCATTGAAGGTGGCCTTGGTGCGATCCCCTTCACCGCACTTCATTACTCATTAAGCCACTATCAATGGATATACTCGTATCTATCTAGGGCCACCTCCCAGGAGTCAGCAGGCTCGAAAAATGATAGAATCCCACTCATAAAACATGGATTAGACCTAAGCCATAACATCCCACTTATCGTTGTGGTTTCCTAGTCACCTAGCTTGGTGTTGTACTGTCCTCCATTTTCGACTTGCGACTCTTCAACCTCTTATGTTACGTACTATTAACCACATATATACCACTTATTATTACAAAGGGTGCCGAAGTACATGGTTCCCCAAACATCATAGTTGCATATCGCAACCAACAATGACGTGATCTCTTCATCGATTCACATTGCGTGTTTGAAAGACTTTTACATGGATGCACCATTTGAGCCATCCACCATCTATTTGACGAAGTCAACATTTAGATCCAATAACACCATCCTTCGTCACATGTCTCTTATTATACGCAGGCCATGCTGCATCTCCTTGTCCAAGGAGTTTGTGGGTAGCATCAATTCCAACACCACTAGCGGAGGTCCACGGGAGTCTTCTTTGGCATCCCAGGAAACTCTCATGCCTTCATGTGGCCCCACACTCAGCCTAGTCGCCAATCCGCGAAACCGGGGGTTACTGACCAAAAAATTCATCTCATCACCAAAGAAAAAAGGACTCCAAACATCATTTAACAGGGAATTGAGATCCGTTTGGCGAGACGGTGGTTACTACAGCCGCATTTCATCAGTTCACTGCACGTTGCTATCTTCTGTCGTGTATTTCCTGGCAAATAATTTGCAACATCATTTCTTCTTAACAAATTTGCCATTTCGACATAACAACCTGATCTATCCAATCTGACACAATGGCTGTTGTGTTGATTCCCCTGCACCAGTGCTGTCGTATTCACTTTTAGTTCATGAATCTCCAACATTGAGACTTACTGGTCCCATGACATCATAAATTCAAATCCATGCGGCCACTTCTCAGAAACTCATTGTTTGACTATCGAGAGTACCATAGGCTATATGGTCGCTGGGTCCTCCACTGAGATCCCGTGCCAGATTTCCGTAGCTTGGCGCCTTTGATTGTCATCTTGAATCAACAAATCGTCCTCGGGCTTGTATTTAGCTGCAGCCATTGACAAGCCTCGACACATTACAGAGGCAGCGAAATCCCCTGGACGGGCTGAAGGTAACATGCATTTCTTGACTTCTAGAGCTATCGATTTCAAGACATTACTCTTTGCAGAAGCTACAGTAGCCATTTTGTGTTAGCCAAGAAGAAACAAAACCCTTCGAAGATTTAATTAGAACGAAGACAAACCTGACGACAACGTGTCACCGATTTTCTTCCACCAGCTCTTCGAACACCGTCACCTTGTTACTGTGACCCTTTTACCACGTAGAAGGATCCAGTAAATCCCTTCTTGACCTAGATCAAGATCAAATGATCATGGATGTGCATCGATATAGGATATCTTTAGGGCTTTATTCATTAGACCATAAACCTTTGGCTACAGAAGTATCTCTTTGTAGCCAATTCTTGGCTCTGGTACCAATTAATAATATACTTAAGAACATAAATAATTATAATTAGTGAGAGGAAAAATAAAAATAACCAGTAACAAGTATTTACATAAACAATACACACAAAATTTAATTAGGAAAATTTTAAAATCTGGGAAAAATCTAATTCAATGAGATTTCATTAACGTTGGCTAAAGTCCTAGCGAATATGGTCAAGTGAGCATTCACCACTCACCTCTAAGCCTACATTACAATGAAACCTTCCTGCTTTTTATAAGCTCCATAACATGCAATACCATAAACAATAATACCATTGGTATACTATACCATATGCCTAAAACTACTTTATGCCCAAAACTAGCTTGTTTAACTTGGTAAACCTTGACTCTAACGCTGATTCAATTTACCTAATAGACATTAGCGTAGAACCCTTCAGAAGCGGTGGGTTGAATCAAGTGCGGGCATCCACGTGGAATATGAGTGGAACATACTGATCAACACATAGTTTGATTCTCAGACACTACACAAAGGTCGATAGAACTTCAAATGTTCATTACCCTACCGCTTTCCTCTTCTTATATTTGATCGTACTCATAGAGGGTAAATTTGACAGTGGGATTCATCCAAGGTACGAGGATTTCTCTTTCCCAAGCGAGGAAAATGGAATATTCGAAGGCTTAGTAGCCCCTTCAGATACCAACTAGAGCATTCATGAAGTGAAATATGCCAAGCATGTTGGTCATGGTGTGATTAAAAGTGATGGAGAATGTGAATCCTCCAAGGTCTAAGGATTTCTCTTTCCCAAACGAGGAGAATGGAATATTCGAAGGCTTAGTAGCCCCTTCACGATACCAGCTAGAGCATTCATGAAGTGAAATATGCCAAGCATGTTGGTCATGGTGTGATTAAAAGTGATGGAAAATGTGAACCCTCCACATCTAAGACGTGTTACCTAAAACATAGGATAAGAAACATGTTCATCAATCAAAACCACATTAATAAATGTTTTGTTGCAACACGTACATTCTGATTAACTTTATGAGATAACTAAAAATAAGAAAATGATCAGATTCCAAAAAGTTAATAAGTGTATAAATAAATCAAATTTAAATTTAATAGGTTATTTTTGAGTTCGAAATTGAAAATATATTCAAAAAATTTCATATCACCTATTGGATAATGTATTATATGAAAAATATTCTCTTGAAATCAAATATTGTCGAGTCATTTATTTAAAAATCAAAATTTCTCAAACCCAATTGTATTATAAACCCTGCCTAAGATGAAAATATAAATTTTTAATATTTTTTCACTAAGAATATAGTAAAACTCCAAAACAATTCATATCATATCAATGATATTTCTTATATAGTAAGTTCTTGAAACGAATCATAACAAAAGTTAGAATGAGACATGATTAGTAATTAAAACTAATGTATTACATACAATGTTATAAACGTTGAAGCATGAACTGGTTGTGGATCAAGTTATTATTAAACTTTAATAGCGTGATTTAATTTTAGCATGTAAACAATGTTATTTAAGGAGTTTGTCCATTTCTTAGGTCAATTTCTTGAATATATGAAAAGTTCAATCTAAATAAATAAGTTAGTGATTTTACGAAAGTTCCTCTCTTTATCGTCATTATTAAATTACATATAATACAATAAGTATCTTGCGGAGTAAAATTTATATATATATATTTTTTTGGTAAAAACTTGTCATTATAACATAAGGGTCCATGCACTAATTGGATAATAAGTGATTAAATAGATATTTGCATTATTGAGAGTAATCTAACATATCTACATTGCGGCATTTGCGATTTGTTTTGTAATGTGAGATTCAAGATATAAGAATTCAAACAACATTCACAAGTACTCTTGCACTTATCTTGTTACATGCAAAGGAAATGGCATTTCCATAGAAGCCTTTAGGACACAACATGTTGAATCTAGTGCGGGCATCCACAGGGAATATTAGTCAAACTTCCTAATCAACAGGAAGTTGGATATCTTTCGTTCTTAGATGTCATACAAAGTTTGATAGAACTTCAAATGTTGATTACCCTACTGCTTGCATGTTCAGTGATTCCATCACCTCTAGTCTGAAGAAGAAGGAATTGTGGATGAACTCATTATTAAGAACCATCTGACCATTTTTTTCTTCTATTTGATCGTTACTCATAGAGGGTAAAATTTACGTTGGAATTCGTCTCAGGTCTGAGGATTTATCTTTCCCAAAACAAAATAATTGGATAACCGAAGGCTTGGTATCCTCTTCACCATCTTAGCTAGAGTGTTCATGAACTGAAATATGCCAAGTGTGTTAGTTATGGTGTCATTAAAAGTCATGGTAAATGTGGACCTGTAACATCCCTGGTGAAAATTCCATGTAATAAAAATTAATCAATGAAAAATAATAACCACGGTTGATGGGACACATATTCTAAGATGAATGTTGGACAAAGCATAGTGATGGGGATCACTGGTGATTGATTAATGGCTAAAGAAACTGGCAAAGGCAATGGAAAAGGGTTTTTGAAATGATAAATGACATTTTGGTAAATTTATTTATGAAAATAACGAAAATTAGGAAAAAAGGAAGGTGAAAGGTCACAGGTTGCGTGAGAGGAGGAAAATGAATTAAAATAATGAAAGCTGAATAAAATAAAGGACTCATTAATAAAAAAGATTTTGAGGATCAGTTCATAGATTCTTGTTAGTTCAATTTTCGAGCTTTGTCTCTATTCTCTCTCTCTCTTACTCTTGGACACTTAGAGTTCTTGGAGCACTCTTGGAGAAGTGCGGCATACTTGTTTTTTTGGAGAAAGAAGATAAAGAACATAGTTACTGATCAAATGGGAACTATTACCTCAAAACAGGTACTTAAGCCTGAAAATCCCAAAATAACATGAAAAAAAAGTGTTGATTCTGCATCACCATTTTTTTTAAGAGTTAATTTTCAATATTTTTTAAAAATAACAGTAAAAAACAATAAAAGCCATTTTGTTTGGTGCAAAAAACACCTTGAAATCGAAAAATGTTGATGCTAAAATAACGTTGTTTGTTTGTTTGTTTTTTAGGGTACATTTTCAACATTTTTTAATAATGAAATTAAAATTAAAATATCATGACTCTGAAAAACTTTAAATTTCCAACGATTTTCAAGCATGACATTAACGATAAAATATCACATCTTTGAAAAGCCTTAAAATTCCAATGATTTTTAAGCATGACAACAAATTTGAAATATCACTTCTTTGAAAAACCTTAAAATTCCAACAATTTTCAAGCATGGTACTAAGAAAAAATATTTATCACTGTTTTCAACCATAACTTTAAAGATAAAATATCAGGACTTAGAAAAACATTAAAATCTTGACAATTTTCAACCATGGAATTAAAACCAAAGATCATGACTAAAAAACAATCTTAAGTTTTCAAAATATTTCAAGCATGACATTATGGAAAAAATTTATGACTAAAAATACTATAAAAATGAAGGCCCGAATGAAAGAGTTATTATACCAAGAGTAATTTTTTTTTTAAATGCTAAATGTTTAGTGATTTTAAAATCTTAGCCTAAGACAACTTGATACATTGCAATTTTTTTTTTTAAATCAACTATCAAATTGACACGTAGTGTAGGTGAGCTCAACCCATTGTAATGAAAATTTAAAGACCAACGATGATATTAACACACTGGGGGTAGAATCAATTCATTATAACGAAAACTTTAAATCGGTTAAGAAATTGCACATAATGGGATCAGGTTGCTAGAAAAGCATCGACACAGACCCTACAATATATATATATATATATATATATATATATATATATACAAAAATTCAAATATTGGAAAAAAAATACAAATAATAGCAAATAATAAAATATGACCAAAAACATCACAAAAAAATCAAATATAAAAAATATATAGTAATGACATAAGAAAAACTATAAAATGTAAAAAGAATTAACCACACCATGTAAAATTTAAAAGAAAAGAAAAAAAAGAGTAAAAAAATAAAAATAAATAAATAAATAAATAAAGAAAATAAAATTTACGAAAATAAAATGCAACATTAAAAAAAAATGAAAAACTTAAAAACAAAAAAAAAATCCCACCCACGTCGAGGCCCAACCAGCGAGGCGTGGCAAGGGAAGGATTCATGACAAAAAATAAATTAAATATCATAAAATAAATAAAAATAAAAAAACCATAAAAATGTAAAAAAAATTCATAATGAACTTGTAAAAATGAGAAATTTAAATATAAATAGAAAATAAATAAAAAATATAAAAACAAAAAACAAAAAAATTTAAAAAAATATATAATTCCAGAAAAATTAAGAAAAACCACTTTTTTTAAGTTAAAAATAAGAATAAAAAATAAAACATCATTTAAAAAACACTTAACTAATTAAGAAAAAATATTTAAAATTAAAAGAAAAAAAATTCAAAACAATTTTAAAAAATAAATGTAAAATTGAAATAAAAAGAACATGACATATATATATATATATATATATATATATATATATATGAAAACAAAAAAACCTACAAAAGTAATAAAAGAAAAACCAAAATTAACTCGTAAAAATAAAAAATTGAATAAAAAATTAATTGAAAAAAACAAAAATAAATAAAAAATATGAAAAAATAAATAAAGGAACGAATTTAAAAAAAAAATATATAGTATTTAAAGAAAAAAAATCAAACCAAAAAAATGTAAAAACAACTATTATTATTTTTATTATTATATTTTTTATTTATTTTATTTTATTTTTTATTTTTTTTTTTTTTTAAATTTTTTTAATTTTATTTATTTATTTTTTTGGTTAAAAAAAACAAATAAAAAATAAAAACATGATTAGAAAATTAAAAAAAAACTTAAAATAATTAAAAAAAATTAAAATAAAAATAAAAATATTTAAATTAAATTATTTAAATAAACAAAATAAAAAGTAAAAATAAAATAAAATAAAAATTTAAGAATTGTTTTTTTAAATTAAAATTAAAAAAATAAAGAAATAAAAGAAAAGAAAATAACCCCATATATATATATATATATATATATATATATATCAAAAAAATTAAACAATAAAAAATAAAATCAAAATTAAAAAATTATTTAAAAAAAAAACTAAAAAATATTATATATATATATATATATATATATATATATATATATATATATATATATATATATATATATAATATAATAAAAAAAACATAAAAATAAAAAACAGGAAAAAAAATAAAAACAATGAAGAGAAATAAAAAAGAAATATTAGAAAGAAATAATAAAAAAAATAAAAATAAAAATATTAAAAATAAAAAGTAAAAAGTAAAATAAAAAAATTGAAAAAATTATAAATATAAAAAAAATTATAAATATAAAATATTAATAGTAAAATTAAAAATATATAAATAAATATAAATATAAAAAAATAACTCCTCCTACCCCTTTGCTCTGCGCCTCCCCAACCCCTCTCCACCTCCCCCTACTCCAACCCCTCTCCCCCTCCTCCTCTTCACATCCCCTCGACCCTCCCTTCTCCCTTCCCCCTCCCCCCTTGGCCCGCCCCTCTCACCTCCCCCGCACTCCCCACTCTTCCCACTCGGTCCCAGCCTCCCTGCCCTCTCGGATCCCAAGCTATCGGCCAAGAGGCCGATTCCTGGAATTGTCCTGTGACCTCTTGGCTGCTGGTTGGGGGTCTGGGCGGGCGGGGAAGGCTGGGTGGGGACAAGAGAGGGGTGAGGGAGGGTGGTGGCGGATGTCGAGGGGCGGGGGAGGGGAGGGTTGGGGGGTAGGGAGGGTGTCGGTTGGGGAGGGAGAGGGGATGAGGGGGGCTGCGGTGTGTGGTGGGGAGGCAGAGCGAGGGGTTGGGGTGGAGCAGAGCGAGGCGGTGGAGTGGGGCGGGGGGTTATTATTTTTTTATTATTATTATTTTTTTTAACAGTTTTTTTTATATTTATATTTATATTTTTTTAATTGTGGTTTTTAATATATATATATATATATATATATATATATATATATATATATATATATTTTTTTTTTAATTTTTTAATTGTTTTTCTTTAATATTTTATTAATTGTTTTTTTTAATATATATATATACATATATATATATTTTGTTGAATGTTTTGATTTTTTTTCATAGTTTAATTTTTTTCAAATTGTTTTCACTTTTTTTTTCAATTTAGTTTTTTAATTTTTGTTATTTTTATTTATGTTATTTCTTTATTTTTATAATTTTAATTTAAAAAAACAATTCTTAAATCTTTATTTTATTTTTTATTTTTTTATTTAAATTATTGAATATAAATATCTTTTTATTTTAATTGATCTTTTTTTGGTAATTATTTTTAGTTTTTTTCCTCTAATGAGGTTTTTATTTTCTATTTGTCTTTTTAACTTAATTTTTTTTTAAGATCTTTTTTTGGTTTAAATTGTTTTCCTTTAAATTATATATATATATATATATATATATATATATATATATATATATATATATAAAAAAAAAAATTTATTCATTTATTTATATTTTTGAAAAAAATTCATTCATTTATTTATATTTTTGATATTTTTTTTTATCTATTTTTTGTTTTTTCCGTTAATTTTTTATTTTTTATTTTTACGGGTTAAGTTTGGTTTTTTTTTTTGTATTTGATTTTTTTGGCATGTTTTTTTAGTTTTATTTTTATGTTTTATTACTAACATGAAAATCAATAGTATTTAAAAAAAATTATCCACACTTAATTCATTATAAAATTTAAAGTGTATAAACCAAGCCCTCTAAACAAAAAGGGTTGATGCTCATTAGCACTTTTCAAAATCAAGATAAAAATTACTATCAAAAAAAAATGTTCACACTTGAAACATAAAAAAAATTGAATTGTCAAAAATAAGCCCTCTGAAAAAATGTGGTTGATGTTGCATCAACACTTTTCAAAATCAGCATGAAAATCACTAACGTTTAAAAAATTTGTTCATACTTGATACATAATTTTTTTTTTTAAGTGGCAAGAATATGCTAAAAAAAAAGGTTTATTCTGAATCACTATTTTTCAAAATCGAGTGATTTTTTGCTATCTCAAAAAAATGGGTACTAGGTCATTTTCTCATTTGATCGGCAACTACGTTAAAGGAACAGAAGGAAAGCATAAGAGGGAATCGGATCAGTAACTACAGAGGGTTTTTCTTGCACATACCGAGTTGCATGTATGTTATCATAACTAGTTTTGGCATGCATGACATATGCATGTGGTTTATTGGTCATGATACGTCACTGCATGGAGGATTGTCTGGATTTACAGTGGATTTACCTAGCCTTACCATTTCCTAGGTAGCCATGGTGTTGTAGGTTCATTTTTTTGTTTTTTGTTTTTTTTTTTTTTCTGGTTGTTTCTCATGTTTTCTTTAGCTTGGGTTAAGTTACTAGTTCTTGGAAGCCCTGGTTGGAAAAATGCTCTGGAATCCCTATAACAGTTTGGGTTGAGTTACTAGTCCTGGAATCCTTGGTTGGACAAACGCTCTGGAAGCCCTTGGTGGGTTGAGTTACTAGTCTTGGAAGCCCTGGTTGGACAAACGCTTTGGTAGCCTGGTGACAGTTGTGGGTTGAGTTACTAGTCTTAGAGGACTTGGTTGGAACAAATGCTCTAGAGCCCTAGAAGGCTTGGGTAGATACCAATCTAGTGATGGTTTTGTGATGTTTAACCATGAGGTGGAATCATTGTTTGATGGGTTGAGATGGTTTGGCCTCTGGAAGCCCTAGATGGTTTTGATTGATGTTTTTTATGAGATCTCACATTCATTCTTAGAATATTGCATGGGGGTGATTAGCTGAAGAGAGATTTGGCTTAGCCATGTCTATAGTCGGGTGGTTTGTGGAAGTCCCGAACCTAGTTGGCCTTTGCATCATTAATATGAGGTTATTTCTCCTTGTTAATTCATGTCAAATACTAGATTGGTTTATATGTGGATTATATGGTTGTTGTGTCCTTCGTATTTTTGTTGCTATTATGTTGGTTATGAACATGTATTATGACAGTGGCTACGTATGGCTCTCATCATATTTTTACTTGTAAATGAATGAACAATGTATCTATGGCCTAATGGATGAAACTACAACTAATGTGTTCAGGCACCAATGCTTCTTAGTGATTCTCAGATGAGTATGAGACCCCTATGCTCAAATATGTTGTTTAAATCTGTAAATTACATAATTGTGACATGCATGGTGAAATTCGTCTCATGGCTAGTAGGGGTCCAGTCAAGTCCTTGTTCAAGTAATTGCAGTTGTATCATTATTCTATTGTTATCTTTCATTTCTGAAAGTGTCATTGAGTTATGTGTAGTGGCTTGGGCTCCGGGCATGAAAAAGTGGCACAAATCCTGGAGTCGCAGGCATATGTCTGAGAAGAAAAGTCCCTAGACACATGCATACACATGCTGTGGGATGTTTTGGAGCCTCCTGTATGCATGCTTGTCAATATGAAGGGAGCGTCCAAGGGTGTAATGGTCTAAAAATTTAGTTGGTCTCAGAGGCTAGCTACCTGAGTGGTGTGGATGGCTCTTGGGAGTTTTGTTGCTGATGTGGAAGGTCTGTGTGATGTGTTCCATTGGTTCCACTTCCTTAATTGACACATAGGGAATCAAATCATATCATAGTAACTTTTCATCACATGTTTACCCTGGTTGGCCAGTTACTTAGGTAGATGTGGGAGGAGGTCATTATAGAGTGGTATTAGAGCGTGGTTCACCCATCGGATTGGATGGGTTATGTGTTGGTCATGCATTCATGTCAGTTGCATATGTGTTTCTTGTGTTGTAAGATCATGTTCTTGTTTCATTTGTATGCTATGGGTTACGGTTGCAATGAGGTCTCCATAGGAAGTTGATGGTGTCGATGTGGAGTGTGTTGTCATGAGTGTATGGTTGATTATGCATTATTTAGGCATGTTGGTATTCACATGTGGTCAAGTGTACAGTGATGTGGTGGTTGTCGTCATTGATGAGGTCAGGGTATGTGTTGTTGATATGGTCATGCATTCATGACTGGACTCTAGCTAGAATGATGGTTATATGCTTATATGCTTATATGTTATATTTTTATATGATGTCATGATTATGATATACATGTGATACATTGATTTATTGATATTGTAGATGAGGTATCCTCCCCGAACTATGGTAAGGTACGTTGGTTATTGTGATTTGGTTTAGTTGACATGATGTCCCTTGCAAGAAGAATATCAAAGATGACTAGCAAGATGGTAGACTACAGTTCCTAAGACTCTTCTTATGGATCAGATGAGAAGTGTGGTGTTGGGAACTATTCTGATTTGGCAGACAAACTAACAAGATTAAAGGCAAAAATAAGGAGTTGTAAGTTAGACAATGACATAATCATACAGGCACAAGAGAAACAAGAAGAGGTAAATGGAGTGATACTTTAGAGTTTGTCAGAATTGTAGGAATAGGGACCACTTTGGATTAGGAATGAGTAGGAGGACATAACTAATGGAGCATATGGAAACAGGTCTCATGGTGAGTACATGAGGGATAGAGACAACACGATCATAGATGGCAATTCCTTGGATACTCCAGATAGGAGAGTTGATAGACACAGGGACTATTCTAGTTTTGGTTCTAACAGATATTATGATTGACATTGTTATCATCCTTATAGGAGGAGTGATAGGGGATATTTTTCAGATGAGATTAAGAGAGAAAAGCCACCTACATGTGATGGACAGATGAAGAGGCATGGTTACATGGCATGAGGAAGTTCTTCAGGTTGCATGACTATTCATAGAACATGAAAGCTAGAATAACTACATTCAGTCTCAAAGGTAAAGAAGATATTTGGTGGGAATATGTAGAGAATGTCAGAAGTATTCATGAGGAGGACTTAACTTGGAGTGAGTTCAAGAGAATATTCAAGAAGAAGTACCTATTTGAGAGATACTTTGATGATAGGGAAGAGGAATTCTATGAGATAAAGATGGGATTGATGACAAATGAGGAGTACACTAGCAGATTCTTGGAACTATTGAGGTATGTGCCTTACCTCAAGGAGGAGAAGGCCAAGATTCAAAGGTTCATTACTGGACTACCAATTACATCCAAAGACAGGATTGAGTTCGATGAGCCTAGATCATTGGAGGAGGCCATCTGAAAGCTAAAGCATTGCTATGAAAAATGGAAGCGCACATATGAGATAATCGGATTGGAAAGGTAATGCAAATAACAAAGAAAAATGAGACAAGAAGTGAGCAGGACCTCAGGGTACATGTAATAAAGAGAATGCAATCATATCTAAGAATTTCAATGTATCTGACAGAAGATAAGGACTTCGATTTGAGGAGAAGAATAAGGATGAAGCATGGAAGCCTTTGCAATGTTGGACTTGTGGAGGAGATCATTATAAGAGAGATTGTCCATAACATCAGGGTGGTATACCATATATCTACAATGCTTAGGAGGCACAGATAGTGGGAGATGTTGGGCAGAGTATTCCTAGGATCTATGCAGCATTGGATAATAGACAGACAAATCACTAGGCGTCTATTATCAAGATGGATGGTAAGCTTTGTGATCAAGTTGTTTCTATTTTAATTGACCCTGGATCTAATTATAGTTATGTTAATCTTGAAATAGTGGATAATTGTGTTTTGAATAAAGAAGTGCATGCATATTCTTGGATAGTGCACTTGGCTACAACTACAAAGAAGCGGGTTCATCATTGGGTAAGATCTTGTACATTTGATTTGAATGGAATGCCTACCTCAACACATTTGAATGTATTACCGTTGGGATAATACATATGTTGTTGGGCATGGATTGGTTGTACCTTCATAGAATCAAGGTGGATTTTTATGTCAAAGCCATTGAGTGCTTGGATGACAATGTGGAACAAAGAGTCTTGTGGGGTAAGAAGAAAGCAACATCAGTTAGAATGGTGACAACTATGCAGGCCAATCATATTCACAGGAAAGGGTATCTATTATTTGCAGTGAAAATTTCTACTGAAAAAGGTAAGGAAGTTGAGGATGCATATGTTTTGAGCAGGTAACCAGTTCTATAGTAGTTTTAGGATGCATTTCCTGAGATATTTCAGAGTTTCCACTTCATAGGGAAGTAGAATTTTCTATTGAGTTGATGCCACAAGTAGCTCCAACATCAAAGGCACCTTACAGGATGAGCACTCCAGAGTTGGTAAATTTGAAGTTGTAGTTGAAGGAAATTTTGGACGAGGGATACATTAGGTCAAGTGTATCACCATGGGGTGCACCAATATTATTTGTGAATAAGAAGGATGGTACTCTTAGGATATGCAATGACTACAAGAAGTTAAACAAAGTGACCATAAAGAACAAGTATCTGTTACCAATGATTGATGACTTATTTGATCAGTTGAAGGGAGTAGCAGTGTTCTTGAAGATTGATATGAGATTCGGACATCATCAGGTACACATTAAAGAAGAGGACATCTACAAGAAAACTTTCTGAACTAGGTATGGGTAGTGTGAGTTTGTTGTAGTTCCATTTTGTTTAACTAATGCTCCAACTACCTTTATGTGCATGATGAATAGTGTGTTGTGTCTGTATTTGGACAAGTTTGTTATCGTGTTGATTGATGATATATTATTATATTCAAAAAACGAAGAAGAGCATGCTGATCATTTAACATTTGTTATCGTGTTGATTGATGATATATTATTATATTCAAAAAAAGAAGAAGAGCATGCTCATCATTTAGCAGTAGCATTGATATTGTTGAGAGAGAATCAGTTGTATGCTAATCTCAGCAAGTGCAGTTTCTTTCAAAATGAGGTAAACTACTTGCGACATATCATAGTAGTGGACCCAGAAAAGGTAAGAGCTATCATGGAGTGGGCAAATCCCGAGAATGTGGATGAGGTGAGATATTTCATTGGGTTAGTAGAGTATTACGTGAAGTTCACCAAGAATAAGGATGGCATAGTAGTGGACCTAGAAAAGGTAAGAGCTATCATGGAGTGGGTACTTCCCAGGAATATGGATGAGGTGAGATCTTTCATGAGGTTAGCAGGGTATTACAGGGGGTTCAACAGGAAATTCTTATAGATTTCTTATCCTATCACATCATTCCAGAGGAAAGGTACGAAGTTTGAATGGACGAAGGAGTGTGCAACTAGTTTTGAGTAGCTCAAACAGTTGTTGACACATGTACTACTGTTAAAAATTATAGATCCAGACAAAGAGTTTGTATTATATATAGATGCTTGCAAGAGGAATTGGTGGAGTCCTCATGCATGATGGATAGGTGGTATGCTATGAGTCATAGAAACTAAATGATCATGAGTAGAACTATTTGACACACAACCTTGAGTTGGCAACAATCATACATGCATTGAATATGTGGAGACATTATCTTATTGGCAGGAGGTTTGTATTGATGAGTGATCATAGTGATTTACCGTATCTGTTTGACCAATTGAATCTGAATGGCAAGTAGGCTTTGTAGTTTCCCATGATCAATGAGTTCAACTTTGAGATCAAGTATATCAAAGGTAAAGTGAATAGATGGCAGATGCTCTTAGTAGGAAGATACATAGCAGCTATGAGCTCCTATGAGACATATTTATAGGGATAGGATCTTGCAGGCAAGTCAACAAGATGTTAGGTATATGGAGATTCTACACAGGTTACAGTAGAGTTCAAGTAGTGGTACATGTATAGGTAAAGGCAGTGGTACACATATAGGTATAGGTGGTGGTACAGGTGTAGATGTAGGTGCACAAGATGTGGACTATCATCTAACAACAGATGGATTGGTTAGATTTAGGGACATGATATATGTGCCAGATAGCAGTGAGCTCAAGAAGGTGATCTTGAGGGAGTTTCATGAGAAACCATATTCATGTCACCTAGGTTATTAGAAGACTCTGAAAATAGTGAAGAGATTCTATTATTAGTCTAATTTGAAAAGAGACGTAGCATAGTTTGTGGCTAGGTGCTTGGATTGCTAGTAGGTGAAGGCAAAGAGTAAGCATCCAGGTGGACTACTATAGCTAATTCCAATTATAGAGTGGAAATTGGAGGTCATTTCCATGGAATTTATCATAGGCTTACTGAGGTAAGTGAGACAACATGATTCCATCATGGTAGTGGTGGATAGGTTGACAAAGGTAGCACACTTCATTCTAGTAAATTCTACATTCTTAGTGAGTGACATAGCATAGGACTTCATCAGTGACATGGTCATATTGAATGGAGCTCCAAAGAAGATTGTGTCAGAGAGGGATGAAAAGTTCACTTCCAAGTTTTGGAAGGATTTTTTTTGTAGGTTTGGGCACAGAGTTGGCCTTCAGTACATATTATCATCTGCAGATAAATGGATAGATAGAGAGGGTCAATAGGATATGGTAGGACATGTTGAGGATGTATGCGATGCATCAACAATGGAAGTAGGAAGAGTACCTTCCACTGTTAGATTTAGCTGAAAAAATGGGTACCAGGAGTCATCGAGGATGAGTCTGTTTGAGGCATTGTATGGGAGGAGTTGTAATACTCCCATCAGTTGGTGTGATCCAGTTAACAAGGTATTGATTGGAATAAACATGTTGGCAAACATGGAGTTGGAAATGCAAGTAATCAAGAAGAATTTAAAAGTGGCACTAAATAGGTTGAAGAGCTATGCAAATCAGAATAGGTTGTTGAAGGAGTTCAAGGTTGGGGAGCATGTGTGCTTATGCATCAAACTGAAGAAGAGATCCTTACAGATTGGATCATGTGTCAAGATGGTACCCTAGTTTTGTGGACCTTTCAGAATTATTGAGAGGATTAGGCCAGTAGCCTATCAAATTGCATTGTCTCTGACAGTGAAAGTCCATGATGTTTTCCATGTGTCATTGATTAAGAAGTCTGTTAAAGATGTTGATCATGTGATTGAATGGCCTGTATTGCAGGTGGAGTCATAAGGAGAATTCTAGTTGGAACCGTAGTGAATTTTGCAGAGAAAGATGCCCATTGTCCGAAACCGAGCAATCGAGCAGGTTAAAGTAAAATGGAAACACTTTGGGCCCAATGAAGCTACATGGGAGATGGTGGATCAGATGTGGGTAATGTATCCTTCCTTATTCGTTGGTTAAGAGGATGTTTCAGTATATGTCTTTGGTATATGTTTTTGGTACATGTTTTGGTCATGTTTGGTATATGTACATATGTATATGGATGTATATACTTCCATGAGTTAAGTTATAAAGCTCCAATAAGGGGTATGGGTGTCATGTCATTATGATCTTATACTTATTATGTTGTCATGTTGGTTTGATTCTCATGAGGATGATCATTGTAAATACTGCAACGAGCTAAGTTATAAATCTACATTGGAAATATGTTTTTCTTATAGCATTCTTGTGGTTGTAGGTGTTGCTGAACATTGAGGATGGTGTTCCCCCAAGGGGGAGGGTTCTGTAATAGCCCATGTGAAAATTCCATGTAATAAAAATTAATAAATCCAAAATAATAACCACAGTTGATGGGACACATATTCCAAGCTGAATGTTGGGCAAAGCATAATGATGGGGATCACTGGTGATTGATTAATTGCTAAGGAAATTGGAAAATGCAATGGAAAAGGATTTGGAAAGAAAAAATGGTATTTTGGCACATTTATTTATTAAAAAATGGAAATTAGGAGAAAATGAAGGTGAAAGGTCATAGGTGAAAATGAAGGAAAATAATGGAAAATGAAGGAAATAGAGGCCTCATTAATAAAAAGGCTTCTAAGGATAAGTTCACAGACTTTTTTAAGTTGAATTTTGGAGCTCCCTCTCTATTCTCTCTTTTTCATACTCTTGGACACTTAGATTTCTTGGATCATCTTAAGGAGTGTGGCATACTTGGAGTTTTGGAGCAATAAGGCAAAGGAAGAGTAGAAAAGCACAAGATAACATCGAGATTAGTAGTTATAATGGGTTTTTATTGTAGGTACCAAGTTGCATGTATGTTTTCCTCACTAGTTATGGCATGCATGCAATATGCATGTGGTTTATTGATCATGATCTATCACTGGCATGGAGGATTGTCTTGATTGACAGTGGATTTTCCTAGCCTTGCTATTTCTTGGATATCCATGGTGTTGTGGGTTCATTTATTTGTTTTTTCTGGTTAGTTCTCATGTTTCCTTTAGCTTGGGTTGAGTTACTACTTCATGGAAGCCCTGGTTGGACAAATGCTCTGGAAGCCTTGTAACATCGTGGGTTGAGTTACTAGTCTTGGAAGCCCTGGTTGGATAAACACTCTGGAATCCTGCTCGCAGCTATTGGTTGAGTTACTAGTCCTAGAAGCCTTGGTTGGAACAAACACTCTAGATCCCTAGAAGGCTTGGGTAGAGACCAATTTATTGATATTTTTGGGTTTCCCAACTGTGAGGTGGAATCAATCTTTGATGGGTTGAGGTGGTTTAACCTCTAGAAGCCTTGGATGGTTTTGATTACTGTGTTTGATGATATCCTACATTCATGCTTGGAATATGGCATTGGGGGTGGCTGGCTGAGTAGATATTTTTCTTAGCCATGTCTACGGTCAGGTGGTTCGTGGAAGTATCGAACCTAGTTGTCCTTTGCATCATTAATATGATGTTATTTCTCCTTGTTAATTCATGAGTACTGTACTGTTTTATATGTGGATTATATGGATGTTGCTTTCTTGGTATTTTTGTTGATATTATGTTGGTTATGAACATGTATTATGACAGTGGCTATATATGGCTCTCATCATGTTTTTACTTGTAAATGAATGGACAATGTATCTATGGCCTAAGGGATGAAACTACAACTAATGTGTGGAGGCACCAATGCTTCTTAGTGGTTCTCAGATGCGTATGAGACCCCTATGCTCATATATGTTGTTTAAACCTATACATTACATAATTGCGACATTTTTGACGAAATACCTATCATGGCTAGTAGAGGTCTAGTCAAGTCCTTGTTCAAGTAATTACATTTGCATCATTACTATGTTGTTATCTTTTAGTTTTGAAAGTGTCATTGATTTTTGGGTATTGACTTGGGCTCTGGGCCTAAAAAAGTGGCACAAATCCCAGAGTCGCACGCATAGGTCTGAGAAGAAAATTCCTCATACACATGCTTACGCATTTTGTGGGAGCATCTAGAACCTCTTAGATGGATGATTGTCCATATGAAGGGAGCATTTGAGGATGTAATGGTCTAAAACTTTAGTTGGTCTCGCAGATGGCTACTTTAGTTCTGTTGCTGATGTGGAAGGTTTGTGTGATGTGTTCCACTGGTTCCATTTCCTTAACTGACACATAGGGAGTCAAATCATATCATAGTAACTTCTTGTCACATGTTTACCCCAGTTGGACGATTACTTGGGTAGATGTGGGAGGAGGCTATTACAGAACCCTCCACGTCTCATACGTGTTACCTAAATCACATGATAAGCAACATGTTCAAAAATCAAATCCACATTAATAAATGTTTTGTTGCAACACATACATTCTCATTAGCTTTACGAGATAACCGAAATGAATTAAACGATCAGATTCCAATAAGGTTAATGGGTTCTTAACAGGTGGATAAATACATCATATTTAAATTTAACTAGTTATTATTGTGTTTGAAATTGGAAACATGTTAAAATACTTTTCATATCATCCATTGGACAATGTATTAGATGAAGAATAGTCTCTTGATATCAAATCTTGTCCATTCATTTATTTAAAAATCAAAATTCCTCAAACTCAATTCCAATATAAACCACACTAACAACGTAAATATATTTGTTTAATGTTTTTTCATTAAAAATATAGTAAAACTTGAAAGCAATTCATACCATATCAAGGACATTGCTTACATAGTAAGTTCTTAACACGATTCATAGAAAGGATTTGTAATTAAAACCGATGTATTACATATAATGTTATAAACATCGGGGCATTGACTGGTTGTGGATCCAACTATCATTAAATTGTAATAGTATGAGTTGATTTTAGCATATATACTATGTTATTTAAAGAGTTTGTCCATTTTTTAGTTCAATTTTTTGAATATATGAAAAATTCAATCTAAATAAAGTAAGTTAGTAATTTTATGAAAGTTACTCTCTTTTCCATCATTGTTAAATTGCATATAATATTAACGGGTATTTTGCAGAGTAAAATTTATATTCCTCTTTGTAAAAACTAAACTTGTTGCTATAACCACTAGTAGAAAATGATGAAATTAGTGACTAGGTGACTAAAAAGTTTAGTTCCATCAATTATTTCAAGTGAATTACTACTAACTTTGACCAATTTTAAGTGACTGAACTAAAAATGACTAATTTAGTCAATGGATAAAATATATGACTAGATAATAAGTAACCAAACTAAAAGTGACTAACTTAAATGAATAATTTAGTCGAGGACTAAAATATATGACTGGATAATAAGTGATAAAATTCACTATCCATCATAGAGGCTATAAAACCCATTCTTATTATGCAAAACATATTAATTATGCCATCATTCCCATTCTAATATCTTGTTCATGGACATTGAACATGAGAAATACTTGTTTTAGTCATAAGGCCCTTTTTCATTCCTTGCCCATGATATAATCCTTAACTCCCATATATGATGTGGAAAACCTCATAATGGAACCCTTATCCTAGATAGAGGCATAAAATCCCTCAAAGGGGATTTATATTGTTCTTTATGGTCTTTTTCATGCAGTGTAAGCCAAGGAAGTTTTGTTTTGGGCTTGAGGCTAATGTTTTCATCCCTTTTCCATGGTACAAGCCTAAGACCCATTCTTATTATGTAAAACATACTAATGACACTACAAAGCCCCCATAGAGGCCTAAGCTTCCCTATAGAGGTCATGTGTGGTTCTTTGAGAACTACTTCACAAAGCTTAATCATCAAATATTGAAATAAGGCTTGAGCCCCTTAGGTTCCTATTTTGACCAAGCCTAGACTTGTAAGCAACATATGTGATTTTAAAGACTCCCAATTTCATTAAGGTCTAATGAAGAGGCTCCAACAATCATCATGGTCTGCAAAACCATTGACTGGTAGACACATCCCTCATAAGGGCCAAAGAATATCCCTTAGAAAATATAATTGACGTGGTGGCTTGAAGCCTTTTTAATGGCCACTAATTATTTAGGACTTCAGTAATTTTTTTTTTTTAATTTCCTTCTTTGGCCATAGTGAAGGCCATGAGACCCATTCTTATTATGTAAAACATACTAAATGCCCATATTCCTAGCTAAAGATCTTGTTTATGGAAATTGAGCATGAGAAAGATAAATTTAGGGACTAAGGTCCTTATTTTCCTCTCATAACCATAACATAGACACTAACTCCCATATGTGGTGAGAATTACCTCCTATGGTGCCCATATGCCGACTTTAGGCCAAAGATCCATTAAAGAAGATCTATGTGGTTTTTAAGTCTAGCTCATAGCGCTTGAAACTAAAAAGCTTATTGTAAGGCCTAATTTCCTTGTTTACCTCCCCTACCCATGCTACATTCCTTGATTGCTATACATGGTGTGAAAAAATTCCTAATGTAATTGATATCCCATATATCCCTAAGATTATTTAGAGAGGATCTATGTAGTTTCTCAACACCAAATTCATGGCCCTCGAGCATGAGAAGGTTCATTTTAGAAGTAAAGGCCTTTTCTCCTTCCCTCATGCTAATTCTTATTATGAAAAGAGTAGTAATGGTGCCCATATTCCTAGTCTAAAGCCCTTTTCATGTCCATTGGTAAATGCCTTGAGAGTTATTTCTAGTGTGAAAAATCTGGAATTGTTGCACAAATATTAGTAAAGATAAAATCCCTAATAGAAATCCTTCCATTGGTCATAACCTCTCATAATGGTAAATTTGTGAAATTGGCCTCATTGTCATAGGTAGAAGCTTAGTTCAAACAAATAATAATGCCAAATCTTTGGGAGGGTGCATGTTATCATAATTTTATATGTCTATGTTAAAACATCAAGAAACCTTGACATGATTTTAATATTGAGTATTTTAATTTGTCTAAATACATGATAAATGGTAGCGATATAAACAACTAAAAGTTCAAGAAGGTTATACCCTTCAACACCTTCGACACATATATCGCTACATAAAACTACTAATTACATTGATTGAAAATTAAATTTTACATGTTAAATAATTTATATATAACTTAATATCTTTATTTTTATTGAATTCTTAATTTAATACTCTGTATAATTTATTGTTCTAAATATTAAATAATTTATATATAACTTAATATCTTGTTTATTTTTATTGAAACTTTACTTTAATACTATGTATAATTTATTTTTCTAAATATTAAAAGAGGAAAAATGACCCATGGTATTTGAAATGGTCATCTCTATTAAAAAAAGAAATGAGGAGATCATGTTTGGTGAATTAAAATTTGTGACCGGTTGAACTTTGAACAATGGGTTGTAATCTAAAGTGAGATACAGTCTAGTGGATCAAGACGAGGTTCATTACTGCAACATACACCATTATCTAGTTTGTTATAGGTGTTCATCGCAGTTTCCAATAATGAAAAAGCCAAGTGATATGGTGGGAAAACATGGCAGCGATAAACTGAATATTCTACTTAGGCCAAGAAAAAGAAAGGTTTCATCATAAAACTGTAGGGTTTGAAGGAGGTCGAAATTGCATGGCTGAATGGGTGATCTAAGGGTTAAATCTCCATTTACTTGTGGGGCCGAATTGGGAAACCCTCGAGGCTAAGAATCACAGCAAATTGATAATTGGTAGCAGTGTTAACAACAATATATTGGTAGGGACAAATGAAAAGGGTTACCAACACTGGGAATAAGTTGAGGTATAAATCTCATGAGTAAGAGGGTTTCTTTGTGGTAATTGGGTGAATTGAGAACTCATACTACAAACATTTTTCTGAGGGCCAAATTACAAAATTATGTTTGTTATTTTTTTAGCAGAGTTAATCAACGCAGACAAGGGATCAGGTGGACGTATCAGTAAGGGTTGAATTGCAATATCAGTTCTAGTCAAATTTGAAGCCAAGTTGAATGTCTACATATGGTCGAGTTGACATATGAGACTGTACCATTTTTGGAGGATTTTATGACTTAATCAACTGGGGCCAAAAACCCTCAGACATTGCTCCTGAGCACAGGCTCTAGTCCACTAGCACACTGAAATCCTCTGCTTGGGGTTGTCAAAGCTGGCTACTAGAGTGAACAATAAATAAACTTAGAGGGGGGAGGGCGATCTAGGGTATGGACAATTAATAAAAAAAGACAGGGTTGATCCAGGTTATCTGAGGAAATAGAGAAATCTTGAAAGAATTCTCCTCGCATGGAAAAAGACATCCAATATAATATGTTGAAAAAGGTCAAGGAATTTTTGGTTGGTAAGTTGAAAAGTGAATTGTGAGGGCAAGGCCAGTATTGCAGATTGATCAAATTAATTGGAGTCTAGAAGAGTTTTGGAGCAAAGGTCATATCAAAGGTTCGAACAATAGTTAGGTGTTGTAGCTACATGTATTCTCTTGTGATCCCTTAATAAAATGACCTGATGATTTCATGTTCAAGAATTTGTGTTTTCTGAATTTGTTAATGGTTTCATTTCTTACAAATAAATTAATTAGCTACAAAATTTGCAAATACTTAACATATTGCTTCTGCTGTAAGAATGTTGATAGTTTAACTGTTTGAAAAACCTGGTCTCGGCAAAATATTTATATAGGATGCTAGAGAAGTGAGTTTTCTAAGAAAGGGATATTACAAACCATCGAAATATATAAAGGGATATTACAATTTTTTTCTAAAGCCATGATAAAGGAGTTCAATAATAAACACAACTAACATTGGAGTACATATATGGCTTAGTGCTCTTGATTAAACAGAAATTACTTATGTTCATACATGATATAATATAATGAAATGTCGCAATTCCATTGATTTTGAAACCTTAAAACCTTGAGAATGGGACCTAAAATTCCACTTTCTTTATAGGAAACCCAATGAAGTTGAAACCACTTTCAGACATCCTTACTCAATTAATGGAATGGATAGGTAATGTGAATACAGGATGTTTGAAGATAGGTGTGTATAACACTTGCATAAAATCTAGTGCAGATGGAGCCTCCAAGAAGCTGAAAGAGGATATACTTTGTAGTATATCTTGAGAAGAAACAAGGACAATGAGGAGCTGGGTATTCTAGAGTGTTGCCATATTTACCAGCTAGGTTGCATTGGAAAGTATCTCTAACCAAAAAAAGGAGAAATGTATTCCCTATTTGCAAGAAAAAAAGTATGAAGCTATTTTCATAGTTTGATTTAGTAGTGATTATGCTCTCCCATTTTGTGTTTCATCTACACTCATCAATTTGGTTTTCTATGATGTTCTTTCAATGATTAAAAAACAACATTCCTCAGTGACAAGCATTCACTTAAATTTAGCTTGCATTACAATATATCTAATTAATGATTGATGAGTGAAAGATACAGGAAAAGGTGCCGATTTTGAGCTCGCATAATCGAAAGCAGAGTTCTCACATGGATGGCACTGGCTAGTATCTAAAAAAGAGAGAAAACTAATATTTTCATAAACAATACACAAATTTGCACTTCTTTTTAAGAAATGAAATTGATATGTCTGTGACTAACTAATGTACATGAAAAATTTGAAGATAAGTTTCCAAAGTTTCTAGTAAAAAATGGTGATTCGAGTTGAAACTTAATGGAAATTGATTGAATTCATGAAGGTAAGTACTATACAACTATATTTTGCTGTTAGAACCGCATGAAAATAGGGGTAAGATTTCATATTTTCGTTTTTTTGGTTGAATCTTGTAAAACATAATTGTTTATGTACAAAACCAATGGAAAGGGTTGCTATCTATATAACCCAGAACCCCAAGAGTATACCAAAATCATCTAGATTCACTTTGTAAGTAGTTGATTTTACATTGGGTGAAGAGTGTTTTCGTCTTAATCCACACTTGTGTGAATAGTGTTGCATTTCCATTTCATTATGTCTACAGTGCTTGCTATCTTTTTAGAGATGTGTTTAATTGATCTTCAACCCACACACGCTTATGAAAGAATATAAAGTTAGGGTCCGCTACTTGAAGCCATTGAGATCTATATTTATGAAACAAGAAAATTTCCTCTTTTTTAAAATTTTTCCTCAAACTTAGCTATTGGCCGAACTTCCTTATTTTTAAAATCTAGAGATAGATCATCGTTTCAGGAGATGGTTGAAGGGTTTGCATTCCTAGATACAAGGATTCCTTCTCTTTAAAAAATCTAATGATAATATCACTATTTCAAGAGATGACTGAAGGGTTTACATTCATAGATTCAATGATTTCTTCTCTTTTAAGAGTATTGTGAGAGATCTCCTTGTTCCAAACTATTAGTTTGGATTTTTGAGATGTTGGAGTTTCTTATGCATGATATGCATTTTGGATCCCACCACTTGATAATATTGCCACAACTTCTAAATTTTAATAAGAAAATCAAAGTGAGAGGACCACATAAGCTCAAATTTCAATAGTTTGTTGTGTGGTTTGCCATCATTTTGAAATAAACTGATAAACATTAGTGAGGTAGAAATATTTGTCCCATATTTTTGAGGGCACCTTAAGGTTATCTAGAATTTGTATTTATGAATATTCAGAACCTCCAATATTTCCAAGGCCATCCATGTAGCTATCCCTCCACTTCTGCCTATTGGCTCTTATAGAGATTTCTTCAACATTCTTTTATATTCTCCTTTTAGTGGCTTCCATCATGCTTTCATCAAGCTTGGATTCTTGAATGAATATGATGTAATTTTTTTCTAGGATGATCTTTTTATTAAGTGATCTTTGTTTAAACTTTGAACTCGTTCCTCTTGCATTACATGATAGCATCTTCATGATTGAATCAAGAGTGATTTTCTCCCCTTAGTAAGAGTTCGATGAACTAGGATTTGGGGGATTTTGAACTACCTTCATGAAATCTGTGATCAATGTTTGAGACTTGTCAACTATATTGACGACTGCTTCTTTAGTCCTTTTCATTTATTTTTTTTCTACCATTCTTTTTCCATCCAAAGTATTTTCTTTGGAATTTGTTCCTATTGGATTTTAATGGTTTGTTATTTCTGTTCTCTTCAAGGTAAAAGGAGAGACATCACTAGAATATTTCCCTTGGGAAAAAACCTATCGGTTGCGATCCTTATGATGTATATCATAGCAAAAGAGTCACAGAGAATCCCTAGTCCTCCTCCTCTAAAGGGCTACTTGCTGAAGGTTAACTCCAATCCAGATCTTCATGGAAATTTAGTTGATCTCTTATAGCTAGGACTTCCTCAAAAATCTTCATGCCTTCTCCAATAGATCATCCTAGCAACAACTTCTTGAGCAACAACCACTTCTTCTACTTGTTCACATTTTGGTTTTAGGCTAAAGACATGCTATATTCACAAACAAGGCAGCCTATTTCATAATGGACATTTATCTCAATTTGGGAAATCTAAGATAGGGCTCTTAAACTCTACATGTCTAATAGGTAAAGTCTATTAATTCTTGTTTCAATTCCAAAATTGAAGACTTTAGCTACTAATCAACAAAAATCATCATCAATCGTGCCCAACATGGCCTTGTAATTAATAAAAAAAGCCATCCATGCTTGGTGATTTTCCATTATTCGTGGAGTTAAGGGCTGAAAAAACTCCTTTTTCAAAAAGTTGTTGTCTAACCTATCCCAGTTGCTAATAGAATCATTGTGTGGGATAACCCTACAACAAGCATTCCTAGCATAAGGAGGAAAATAATCTGAAAATGAATCCCAAACATACCTTTCACTTTAGTAGGATTTGTAGCAAGAGATCCATGTGTCCAAACTTCCACTTTTCTCTTTAGAAAGTCGAAATAGAACTTAGAAACTTCATCCCCCTCTTGAATCCATTGGTGTTGTGTATGGACCCGAGCACTACTAGCAAAATAATGCTCTCTTATTCAAATTTCCATATTTAGCTTAGTAGCATCCTTTTGAAACTCAGTGGTAATTGATTGAATGCATGTAGGTAATTATTATAGAACTATACTTTGTTGTTAGAACTGCTTGAAAATAGGGGTAAGCTTTTAGATTTTGGTTTTTTGGTTGAACCTTGTAAAACATAATTGTTTATGTACAAAACCAAAGGAAAGGATTGCTAGCTATATAACCCAGAAGCCCAAGAGTATACCGAGATCATCTAGATTCACTTTGTAAATAGTCAATATGACATCGGGTGAAGAGTGTTGTCATCTTAATCCACACTTGGGTGAATAGTGTTGCATTTCCATTTCATTATGTATACAGTGCTTGCTGTATTTCTAGAGATGTGTTTACATTCATAGATTCAATAATTTCTTCTCTTTTAAGAGCATTGTGAGATATCTCCTTGTTCCAAACTATTAGTTTGGATTTTTGAGATGTTGGAGTTTCTTATGCATGATAAGCATTTTAGATCCCATCACTTGATAATCTCGCAACAAATTCTAAATTTTAATAAGGAAATCAAAGTGAGAGGACCACATAAACTCAAATTTCAAGAGGTTGTTGTGTGGTTTATCATCATTTTCTATGATTGGAGAGATCACCCAATGATCTAAGAGGGCTCAACCTGCTAATGATTTGAGAGGGTTCCTCTATGGATGACAGAATCTAAGTAAAAATTATCCTTTATCTTGTCTTTGTTTAGAATAAATCAGTGTAATATTTCCATAACAAAACCTTTCCCATCTATCTTGTTATTCCAAGAGAAGTATCCATTTCCACGGGCAATGTCAATGTGTGAATTCTTTTGGATAAAATCATACCAAATTGAAGTTGGATTTCCCTATATGATACAGGAAAGCTTTCTTCTCATACACCCCTAGAATCATGTTTAACTCCCCACCAACAAGCCATCATGAGTTATTCAAGACTTTCTCTCGCTATATAACATATTCTAGAAATTAGGCTTGAGGATTGTTAAAACAGGACCATAAACTGATAAACATTTGTGAGGTAGAAATATTTGTCAAATATTTTGGAGGGAACCTTAAGGTTATCTGGAATATCTGGCTTCATGAACATCCAGAACCTCCAATATTTCCAAGGTCATCCATATAGCTATCTCTCCACTTCTGCCTGTTGGCTACTATAGATATTTCTTCAACATTCTTTTATATTCTCCTTTTGGTGGCTTCCATCCTGCTTTCATCAAGCTTGGACTCTTGAATGAATATGATGTATATTTTTTCTAGGATTATCCTTTTATTAAGTGATCTTTGTTTAACCTTTGAAACCATGCCTCTTGCATTTCATGATAGCATCTTCATGATTGATTCAAGAGTGATTTTCTCCCCTTAATAGGAGTTTGATGAACTAGGATTTGGGGATTTTGAACTACCTTTCATGAAATCTAGGATCAATGTTTGAGACTTGTCAGCTATATTGACCACTGCTTCTTTATTCCTTTTCATTGTTTGTCTTTTTGCCATTCTTTTCCCATCCAAAGTCTTTTCTTTGGAATTTGTGCCTATTGGATTTGAATGGTTTGTTATTGCTTTCCTCTTCAAAGTAAAATTAGAGACTTCACTAGAACATTTCTCTTGGGAAAAAAGCTATTGGTTGTGATCCTTATGATGGATATCATAGCAGAAGAGTCGCAAAGAATCCCTTGTCCTCCTCCTCTAAAGGGCTTATTGCAGAAGGTTAACTCCAATCTAGATCTTCATGGAAATGTAGTTGATCTCTTCTAGCTAGGGATTCCTCGAATATCTTCATGCGTTCTCCAACAAATCATCCTGGAAACCACTGCTTGAACAACAACCACTTCTTTTTCTTGTTCTCATTTTAGTTTTAGGCTAAAGACATGCTATGTTTGCAGACAAGGCAACCTATTCCATAATCGACTCCTATCTCAATTTGGGAAATCTAAGACAGGGCTCTTAAAGTCTATAGGTCTAATAGGTAAAGTCTATTTAATGCTTGTTTAAATGCCAAACATACCTTTCACTTTAGTAGGATCCGCAGCAAGAGATCCATGTGCCCAAACTTCCACTTTTCTCTTTAGAAAGTCAAAATAGAACTTAGAAACTTCATCCCCCTCTTGAATCCATTGGTGTTGTGTATGGACCTGAGCACTGCTAGTAAAATAATGCTCTCTTATTCAAATTTCCATCTTTAGCTTAGTAGCATCCTTTTAAAATTCAGTGGGACTTGATTGAATGCATGAAGGTAAGTATTATAGAACTATACTTTGCTGTTAGAACTACTTGAAAATAGGGGTAAGCTTTTAGATTTTTGTTTGTTGGTTGAATCTTGTAAAGCATAATTGTTTATGTACAAAACCAATGGAAAGGGTTGCTAGCTATATAACCCAGAACCCCAAGATTATACCAAAATCATCTAGATTCACTTTGTAAGTAGTTAATTTGACATTGGGTGAAGAGTGTTGTTGTCTTAATCCACACTTGGGTGAATAGTGTTGCATTTCCATTTCAATATGTCTACAGTGCTTGTTGTCTTTTTAGAGATGTGTTTAATTGATATTCAACCCGGACATGCTTATGAAAGAATATAAGGTTAGGGTCTGCTACTTGAAGCCATCAAACTCTATATTTATAAATTATGACGCAAGAAAATTTCCTCCTTTTTAAATTTCTCTCAAACTTGGCTATTGGCCGAACTTCCTTATTTTTAAAATCTAGAGATAGATCATTATTTCAAGAGATGGTTGAAGGGTTTGTATTCCTAGATTCAAGGATTCCTTCTATTTAAAAAATCTAATGATAAGATCATTATTTCAAGAGATGATCGAAGTGTTTAAACTTTACATTCGTAGCTTCAATGATTTCTTGTCTTTTCAGAGTGTTGTGAGAGACCTCCTTGTTTCAAACTATTAGTTTGGATTTTTGAGATGTTTGAGTTTCTTATGCACGATAAGCATTTTGGATCCCACCACTTGATAATATTGCCACAACTTCTAAATTTTCATAAGGAAATCAAAGTGAGAGGACCACATAAGCTCAAATTTCAAGAGGTTGTTGTGTGCGTTTTCATCATTTTCTATGATTAGAGAGATCAACCAATGATCTAAGAGGGCTTGACCTGCTAATGATTTGAGAGGGTTCCTATATGGATGAGAGAATCTATGTCAAAATTACTCTCTATCTAGTCATTGTTAAGAATAAATCTGTGTAATCTTTCCATAACAAAACCTTTCCCATTTATCTTGTTATTCCAAGTGAAGTATCATTTCCACGGGCAATGTCAATGTGGTAATTCTTTTGGATAAAATCATACCAAACTGAAATGGGATTTCCCTACAGGATACAGACAACCCCGTGAATAATGATCAACGTATAATCTTGTTTAAAAAGATACTGAAACTTGACATAACCAAGGACAAATGGGGAGACCCAGAAGAAGATATTTTTGACAGTAAAAGGTTGATTACTACAAAAAGGGAATATCATGAGTTTCCCATTGATAATTCAGAAGTTGTAGAAGTTTCAGGGGCTAAAAGGCCACCCTGAGTTTCTCTGGGTAGAATTTGAAGGTGTAGCAAATGGTGTGATAAAACTAAAGATGAAATTCTTATGATTTATTCCACTAAGGGTTATGGCATTAGTTCTGTAGTAGAACATGAAACACAAATAAGATACAAGAATTGTAAAGAAAAACAACATACTAGGCTGGTGGCTGAGAATCACATTGAAGGGGCGTGACTTGATCATTTTCCTTTGGCATAAAATCAGTCCGATAATGCATTTGTGAAGATGATAGTCATGATCACACAGATAAGGAAGGATGAAAACTTCCCAGGAGCACTCATGGCATCACAACGAGCCTTGATTTTGTAAAAAAACAGAATATTGATGATCTTGCTAGGGATTCTTCTGTTCTTAAACTCCATAGGTCTAATAGGTAAAGTCTATTAATTCTTGTTTCAATGTTAAAAGTGAACAATTTAGCTACTAAGCAACAAAATCATCATCAATCATGTCCAACATGGACTTGTAAATTCACAAAAAATGCCATCCATGCTTGGTGATTTTCCATTCTTCATGGAGTTAAGGGCTGAAAAGACTTCTTTTTCAAAAATTCATTGTCTAACCTATCGCTGTTGTTAATAGAATCCTTGTGTTGGATAACCATACAACAAGCATTCCTAGCATAAGGAGAAAGATAGTATGAAAATGAATCCCAAACATACCTTTCACTTTAGTAGGATCTGTAGCAAGAGATCCATGTGCCCAAACTTCCACTTTTCTCTTTAGAAATTCAAAATAGAACTTAGAACCTTCATCCCCCTCTTGAATCCATTGGTGTTGTGTATGGACTTGAGCACTACTAGTAATATAATGCTCTCTTATTCAAATTTCCATCTCTAGCTTAGTAGCATGCTTTTGAAACTCAGTGGGAATTGACTGAATGCATGAAGGTAGGTATTATAGAACTATACTTTGTTGTTAGAACTGCTTGAAAATAGGGGTAAGCTTTTAGATTTTGGTTTTTTGGTTGAATCTTGTAAAAAAATATTTGTTTATGTACAAAACCAAAGGAAAGAGTTGGTAGCTATATAACCTAGAACCCCAAGAGTATATCAAAATCATCTAGATTGACTTTGTAAGTAGTCAATTTGACATTGGGTGAAGAGTGTTGTCGTCTTAATACACACTTGGGTGAATATTATTGAATTTCCATTTCATTATGTATACAATGCTTGCTGTATTTCTAGAGATGTGTTTACATTCATAGCTTCAATGATTTCTTCTCTTTCAAGAGCATTGTGAGAGATCTCCTTGTTCCAAACTATTAGTTTGGATTTTTGAGATGTTGGAGTCTCTTATGCATGATAAGCATTTCAGATCCCACCACATGATAATCTTGTGACAACTTCTAAATTTTTATAGGGAAATCAAAGTGAGAGGACCACATAAGTTCAAATTTCAAGAGGTTGTTGTGTGGTTTGTCATCATTTTCTATGACTAGAGAGATCACCCAATGATCTAAGAGGGCTCGACCTGCTAATGATTTGAGAGGGTTCCTCTATGTATGAGAGAATCTAAGTAAAAATTACCCTTTATCTATTCTTTGTTAAGAATAAATCTGTGTAATCTTTCCATAACGAAACCTTTCCCATTTATCTTGTTATTCCAAGAGAAGTATCCATTTCCATGGGCAATGTCAATGTGGGAATTCTTTTGGATAAAATCATATCAAACTGAAGTTGGATTTCCCTACAGGATACAGGAAACCTTTCTTCTCATGCACCCCTAGAATCATGTTTAACTCCCCACCAACAAGCCATCATAAGTTATTCAAGGCTTTCTCTAGCTATATAACAGATTCTAGCAATTAGGATTGAGGATTGTTAAAACGGGACCATAAACTGGTAAACATTAGTGAGGTAGAAATATTTGTCCCATATTTTGGCGGGCACCTTAAGGTTATCTGGAATCTCTGGCTTTATGAACATCCAGAACCTCCAATATTTCCAAGGTCATCCATGTAGCTATATCTCAACTTCTACCTGTTATCTCTTATAGATATTTCTTCAACATTCTTTTATATTCTCCTTTTGGTGGCTTCCATCCTGCTTTCATCAAGCTTGGATTCTTGAATTAATATGATGCATATTTTTTCTAGGATGACATTTTTATTAAGTGATCTTTGTTTAACCTTTGAACCCATGCCTCTTGCATTTCATGATAGAATCTTCATGATTGATTCAAGAGTGATTTTCTCCCCTTAATAGGAGTTCGATGAACTAGGATTTGGGGGATTTTGAACTACCTTTCATGAAATATGTGATTAATGTTTGAGACTTGTCAGCCATATTGACTACTACTTCTTTAGTCCTTTTCATTGTTTGTTATTCTACCATTCTTTGCCCATCCAAAAATTTTTCTTTGGAATTTATGCCTATTGGATTTGAATGATTTGTTATTTCTTTCCTCTTCAAAGTAAAATGAGAGACTTCACTAGAATATTTCTCTTGGGAAAAAAGCTATTAGTTGTGATCCTTATGATGGATATCATAGCAGAAGAGTCACAAAGATTCTCTCTTCCTCCTCTTCTAAATGGATGCTTGCAGAAGGTTAACTCCAATCCAGATCTTCATGGAAATGTAGTTGATCTCTTCTAGCTAGGGCTTCCTTGAAGATCTTCATGCCTTCTCCAATAGATCATCCTGGCAACCACTTATTGAAAAACAACCACTTCTTCTACTTGTTCACATTATGGTTTTAGGTTAAAGACATGTTATATTTGCAGACAAGGCAACCTATTCCATAATCGACACCTATCTCAATTTGGGAAATCTAAGACAAGGCTCTTAAACTCTATAGGTCTAATAGGTAAAGTCTATTTAATGCTTGTTTCAATGCCAAAAATGAAGACTTTAGCTACTAAGTAACAAAAGTCATCATCAATTGTGTCTAACATGGCCCTGTAGATTCACAAAAAAAGGCCATCCATGCTTGGTGATCTTCCATTTTTAATTGAGCTAAGGGCAAAAAAAACTCCTTTTTCAAAAAGTCGTTGTCTAACCTATCCCTGTTGCTAATAGAATCCTTGTGTGGGATAACCCTACAACAAGAATTCCTAGAATCCACAGTTCACCACATGATCCATCAAAGCATAAAGAGAAAAATAGTCTGAGAATGAATCCCAAACATACCTTTCACTTTAGTAGGATCTGTAGCAAGAGATCCATGTGCCCAAACTTCCATTTTTATCTTTAGAAAGTCAAACTAGAACTTAGAACCTTCATCCCCCTCTTGAATCCATTGGTGTTGTGTATGGACCCGAGCACTGCTAGCAATATAATTCTCTCTTATTAAAATTTCCATCTTTAGCTTAGTAGCATCCTTTTAAAACTCAGTGGGAATTGATTAAATGCATGAAGGTAAGTGATCCAAAATGGATTTAGTTTTTCCTCCATATCAAAGTCTTCAAACGCAGATGAAAATGGGATCAAGTCAAAGTGCTCGTCGATACGAATCCAACGTGAAAACAACATGTAAATCCGAGTCTAGATGAAGAAATTAGAGCCAATTAAAGATTTTGGTCAACAGTCAATGCCTACGTCAGCAGGACACGTGGCAACCTGGGAAAGAGTCACAGGTTCTAGATGATGTCAGCAAAGAAGGTGACGTCGCAATTTGTGATTGGTTCACACCACAGTCGTTGGATCGTTCAATTAGAGGAGATCGACGCATATTACGTCAAAACATGCAAGCAGTTTAGAAGTTCAAACAGATGTGATGTGGTTATTCAAGAGAAGTTTAACTTCTTTGAGTTCTGACAGGAAAATTGTAAGTGGTATCTCACGCACCTTAAAGGATGGAAATGGTATTTCTAAAATCTATGTGATTACACTCAGCAGTCGACATGTAGCACACCAAAACAACTTTTCTCCTGTGCTTTCGGAGTTTTAACTGTCAAGCTAGTGGGAGCACGATATTTCACAACAGCTGTGGGATCGAGGAGGATGGATCGATGGTGGAGATCAGCTAAGCTAGTTGGTGAGTAGGGGACGCGACAGCTATTGGATCGAGTGGAGGAAATGATAGTTGTTGGATTGAGTGAGGGACGCGATAACTGTTGGATCATTTGGTATCAGGATCTTTACCGGGAAGAGGCCGAACAGTTGGGGTCAACTCCATGCTCGCTGGTCCTTTGGTTTATCCTTTCATTTTAATGTTATCGTATTATTCCACGTTCACCCCATTTTTGTAACTATACATGGTATATCAATACCAGATCACCAAAAGGGTGGAGTAATGTGGTTTTGGACCATTCCAGGGAGTTTGGAGGTCATAGTGGCCAAATACGGTCGAGTTTATACTCGTCTTGACTTGAAAACTCGAGCTAGACACAGTGGTGAGATCCATTTTCTTATTTGAGAATTTTTTTGATCTCATACATGTAATAGTAATTTGAAGACAAAATATAGAGGTCAACACTGAAAGCAAAAGGACCAGGAGAGGTAGCCAGGAAGTCTGGTGAACTCCTTTATTAAATTTGGTTGTGTTGATGTGTTTGAATATGTTTTCAAGTTTTTTATGTGTTTATGTTATTCGCAATCTTTTCGATCAATTGCACTAAGTATCATAAGTGAATTCACACATATTCTATAATAAATTTTTCATTAACGAATCAAGTGGTATCAGAGCAGCAAGGTTTTTAAGGTTTGACAAGTTTGTGTGGAGATTTGAATGCTTACTAGGTTGAGGCTCAGATGAGGTGAAGGTGAACTTGTTGAGGCAAATCCAGAGATTGGAAGGGTATTTTCACAAAGAAGGATGGCAGATGAAACTCCACTTGGGTCAGAATCCCAATTCTTGGATAGTTTCATTACGATATGTGCAATGGTGGAAGAGATGTATAATGAGTTTAAAAAGGGTAAAGGTGAAGGAACTTCATCACCTAAACTAGATAAAGGAATAGAGGAACCTTTTCTTTTTGTTCCTCCAGATAAAGAGACAAGGGAAAAGCTTCCTCCACCATCTCCTCCATCATCATCATCATCATCATTTTCTTCTCATAAAACTAGTTCCTTCTAAAAAGAAAACGAAGAAATCCTCTTTCATCAAACTAGATGTAAGATTTGATTTTCCAGTTTATGATGGAGAACTTAATGTTGAAAAGCTTGATAATTGGATAAGACAAATTGATGTATATTGCAGGGTGCAGAAAGTTGTTTTAGAAAGGAAGAATATTTAGCTTGCTAGCCTTCGACTTGGAGGAACCACACTTGTATGGTGGGAAGGCAAGACACAAGCAAATCTCCAAAAGCATGGTAAAATAATTTCAAATTGGAATGAATTTGTTTTTGCTATTAAAAAGAAATTTTATCCTTTGGCTTATATGAAACAAGCAATGATGAGTTGGAAAACACTACGTCAATTAAAAGTTCAAAGTGTTCAAATTTATACTCAAGAATTCTGTAAGAGAGCATTAACATTAGGCATATCATTGGACTCACCAAAGACATTATTAAAATACATAGGTTGCTTCATAGCTATCTGAGATATACCATACTTATGTTTAATCCAACTAGCTTAGATGATGTATCAGTTCAAGCAACTCATCTAGAAGCTAGATGTAAAAATGTAACCCAAGATGTTGGGAAATCATCCAAACCTATTGAAAGAAAAAATAAAGGCAAGAAGAAATTTAAATGGAAGGAGAAGAAAATAAACACTGTGAAGAAGGATAAACCTTCATGCACTCATTGTAAGAAGGAAGGACACGATGAGGCACACCGCTGGTCATTGCATCCATAATTGAAGCCTAAGAAGGTCGGGAGTAAAGAACGAAAGAATGATGTTGTTATTCAAAAGGAATTAGGGTCAGATTCAGGTGACGAGACAACGGTTACAGCTATAGGTATAAAAGGTAAAGATTCTAGCGTCTACAAGTACTTCTTCGCATTTTGTTGATAATGATAATGATGAAAGGAAAAGAAATGAGCTATTTCATATTAGAGTCATTTCCAAGCATACTAAAATTGATACTTTATTTGATAGTGGGTCACAAGTTAATTTGATTTCTGAAGAAATTGTAAAGAATTTGGGTCTAGAAACAAAGCCTCATAAAAAGGCATATCCATTAGGTTGGGTGTGTGATAAAACAATGCTACAAGTTACGAAACAATGTAAACTTTGTTTTGCTATTGGGTCAAAGTTTATAGATGAGGTTGAGTTAGACATAGTCCCATAGGACATATGTGGAATTGTATTAGGAAGTCCATACTTGTACGATAGAAATTCTATCTTCTATCAAATTGAAAATAAGTATCAACTCACTAAGGATGTAACTGAATATATTGTAAGGACTCATAAACTCAAAGATAATTTCTCTTTCACAAAGTCAGGACAGATGAAAAGAATTGTAAATTCAAGTAAACAATTTTTACTTGTCATTGAAAAAACAAAGGATATTGATAAATCTGATGCTTTCCAAGGCTGTAATCCTGAACCAGAAGAAGATCTAGTTAAATTTGTTTCCGATTATGATATTCTGTTTCAAGAACCTAAAGGGCTTCCACCCAAGTGAGAGATAGAACATGAGATTTATTTGCAGCAAGATGCTCCACTACCTAACATTGGAATGTATAGGTTATCAACACTAGAGAATGCAGAGATAAAGAAGCAAGTACAAGATTTGCTCGATCAAGGGTTTATTTGACCAAGCACATCAGCATGCAGATCACCTATTGTGTCAGTGTGAAAGAAAGATGGTTCATGGAGAATGTGCATTGATTTTAGAGCACTAAATAAAATCACAATAAAGAGTCGTTATCCTCTTCCTCGTATTGATGATTTGTTAGATCAGTTAAAAGATGCAAATTACTTCTCTAAACTGGACTTACGAAGCGTCTACCATCAGATCATATTTGCAGAACATGATGTATGGAAGACTGATTTCAAAACGAAGCAAGGACTCTATGAATGGATGGTTATGCCTTTTGGCTTAACTAACGCTCTAGCTACATTCATGCAAGTCATGAATGATGTATTTAGACCATTCATTATGATTTTGTAATAGTTTATTTAGATGATATTCTTGTTTTTAGTAGAACATGGGATGAACATACAAAGCATGTAAAATAGGTTTTAGATGTTTTGAAAAGAGAAAATATCTATGTAAAACTGTCGAAATGTGAATTTGGCAGAACATCTTTGAATTATTTGGGTTATATTGTAGGGGGTGGTGAATTGAAGATAGATCTCTCTAAGGTCAAAGTCATTGTAAATTGGCCTAAACCCAGTACTACTACAGAAGTTATAAGTTTCCTAGGGGCGGCGAAATATTGGAGAAAGTTTATTGCTAACTTTTCTTTGATTGTAGCTCCTTTACATGCTTTGACAAGTGTGAAACATGTGTTTTAGTGGGGAGGCAAACAACATAAAGCCTCCACCACATTGAAAGAAAGGATCAGTACAATGCCAATACTAGCACTACCAGATCTTCAACATCCATTTGAGATCGAGACAGATGCAAGTGAATATGCCATGGGGGTAGTGTTGATGCAGCACAGGAAGCCTATATGCTTTCATTCTGAGACATTCACATCAGCAGTAGTTAACTATCCTACATATGATAAGGAATTATATGAATTAGTTCAGAGTGTTAAAAAGTGGAAACATTACATAATGGGTAAAGAAACAATCATACATACAGATCATCAACCACTTCAATATTTACACTCACAAACTAAATTGCAACAATCAAGACATTACAGGTGGATGGGTTTTCTACAACAATTTCATCTTGTTATCAGATATAAGAAGGGCATACATAATAAGGTTGCAGACATGTTATCAAGACCAATTATAAATGCATCCACAATACTTAAGCATAATTTGGTAATTCATGAAAGTTACATTGAACAATATGTTCAAGACATAGATTTTAAGGATGTATATGAAACTTTAAGTCATGGCAAGTAGGTAGAAGAATTGCATTATTTTATAAAGGAAAAAATCTTATATCATTTGGGAAAGTTATGCATTTCACAAACTGAAAGAGTTAATATAGTTCAAGAAGCACATACTTCTCTCATATCAGGTCATTTTGGTGTAAGTAAAACAATTGCACAATTACAAAGATTTTGTTGTTGGCCATGAATGAATGAGACAATTTCTAGATATATTAAATGATGTACTATGTGTGCTACAAGTAAGCCAAGTAATAGAAAATTAGGCTTGTATACTCCACTTCCAATTCCTTCTCGTCCTTGGGAAAGTGTTTCCATGGATTTCGTTGGGGGATTTCCAAAGTCTAGAAAGAGTCATGATTACTTGTATGTAGTTGTGGATAGGTTCAGTAAGATGTGTATTTTGACACCATGTAATAAACAGGTCACAAATGAACAAACTGTAAAGCTATTCTTTCAAAATGTATGGGTTCATTTTGGGTTACCCACTTCTATTGTATCCGATCGAGATTCTCAATTTGTCGGGAAATTCTGGTCAAGTATATGGGAGTTAATGGACATAAAGTTAAAGAAGAGCACGAAATTTCATCCACAAATAGATGGTCAAACAAAAGTGGTCAATAGAACAGTGATATAGTTGCTTCGAGGATATTGCAACAAGCATCCCAAACTTTGGGACGGGCATTTGTGTTATGTGTAACATGCTTACAACCATGCCAAACATTCTTGTACTCAAAGATCTCCTTTTGAGACTTGTTTTGGTTTTATACCAAAGTCTCCCTTGGATCTTATCTTTAGTAAAGACATAGCAGTTGATGGACACAGTGATGTGGACAAAGAAACCAAGTTCATTGAACAAATCCAGGAAATTCACTAGGTAATACAGGAACAACTGCAAATAAGCCAAGCAAAGTATAAGGTGTGACATGACAAGAATCGAGTTGATCATAGCTTCAAGTTAGTGATCAAGTCTAGTTGTAAATCAGCAAAGAAAAACTGGAAGGGGAAGGTAAAAAGTTGAAACCAATTAGATATGGTCCTTTCAAAATACTTGACAAAATTGATGAAAATGCTTTCCACCTAGATCTACTAGCTTATATGCAAATCTATTCCATCGTAAATGTTGAAAACTTGCAGTTGTATGAACCTTAATTGATTGAAGGTCCCGAAGAGCAAGTTCAGCTACCTTCCATTGAAGATATTTTGCCCAAGTATCTCAATGAGCTATAGGAGGACATAGTTCTTGATAGGAGGATAAGGAATTCATGACGGGGAAATGTTGAGTATCTTCGAGTTGGAATGAAAGGTACAAATCCAAGTAAACCATGATGGATAGAGATTGGAAAAGTGAGGGAACCTTATCCTCACTTACTCGATAGTTAAAACCAACTTTTTGTTGACCAAAAGCTTCTAGTGGGGAGGAGTGATCCAAAATGGATTCAGTATTACCTCCAAATCAAAGTCTTCAAATGTAGATGAAAATGGGATCAAGTCAAAGTGCTTGTCGATACAAATCCAACGGTGAAAATGACGTGTAAATCCAAGTCCAGATGAAGAAATTAGAGCCAATTAAAGATTCTGGTAAACAGTTAATGCCCACGTCAGCAGGGCACGTGGCAACCTGGGAATGAGTCATAGGTTCTGGATGATGTCAGCAGAGAAGGTGATGTGGCAATTTGTGATTGGTTCACACCATAGTCGTTGGATCGTCTAATTAGAGGAGATCGATGCATATCGCGCCAGAACATGCAAGCATGTTAATAGTTCAAACGGACGTGATGTGGTTATTCAAGATAATTTTAACTTCTTTGAGTTTTGGCAAGAAAGTGGTAAGTGGTATGTCGTGCACCTTAAAGGCTGGAAATGGTATTTCTAAAATCTACGTTATTACACTCAGTGGTCGACACGTAGCACATCAAAACAACTTTTCTTGCATGCTTTTGGAGTTTTAACCGTCGGGCTAGTGGGAGTGCGATATTGTGTGACAATCGTAGGATCGAGTAGGATGGATCAACGATGGAGATTGTTAGTGCCTAAATCTACCTCAGGTTGAGGAAGGTAGGATCCAGGGCCAACATCAAACCACGCTTAACCTGGTAGCTAGCCCTACCAGGTCAAGAGAGGGCTCTCTCCGGGTCAATCTCAGCAAAATATGATCGATGAGGGCTTGAGATGACTGCTATGGTGACTGATTTAGGCTAGGTATGTGTGTAAATGAGTTTGATTGAATAAAATGATGTTTTTGCTGGCTCAAATGGGAAAGCAGATTTTAGGTGCGGGGAATGAGGCTCAGCTTTGCAGAGATCTCAATGGGGCAAGATAGGCAACTGATTTTGGCACTTCAAATCAAATGAGGTGGAGGGATTAGGGAGGCGAGGAGTTGAAGAGGGCAAGAGAAACCATGGATCCTCTCCAAGCAGCTGAAAACATCAAGAAACTAAAGCAAACATCAAGTAGAACACTGCAATTTCAATGTATTCTACTTACACTCTTATTTGATTTAGTTAGGAAGAAACGGGATAGATAATGTCATACATAACACATAAGTAAATTCACAATTATAGAGAAAATAACTATACCAAAACAAATGCCACAAGGATCCCAAAGAGTGTTGCAAACCCTAATCTCAATTCCTTAGCCAAAATGCTGATATGAGTGTACAGTGAAGCTCAAGGCTTTCTTAAAAGTCCAACCATGCTAATGACTAAAAAACCACATAATATAGACAAATCATAGCTCATCCTAGCTTGTAGGTGTCGAGCTCACATGTTTAGGAGCTGTTCCAAATAATTCTAAACTGAGAACTAGAAATTAGGTGTGGAATAACATGCCTCTAGGAACAAGGGAACTGATTCATTCAGTTTCAAACAACTTTTTAACAGATGAATCTACCTCCATAAGTGAAAATTTGACATATCTACATCATGATCCATCAATGTATATTAAATTACATCACAAATTTGACACTAAGCATGTGAAAAAGTAAAACTTGCAAAAGCTAGATGAAAAACAGAGCATTCCTGATCAAACTGGGCCAAATTTCCTTTATGCGACGTGCCTGATTCTCTATGCATATCACTGTTTGGAGCCATTTTTGGAGGCCTTCCCGAGGTCAAAATTTTCTCCAAGTGTGCTTTTTGGAAAGTTCTACCCGTCTACTTTCCAACCCAAGTGGAATGCTTCAATTTGGACTCCATTTATCCCTCCAAAAGTCAATTCTCCCAACTCTGCTTCCTGTGTGTCAAAATAGGGGTAGTAAGGTCATTTTTTGAGTGTTTTTGACCTTTTTGAGGGCGCAAAACCTGTCCAAATTTCTTGGCCACTGGAAGGAAAACATATTTTTCCATGCAAAATCCAGAAATGCTAAGTTTTTGTGATTTAGAGGCTCCTAGAAAAAGCAAGCACCATGTGGCGCGGCGCATAGGGCAGAAAATCCTGTTTTTTGTGCCAAAAATTTCAAAAATTACAAAAATGCCCCAAATTTTCTGAAATTTGGGCTAGGTCTTCTTCATCAAGCATTGTGTTGGGCCAAGGAAGCCTCAGCCAATATCTAAAGTCCTTCATGCTCCTTTTGCCTCCTTGATGCTCTCTTCAATTTTGCCTTCAAGCTCCTGATTCTAGCTTGGCACACCATGTTCCTTGACAAATAATGATATGCCATGTTTCTCAGCATATTCTTCTCATTGATGGCCTTTTCTAACTTCCTCTCCAAGTGGATATTGGCTCTTTCAAGCCATGACTCCCGATCGGCATTAACTTCTTGCTCAAGTGAAGTGAGCTCCATCCCCCTCCTTTGGGTAGCTTGGTGATTCTCCCAAATGTTTTGTAACTCCATAATCTCTTGCTGATCTTCAAGCTACTTATTTCTTTGATCCAAGTACTGTATTTTCCATTTAGCCCTATCCAAGTTCATGAACAAGGCATTGATGTTTGCCTGCTGCTCTTGAATGACTTCATTGAGATTTGTGCTCTGCGGGCCCATATCCGTATCACCACCCTCAATGAGAATGAAATCAGTCTCCCACTCACCTGATGGTCCTTCATCCTATAGTGGCCTCTTTCCTTTGTCCTGAACCTATTGTGCTGATGACGGAAGCGAGACCCCTTCCACCCCAGGTGGAGATAATACTCGCTAGGTTGCTGCGAACAACCGTCTAGTGCCCTTCTGATAAGTGATAAACATCGGCATACTAGCGGTCTATGTCTCATGACCCTCATGCCGATATGAAGGTCCACCTATCTCATGTACAGTCTCTGAAGGTCCCTAAGGAGCTGTGAAAAACTCACGAGAAATGAAGTCCTCCCAAGTGATGCCCTGTAAGCCAAGCTGATGGATGACCACAATTTAATGAGAGCAAAATGATATATACTGTTGAACTGCTGCTGAGGAGTCTTTTGTTGTACTAGGGTGGTCATCTTCTCAATATTTTGGTACATGAAGTAGGGGAGGTTCATCATCCTCACCCTGGTAAAATGCATCAGCATTTTGATATGATAAGCATATAAACAGGAAAACCGGCCTTCACAACTGAAATACTTCATGATCAGTTTCATTAAAGGAGCATATGAATCTTTGAGGTACCGAAAAGGAAAAGCTCTCCTGAGCTGTCTCAAATAATCGGGTTTGATGTATGGTTCATAATGTTGCCGGTCAATTTTCTACCTCTTGTTCCATTGCTCTCCAATGTTAGGAATATCGGTTGCTAGTGAAATAGATTCTGGTGTTAATGTGAAAGTGACACCAGCTAGAGTGGCTTGAACATCATGTAAATGCAACACAAAAAAATGAGCCAACTGATGATGAAACTGAATGCGAGCAACCTTCTCACAAAATTCATACCAAGACTGGTGTTGAAAACAAGTGATGGCAAGAGGGCAGGCCTGTAACTCAGCAAGAGTGGTTGGTTCTTCTCGAATATGTTTGCCACCTCTATGAGGCCTCCTGGGTGCATGTACCTCTGTAGGTGAGTCACTGTGTGTCTCCTCTTCATAATCATATGAGGGATCAGATGCCATCTCTGCTAGTGGATGAACTGTCTTGGAGCTGCCTTGATGAGAAGTAAGTGATTGTGATGTTTTTTTTACTTTTGCCACCAAGGGAAAAGTGATATGAGGGACTGTGGAGGGTGGAAACAATGAGGGATTTAGGGACAGATGGGACAGGGTTTAGTTAAGGGAACAGGGAATTAGAGAGTAATTTGGGAGCTTTTGGTATAGGACTAGGGTTTGGGAATTTGTATTTGGGGTTTTGGGAAATGGGAATCAGGGATATGGGATATGTGAATTTAGGGATATGTGAGTTTAGGGAATAGGGAAATGAGGGAAAATGGAGTGAGGGAGTAGAAAGGTGGACTTGGTGGCTAAATAGTCAATACAAACCCTAGGCAATAGTTTCCTCTGAGAGATTTCAAGAGATAGGGTTTGATTTCTTTTTAAACAATCACCATAAGACAACCACCATAAATTGTGTACTAAAATCTTTCACTAGCCAAGAGGAGAACGGTACTTACTTATACACTAGAAGATTTTGGTGATTTTGGTGTTTTGGAGAAGTTGCTGAAGGTTTTGGGCTTGCCGGATCTATGCGCCATGCATCAAACCCAATACGTTGTGCCCATGTAAATTTGAACTGGAGATCGCGGCTCTATGCGTTGTGGCTGATATGTGCACCACTCCACCTGCCCAGTGCGTCGCGCCTCTATCTTGGGGCAATTTTTCACCGATTTCTCTTGCTTGCTCACCAACACAACTTTGCTTTGCCCAACTTTGTCTTTGAAATGCAAATGAACCTTTCAATGGAAGAAATAACTTATATACAAGGAGCTTTTAATTTTTTGGTTCATAAAACCCACTTTACAATGTTTGGAAAATGAATTTATTTTTATAACTCTGTTTTTGAGCTTTTTCACTTTGTTTGCTTGTGATGAACTGAATGACCTATGTCTTGTTTCCTTTGCAGCGGATTGGAGCTATTGAGGCTAGGAAAAGTGACCAGGGTTGCAGGTGAAGTAATTTACGTATGAAGGAAATAAAAATTACATGAATTTGTACAATAAAATCTAAAAATACCCTGTTTTTCCTCAAAACTCTGCTTTGAGGAAAAACACATCTTTGAACACTTGATCATGAAATTTATTGATTCTGGGACCTCCTCATGTGCCTACTGGTTATTATTGGACTCTTTAAAACCCTTTTTGATGAAACCCTAGACCTAAATGACAATGAAACCCTATAAAAGACCTCTGCAATCTTTAAGACAAAAGGGTGACTATATACAATTTTTGATGAATACACATGAGCGAGCAGGTAAATGAAATGAGGGAAACTGTCAAAGAAGCCACTACCATCAGATGATCCATGTGCCTAATGGAATGCAGCTGACTAGGTGGGACACCTAATATGCAATGCAACAAGAGGATTTGATCTCTGACGAAGGGATGAAGATACCGACACGAACATTGGCTCCAATGGGGATGGTAGCTCCTTGGAGGTGCCAAGAACTATAGATCTTTGGGAGAGCAGACATGTGCCTTCATCCATTGGGTAATGGAGTCAATAACTTCAAAACACCCAAACAGAAATATGTTGACTCAAAAAATAACTCAATTATAACTCAAAACTGACTCAATACTGAACTGACTAAAACAAAAAATGACTCATGTCTTACTTAACCGAAACAAGTACTTACAAAGCTTTTTGAATGGCAGCAGAACATCGAGGTTTGAGGGCTTCAAATCATGATGACAACCACCTGCCCACTAATGAAATATGTACAATCATGTGTAGTGAGCCTTCCAATGTAACCAATCCAGCAGATGGCCACATACTGAAATTCTGCTCTCACTTTCCCTGAGCAGGTAAAATGATGTAAATGTAGGAAACTCACAATAAGAATTGAAACCAAGGCTTATGCTAACGAACCAGGCAACCTTCATCTTCTCTAGTGTTTGCAAAAGAATGTCGAAAGGATCTTGAAAGTCTTGAAGCACTAGCTTGGCTTGAGATCCAGCAACAAAAATACAAGTACTCCCTTCATTCTGATCTGAAAGAACAACTAGTTGCTGAGTGATAGGAAGGCACAGAGAGGTATAAGCTTCTGCCATCTGAGTGTTAGTTGTAAATTCCTTGACCATGAGAAATTCTGGCATATTGTCTCTCTCAAGCTCATATCCCTCAACTTCATGGTCTAGGTCATTCTTAAACAGAAAACACTCTTCAAGATTATCAAACATGATAGTCTTATCATTTTCATGAAGGAAAACATTATCTTTTCACTGATCAATTAAGCTAATTTCAAGACTATCATTATTTTCAAAAGTGGAAGAAGTTTCACCAACACTTTCTTGACCATGTGCACACTGCAGACCTGCATTAGTTTGGGCTGTAACCTGACATTTCAAGAGTCGATCTATCTCATCTCCAGACAGAGATAATACTTTCTGTTTTTTTTTTCTCAAGTGATTTTTTTCTTCGTGAAATAACATTTCAAAACATGAAAAACCTGAATGACAATCCTCATTTCCCTGATCTTCTAAAATTTGAAGACATTGTTGATCATCTTCATTTGACATGGCAATCAAACTATCCAAATTATCATTTACCACTGAGTTATCAAAAGAAGATTTTTCACTTACTCGAACAAAGGTTTCATCTTGTTTTCCATAAAATGACCAGATTACCTCCTCATGAAGGCTTTGTTCAATAACTCTGTCTTCTTCATTCCAGATGATCTCAACAACAGAGCTCTCTTTCATGGGATTCAAAACAAGGTTGTCTTCATCATCACGATCTGAATCTAGATCTGAAATAGTTGACTTGACTTTATCACATTCTGAAATTGAAACTTGACTTTCCTGCATGCTGTCTTCTTCTATGGACAGATTTGAAATAAAACCTTCTCTTTCATCATTTTCCATTGTACTAAGATCTTGATCCTGCTGCAAATTTTCATGAGCATCCTGATAAGTATCCTCTTTATGCTGCTGAAATGGCTTTTCATACAGAGCTTCCATGATCTCATCGTCCATGAAGTCATCATCTTCATAAACTTTCTCAAGACTTTCAATAAAACTGTAAGCACGTTTGCAACAGTTCTGAACTAAATTTAATGATGGATAAGATTCTTTATACCTTTCAAAGAACATGGCATGAAAATCATTTAAACAGTAAATACAAGCAGGCTGCAAACTTTCATACCAAGATCGGGCTTCACCTTCTAGAGTGGCCATGAATGTCTTCATCAAGAAATCTTCAAGAAAATCAACCTTCAACTTGTGAATATGCATGTGAAATCTAACCAGATGTAAAGCAGCATCATTCATGTCATCATCTTTAAACATAGGCAAATTCCTTTGCCAATTTAGCTTCAGAATTTTATTTGGAAAACCTGGAATGTGATCTCGGCTCATGGGAGAATAACTTTGATCCAGCGAAACCATTTTGATAACAATGAATTAACCAAAAGATTCTTCAGGTTACTGGTTCTTGAAGAGTAGAGTCGCCATAAAAAGTTTGAACCTTGGGATTTTCGACACTGGAGTCTCCAAGTGAATGATTTCAGCCTTTTGATGTCTGATCATTGTCCACCATCAACAATTAGATTTGAACTTGATTAAATTTTACTGAGGGAACCAGATGTTCAGTTCATAAACTAGACCAGAGATTGACTGAAGCACCATTTATCTACTTTCGCTAATGCAAAGCAAGAGCATTTCGAAGGCTACCTGGCTAACTTTAGGCTCCATTTTTACTCTATAAAGCAAACACCAAACTTTTCTTCCCCGGTATAGTCGCCACTATGTTAGTGCCTAAATCTACCTCAGGCTGAGGAAGGTAGGATCTAGGGCCAACATCAAACCACGCTTAACCTGGTAGCTAGCCCTACCAGGTCAGGAGAGGGCTCTCTCCGAGTCAATCTCAGTAAAATATGATCGATGAGGGCTTGATATGACTGATATGCTGACTGATTTTAGGCTAGGTATGTGTGTAAATGAGTTTGATTGAATAAAATGATGTTTTTGCTGTCTCAAATGGGAAAGCAGATTTTGGGTGCGGGGAATGAGGCTCAGCTTTGCAGAGATCTCAATGGGGCAAGATAGGCAACTGATTTTGGCACTTCAAATCGAATGAGGTGTAGGGATTAGACAGGTGAGGAGTTGAATAGGGAAAGAGAAACCATGGATCCTCTCCAAATAGCTAAAAACATCAAGAAACTAAAGCAAACCTCAAGTAGAGCACTACAATTTCAATGGATTCTACTTACACTCTTGTTTGATTTAGTTAGGAAGAAACATGATAGATAATGTCATACATAACACATAAGTAAATTCACAATTACAAAGAAAAGCACTGTACCAAAACAAATTCCACAGGGATCCCAATGAGTGTTGCAAACCCTGATCTCAATTCCTTATTCAAAATGTTGATATGAGTGTACAATGAAGCTCAAGGCTTTCTCAAAAGTCCAACCATGCTAATGATTGAAAAAACACATAATATGGACAAACCATAGCTCATCCTAGCCTCTAGGGGTCGAGCTCACATGTTTAGGAGCTATTCCAACTAATTCTAAACTGAGAACTAGAAATTAGGTAGTGGAACAGCATGCCTCTAGAAACAAGGGAACTGATTCATTCAGTTTCAAAAAACTTTTTAACAAATGAATCTACCTCCATAAGTTGACATATTTACATCATGATCCATCAATGTATATTAAATTAAATCACAAATTTGACACTAAGAATGTGAAAAAGTCAAACTGGCAAAAGCTGGATGAAAAACAGAGCATTCCTGATCAAACTGGGCCAAATTTCCTCTATGTGCCGCGCCTGATTCTCTATGCATAGCGCCTATTTGGAGCCAGTTTTGGAGGCCTTCCTGATGTCCAAATTCACTCCAAGTGTGCTTTTTGGAAAGGTTTTCCTATCTACTTTCTAACCCAAGTGGAATTTTTCAATTTGGACTCCATTATCCTCTCCAAAATTCAATTCTCCCAACACTGCTTCCTCTGTGTCAAAATAGGGGCAGTAAGGTCATTTTTTGAGTGGTTTTGACCTTTTTGAGGGCTCAAAACCTGTCCAAATTTCTTGGCCATTGGTAGGAAAACATATTTTTCCATGAAAAATCTAAAAGTTCTGAGTTTTTGTGATTTAGAGGCTCCTAGCAAAAGCGAGCGCTCGTGGCGCGGCGCATAGGGCAGAAAATCCTGTTTTTCGTGCCAAAAACTTCAAAAATGAAAAAAATGCCCAAATTTTCTGCAATTTGGGCCAGGTCTTCTTCTCAAGCATTGTGTTGGTCCAAGGAAGCCTCAACCAATATCTCAAGTCCTTCATGCTCCTTTTGCCTCCTTGATGTTCTCTTCAATTTTGCCTTCAAGCTCCTGATTCTAGCTTGGCACACCATGTTCCTTGACAAATAACGATATGCCATGTTTCTCAGCATATTCTTCTCATTGATGGCCTTTTATAACTTCCTTTGCAAGTGGATATTGGCTCTCTCAAGCCATGACTCCCGATCGGAATTAACTTCTTGCTCAAGTGAAGTGAGCTCCACCCCCCTCCTTTAGGCAGCTTGGCGATTCTCCCAAATTTTTTGCAACTCCATAATCACTTGCTGATCTTCAAGCTGCTTATTTCTTTGCTCCAGGTACTGTATTGTCCATTTAGCCCTATCCAAGTTGATGCACAAGGCATTGATGTCCGCTTGCTGCTCTTGAATGACTTCTTTGAGATTTGTGCTCTGTGGGCCCATATCCGTATCATCACCCTCAATGAGAATGAAATCAATCTACCACTCACCTAATGGTCCTTCATCCTGTAGCAGCCTCTTGTCTTTGTCCTGAACCTGTTGTGCTGATGATGGAAACGAGACTCCTTCCACCCCAGGTGGAGATAATACTCGCTTAGCTGCTGCGAACAACCGTCTAGTGCCCTTCTGATAAGTGATAAACACCGACATACTAGCAATCTATGTCTCATGACCCTCATGCTGATATGAAGGTCCACTTGTCTCATGTACAGTCTCTGAAGGTCCCTAGGGAGCTGTGAAAACCTCACAAGAAATGAAGTCCTCCCAAGTGATGCCCTGTAAGCAAGCTGATGGATGACCACAATTTTAATGAGAGCAAAATGATATATACTGTTGAATTGTTGCTGAGGAGTCTTGTGCTGTCCTAGGGTGGTCATCTTCTCAATATTTTGACACATGAAGTAGGGGAGGTTCATCATCCTCACCATGGTAAAATGCATCAACAGTCTGATATGATAAGCATATAAACGGGAAAACCGGCCCTCGTAGCTGAAATACTTCATGATCAGTTCCATTAAAGGAGCATACAAATCTTTGAGGTATCGAAAAGGAAAAACTCTCCTGAGCTGTGTCAAATAACCGGGTTTGATGTATGGTTCATAATGTTTCCGGTCAACTTCCTGCCTCTTGTTCCATTGCTCTCCAATGTTAGGAATACCTGTTGCTAGTGAAATAGATTCTGGTGTTAATGTGAAAGTGACAGCAGCTAGAATGGCTTGACCATCATGTAAATGTAACACACACAAACAAGCCAACTCATGATGAAATTGAATGCTAGCAACCTTCTCACAAAATTCATAGCAGGACTGGTGCTGAAAACACGTGATGGCAAGAGGGTAGGCTTGTAACTTAGCAAGAGTGGTTGGTTCTTCTCGAATATGTTTTCCACCTCTATGAGGCCTCTTGGGCGCATGTATCTCTGTAGGTGAGTCATTGTGTGTCTCCTCTTCATAATCATATGAGGGATCAGATGCCATCTCCGCTAGTGGATGAACTATCTTGGAGCTGCCTTGATGAGAAGTAAGTGATTGTGATGTTTTTTTACTTTTGCCACCAAGGGAGAAGTGATATGAGGGACTGTGGAGGGTGGAAACAATGAGGGATTTAGGGACATATGGGACAGGGTTTAGTTAAGGGAACATGGAATTAGAGAGTAATTTGGGAGCTTTTGGTATAGGACCAGGTTTTGGGAATTTTTATTTGGGGTTTTGAGAAACGGGAATCAGGGATATGGGATATGTGAATTTAGGGATATGTGAGTTTAGGGAATAGGGAAATGAGGGAAAATGGAGTGAGGGAGTAGAAAGGTGGACTTGGTGGCTAAATAGTCAATACAAACCCTAGGCAGTAGTTTCCTTTGAGAGATTTCAAGAGATAGGGTTTGATTTCTTTTTAAACAATCACCATAAGACAACCACCATAAATTGTGTAGTAAAATATTTCACTAGCCAAGAGGAGAATGGTACTTACTTATACACTGGAAGATTTTGGTGATTTTGGCGTTTTGGAGAAGTTGCTGAAGATTTCGGGCTTGCCGGCTCTATGCGTCGCGCATCAAACCCAACGCGCCGCGCCCTATGTATGCGCCGTGCCCTATGTATGCGCCGCGCCCGTGTAAATTTGAACTTGAGATCGTGGCTCTATGCGCCGCGCCTGATATGTGCATCGCGCCACCTGCCCAGTGCGCCACGCCTTTGTCTTGGGGTAATTTTTCATCGATTTCTCTTGCTTGCTCACCAACATGACTGTGCTTTGCCCAACTTTGTCTTTGAAATGCAAATGAACCTTTCAATGGAAGAAATAACTTATATACAAGGAGCTTTTAATTTTTTGGTTTATAAAACCCACTTTACAATGTTTGGAAAATGACTTTATTTTTATAACTCTGTTTTTGAGCTTTTTCACTTTATTTGCTTATGATGAACTGAATGAATTGTGTCTTATTTTCTTTGCAGGGGGTTGGAGCTACTGAGGCTAGGAAAAGTGACCAGGGTTGCAGGTGAAGTAATTTACATATGAAGGAAATAAAAATTACATGAACTTGTACAATAAAATCTAAAGATACCATGTTTTTCCTCAAAACTCTGTTTTGAGGAAAAACACATCCCTAAACACTTGATCATGAGATTTATTGATGTTGGGACATCCTCATGTGCCTGCTGGTTATTATTGGACTTTTTAAAACCCTTTTTGATGAAACCCTAATGAAACCCTAGAAAAGACGTCTGCAATCTTTAAGACAAAAGGGTGACTGTATATAATTTTTGATGAATAAACATGAGCCAGCAGGTAAATGACATGAGGGAAACTCTAGGAGAAGCCACTACCGTCAGATGATCCATGCGCCTAATGGAATGCAGTGGACTGGGCGAGACACCTAATATGCAATGCAACAAGAGGATTTGATCTCTGACAGAGGGATGAAGATACCGACACTAATAGAGATCAACCAAACTAGTTGGCGAGCGGGTGACGTGACAGCTATTGGATGGAGTGGAGGACGCGATAGCCATTGGATCGAGCTATGGATGCGATAACTGTTGGATTGTTTGGTATCGGGATCTCCGTTGGGAAAAGGCCAAACGGTCGGGGTCAACCCCACGCCCGTCAGTCCTTTGGTTTATCCTTTGATTTTAACATTATTGTATTATTCCATATTCACCGCAACTTTTCAACTATACATGGTATATCAATACCTTATCACCAAAAGGGTGGACTAATGTGGTTTTGGACCATTCCAAGGGGTCTGGAGGTCATAGTGGCCAAATACGGTCAAGTTTATACTCATTTTGACTCGAAAACTCAAGATGAATAGAGTGATGAGATCCATTTTCTTATTTGAGAGTCTGTTTTTGAGCTCATACCTGTAACAATAATTTGAAGACAAAATATAGAGGTCAGCACTGGAAGCGAAAGGACTAGGAGACATAGCCAGGAAGTCTGGTGAACTGCTTTATTAAATTTGGTTGTGTTGATGTGTTTGAATGCGTTTTCAAGTTGTTTATGTGTTATGTTATTCACAATATTTTCGATCCATTGCACTAAATAACATAAGCGAATTTACACATAGTCTGTAATACCTTTTTCATTAACGGATCAATAAGTATTATAAAACTATACTTTGTTGTTAGAACTGCTTGAAAATAGGGGTAAGCTTTCAGATTTTGGTTTTTTGGTTGAATCTTGTAAAGCATAATTGTTTATGTACAAAACCAATGGAAAGGGTTGCTAGCTATATAACCTAGAACCCAAAGAGTATACCAAAATCATCTAGATTCACTTTGTAAGTAGTCAATTTGACATTGGGTGAAGAGTGTTGTTGTCTTAATCCACACTTTGGTGAATAGTGTTGCATTTCTATTTCTTTTATGTCTACATTGCTTGCTATATTTTTAGAGATGTGTTTAATTGATCTTCAACCCACACATGCTTATGAAAGAATATAAAGCTAGGGTTTTCTACTTGAAGCCATTGAACTCTATATTTATAAATTATGATACAAAAAAATTTCCTCTTTTTAAAATTTCTCCTCAAACTTGACTATTGGCCGAACTTCCTTATTTTTAAAATCTATAGATAGATCATTATTTCAAGAGATGGTTGAAGGGTTTGTATTCATAGATTAAAGGATTCCTTCTCTTCAAAAAATCTAATGATAAGATCACTATTTAAAGAGATGGATGAACGGTTTACATTCATAGCTTCAATGATTTCTTCTCTTTTAAGAGTATTGTGATATATCTCCTTGTTCCAAACTATTAGTTTGGATCTTTGAGATGTTGGAGTTTCTTATGCATGATAAGCATTTTGGATCCCACCACTTGATAATGTTGCCACAACTTCTAAATTTTAATAAGGAAATCAAAGTGAGAGGAAAACATAAGCTCAAATTTCAAGAGGTTTTTGTGTGGCTTGTAATCAATTTCTATGATTAGAGAGATCACGCAATGATGTAAGAGGGCTCGACCAGCTAATGATTTGAGAGGGTTCCTGAATTGATGAGAGAATCTAAGTCAAAATTACTCTCTATTTAGTCTTTGTTAAGAATAAATCCGTGTAATATTTCCATAACAAAACCTTTCCCATTTATCTTGTTATTCCAATAGAAGTATCCATTTCCATGGGAAATATCAATGTGGGAATTCTTTTGGATAAAATCATACCAAACTGAAATGGGATTTCCCTACAGGATATAGACAACCCCGTGAACAGTGACCAACATATAATCTTTTTTTAAAAAGCTACTGAACCTTGACATAACCAAGGACAAATGGGGAGATTTGGAAGAATATATTGTTGACAGTAAAAGTCTGATTACTGAAAAAAGAGAAGATCATGAGTTTCCCATCGATAAGTCAGAAGTTTTAGAAGTTTCACGGGCTGAATGGCCACCTTGAGTTTCTCTGGGTAGAATTTGAAGGTGAAGAAAATGGTGTGATAAAACTGAAGATGAAATTCTTACGATTTATTCCACTAAGGTTTATGGCATTAGTTCTGTAGCAGAACATGAAACACAAATAAGATACAAGAATTGTAAAGAAAAACAACACATTGAGCTAGTGGCTAATAATCACATTGAAGGGGCATGAATTAATCCTTTTCCTATGGCATAAAATCAGTCTGATAATGCATTTGTGAAGATGATAGTCTTGATGACACAAATAAGGAAGGATGCAAACTTCCCAGGAGCACTCATGGCATCAAAACGAGCCTTGATTTCATAAAAAAATAGAATATTGATGATTGTGCTAGGTATTCTTCTGTCTAAGAAAGGAGTGGGATTCTTCTGGCTCATAGCACTTTTGTCCCTTTACTGTTTTTCCAATGACCAAAATATCATACAAGTTCACTGCATTCTTGAGAATTATGAAGTTGTTAATAAAGAAGACACTCTAGATCAACCTCTCTCTTCTTGTTCCAGCACTGATATAGATAGTGAGTTTTGTGATCAGATCAACCCTATGACAAAACCAAACTCTCCCCAAGAAGAGAATGATAGTAAGTGTGTTCAAGTTGTAAAGAATAATTGTGAAGACATACAGATAAACCACCTTAATCAAGCTAAAAATAACAACAATTATGTTTCTTACTCCAAAGTATTTCCTGGATCTGAAGGAGTGAACTACTTTGTATATGGTAATATTTTAAACAATACAACCTTCCCAAATCTCATAACATAGAATTTGCGCTCATAATTAGAGCTAAGTAGCAAGGGGACTTTATTTCTCTGTTCTGGTAATGAGGCACATGCTAATATTGAACAAGATAGTGCTCTGCAGTTTGACAATGATAGTCATTGGAGAGGGAACAAATTTATTCCCACAACAAAGGTCACATCAGAAAAAAGTTCCCTAAGCATTGCATATACTTGTGAAGAGAAGACTTTCAATATGAGGTTCTTGATACCTTCCCTATGAACCAGGCCACTTTGGTTGTAAATGAGCCACAATCCACAATTGTTGTAGATGATTTACTAATCTCATCCTATGTCAACAAGGATGTCCAACTCTTTGTTTCACTTTACATTAAAAGAGCAACCAGATTCCAGGCTTGAGCAAAATATGAATGCAGAGGATCATGAGTTTGCCAGCATTGATGAGATATAATTTGAACAAACTTATGATTTTGGAAGGGAAAATCAAAACCATCATGGTTGGCTAGGGAGTAAGTATAGCATGCCCAATTGGAATTACATTCATTTGGAATTTCATTCTCAGTAGAACAGGGGAAGGTCACATGAATTTGTTTTTAGGGATCACCAAGTTTTGATAATGACCACTAGAAAGAAAAGGAATTTGGGTCTCCTGTCACAATGGAAACTGACTTTCTCCTCTCTCTCATTATGGTTGTTCCTCTATATGAAAATGGTGGAAGCATGAACACAAGTGGATTTCTGGGAAATGAACATCATCTTGGTTAAATATTACCAGCAAGATGGCATTCAAATGGTTTCCCAAGGATAAAAAATTCAACCATTGATTTTTTATGGACTGGCTTTTCCTGTTGATGATGATGATAGTGTGCTAAAATCACATGGGGCACAAACAAAAAATTACATCATAGCCATTCAAATCAAATACATAATGTTTTGGAGCCATGGTTGTATCGCAGGGATTTTTCCATTATCCGAAGGTATTGTTAGGCCAAGCAGTAACTCCATTAGGCAGAAAAACTTATTCGTATTATTCATTCAATTAGGTAGGTCTGTTATATACATGAGGGAGAGATTGTTCAGCTCATCTCCCGATGACTGTTCATATTTCTCATTTATTTATTTACATATATTTACCCAATCACAAGGATTAGGTGTCAACCTTCCCCCCCTTAATCTGAAGGGATGTTGGTGAGCCCAAGCATCGTTTTGAATCGTTCAAGATTTTCTCTTCCAAGCGCTTTGGTGAAGATGTCTGCAATTTGCTCATTTGTGGAACAATGATGGAGATGGATTGTTTTGGCCTCAACATGATGTCGAATCAAATGATATTTAGTATTGATGTGCTTTTTTCGATCATGGAACTTTGGGTTCTTGGCCAACTTTCTTGCAGAGGTGTTGTTAGTCATGAGTGGAGTTGATTGTACTTGTTTTACTTGCAAATCTTCAAGAATTTTCCTGAGCCACACAATTTCTTTTGTTGCTTCAGCCACTGCCACGTATTCTGCTTCTGTTGTGGAATCTGCTGGAACTGATTGTTTGCATGATCTCCAGGAGACAACTCTTGATCCAAGACTCATAGCATATCCTGAAGTAGATACCCCAGTTTCTTTGTCTCCATCGAAGTCTGAATCAGAGTATCCGATCAAGTTGAAGTCATCCACCTGTGTGTACTTGATTCCAAAGTCTTCAGTTCCCTTCAAGTACTTTAGAACTCTTTTTGCAGCAGACCAATGTCCCTCACAAGGCTTTTGCATAAACCTGGAGAGGATTCCAATAGAAAATGATATGTCCGGTCTGGTAGTAGTTAGGTAGTTGAGACTTCCTACAAGCTATCTATACTTTGTTGCATCCTCAAATTCTTTTCCTTCAATAGATGTGAGGTTTAACTTTTGTTCCATTGGTGTAGTGAGAGGATTGCAATCTGTCATGCCAAATCTGTTCAACAAATCTCCAATGTATTTCTTTTGAGAAAGAAATATGGACTTTGGATGTTGGGTTACTTCAATGCTAAGATAGTAATGAACATAGCCCAAATCAGTCATTTCAAAACTTTTCCCCAATTCCTTCTTTATGGATGCAATGTAGCTTTCATTTTTCCCTGTCATTAAGATATCATCTACATATGCCACAAGATATACAACTGTTTTTCCAACTTTCTTGACAAATAAGGTTGCATCATCAAGATCAAAATGATTGAAATTGAGTTTCAAAAGATGCTCAGTTAGTTTTTCATACCAGGCTCGCGGTGCTTGTTTGAGGCCATACAAGGACTTCACAAGTTTGCATACTTTATGTTCATGTCCTTTCATAGCAAATCCCTCAGGCTAAAACATAAAAACATTTTCTTTTAGATCTCCATTCAAGAAAGCAGTTTTTACATCCATTTGATGGAGTTTCCAATCGTTCTGAGCTGCTAGTGCAAAGAGTGTCCGGATGGTAGCCCATTTTGCTGTGGGGGAAAAAGTCTCCTAATAATCGACCCCTACCTTCTATGCAAAACCTTTTGCCACAAGCCTAGATTTGTGCTTGTCAAGTGAACCATCAGCTTTATACTGTTTTTGTAGACCCACTTGTAGCCAATTGGTTTGGTTCCTAATGGAGGATCAACCAGCTTCCAAGTTTCGTTCTTTATGAGGGCATCATACTCCTTTTGCATTGCTTCTTTCCATTCATCATGAGAAGCAGCTTCTTTGAAGGAAGTTGATTCAAAATCTGTAGACACGTTCAATTCACAATCATAAGAAACATCCATATCAACAGGTGAACTAGAGTCATATACATCACCTCCATTTTGCCGGTTTGAATTTCTAGTTCCTGTCTTTCCAACTTCATCAGGATGAACACTTTCAAGTGTATTTGTCAGCCACTTTGAGGGACCTTTCTAAGATGGTCCAGGCTACTCTGTTGATTGAGTTGGGACTGAATCAAGATTGAGTCTCCCAATTCTATCAATTACATCACTTAAAGCATCATCTGTTGTTGGAGTTTTATGTGGGGGAGAGTGTTCTTCAGAAGAAGATTCCACATGTTGATCTAGTATAGGAATCCCCCCTTCAAGATGTGGAATCTGATTATCACATTCTTGAAATGATTCTTCTTTTGCGAATCTATCCAAGCGATCAAGTTGCCGCTCAACAACATTGTCAGTTTTGGATGATTCAAGAAAAATTACATCTCTAGATACAACAAACTTTTTATTTACTTCATCATAGAGGTGGTATGCTTTGGAGGTGTTTGAGTACCCCAGGAAGATACACTTATGACTTCTAGCACCAAGTTTGTTTCTATGTACCTTTGGTATCAAAGCATAACAGGTGGAACCAAAGATCCTGAGATGTTTTACCGAAGGAACATGTTCGTACCACAATTCATAAAGAGTCTTGTTTCTTATAGCATTAGATGGACATCTATTCTTTATATATGCAGCACATAGAACAACATCAGCCCAAAACATTATCTTTACATTTTTTAAGAATAGCATGGATCGTACCATATTTAAGATTGTCCTATTCATTCTTTCAGCTACACCATTCTGTTGGGGATTATAAGGCATAGTTTTTTTATGTTTGATCCCATGTTGGCGAAGATAGTTTTCAAACTCATTTGATGTGTATTCTTTTCCATTATCAGTGTGAATAGACACAATATGAGATTGTGCATGATTTTCAATCCATTTATGAAAATTATTGAATTTTTGAAAAGCATCAAATTTGTTCTTCAATAAATAAACCCAACACATTCTGGTGTAGTCATCAATAAATGTCATGATATATTTATTTCCATTTGCAGAAGGAACAGGAATTGGAACACATAAATCTGAATGAATGAGTTCAAGTTTCCTATGTGCTCTTGAATGTGAATCATGAAAAGATTGTTTGCTATGCTTTCCTAGAATGCAAGCATCACATTGCTTAAGTTTCCTAGGAATTGTAGGCAAACCAGCAACACCATTTTTCTTTAACAAGTGGAGACTATCATAGTTCAAATGTCCAAATCTAGCATGCCATAATAAACTTGATGGAAGTGTACCTTCTTCATGATGAGCATTGTATGAGAAATGTTGTGCATGAGCAGAGGCTCCTTGCAGTTTTAGAAGCCTTTCTTCTTCTATTCCCCTCATGACAAGTGAGTCGTCAGATGCTTTTATTACCTCAAGATTACCATCAAACATATGAATGGAGTGACCTTGCTGGTAGTTGTGGACCAAGTACAACAAGTTTCTCTTGAGCTGTGGGAGATATATAACATGATTCAGAAGAAAGTCTGAAAGACGAGGCAGTTTAAGCCTGATTGTGCCAAGCCCTGATGGCTTGATTTTTGATTGATCTACAACGTATACTGCTCCATCAACATTGTCAGTAAAATCTTCAAAATAATCTTTTCTATGAGTCATGTGGCAGGTTGCGCCTGAATCAAGCAACCAATCACTTTTCCATGAAGCAAGTGAAGCATTAAACAAATCTTCATTTACTCCAATGTTATTGTGCCTCAACATAGTGAGCGGATTCAGGTGCTTTACCTTTGTCTGTATCGTTAGTTTTACCTTTCTATTGGTTTCTTTTCTGCTCAATTTTATCCCATGGTAGCTTGCATGTAGAGGCATCATGTGATCCATTTCTTTTGCAGCGAATGCAGTGCAAATCTGCCTTTTCTCCTTGAGAATGTCTGCCCCCCCTGCCTCTGAAATATATTCCTCTTCCTCTTCGTCCACCTCTTCCTCTTGTAGAATCTTGAGCAGGATGCTTTTCTTTATGAGCAAGGCACACAGTCTCTTCAGAAGATTTAGGGGTTGTCTTCTTTCCAAAAGCTTTCTCTCTTTCAGCAAACGTTTTCACAAGAGAGTCAAAGGTTATATCTTTGAGATTTCCATTTGCTTGAAATGACTCAAGATAATTGGAGTAAGTAGGATAAAGTGCCTTTAGAAAAGCGATAAGAAGAATATCCAATTCAAACTTAGTAGATTTGATATCATGCATTATAGACTTTAGTTCAGATGCAAGAGTAAGAGGATCATTATTTTGCAGTTCAAGAGTGAAGAGTTTAATCATGAGTTGGACAACTTCAAGTGTAGAATGTGAGTCATAGAGTTCTTTCAGCTTTTGTAAGGCTTCAAAGGCAGTTGAATATGACGAAATATGGTGACTCACCTCTTCATTTATAGATGCTACGATTAACGCATAAGCTTTGCTGTTCTTGTTTTCCCAAATGACAAGCTCTTTGTCTGAGGTAGGATGTACTGGATCATTGTCTCCGTCTCCTTCACACACTCCTTTCCACAACTCATTGAAAATGAGGGTGTGTTTTATCATCCGGGACCATTTAGGATAGTTCTCCTTGCCAGTGAGAACTATTCCCACCATATATATGATTGAATGCATACTGTAGCAAATAAAATTTTGGCTGCAAAACTTTTACTCTTAATGAAAAAATATAGTTATGATATAATGGGACATCAGATTCAAATATCAATTTGCATGCTTCTGTACAATGTTAAAGCATAAAATATGGCAGTATAAAATACCCTCAACAGAACTGCATTCACAAAAGAAAAACTGAAGAATGTAGTCCAGAAAAATTTGGACTCTCAGATATTGTGTCATGTAGAGAAGTATTTAGAATAATTTGAGATAGATGTATCTCTGATTTTAAGCCACATGAAATACGCCACAAAACTGCAAAAAAACTTAAGCGCTTCTCCAAATTTAATTTCCAGACAACTAAGAGATCCTCTAGAATGGAATTCAGAGGATACTATCTTTGCATTTTGTAAACCAAGAAACAAAAATCCTTTTTACGGCGCGCATCACCCACAGTTCTTATCCAATTCCCAGCAATGGCAGTCACCCACAATTCTTATCCAATTCCCAGCAATGGCAATCATACAATATATATCAATCTGTAGTTAATACGCTATATGCACAAGGTTATTTGCATATACATTGAGACAAGGTTATTGCAACTACAATCGAAAGACATATCCTCCGGGATAGAAGGCAAGAAAGCGCAATTGTGGGACAAATCTGGTAAGAAGTATATAATAGGCGCAACTGCGCGTTGTAGAGCTTATGCCTTCATATCTATCTCTGTCTAATGGTCTTGGCTCAGCAAGAACACTAAACCCTCACTTCAAAGATAACGTAAGATTACATTCAACATAAAGTGTGGCTGGTAAAGGCATTGCCATGAACAACAATGGGAAGGTGGAAGAACAAAGAGCAGGTGAAAATCTGGTAAGGAGTATATAATAGGCGAGCAGCTATTTGAATCCTCAAGGACGTGCATTTTAATAGTTTAAAGGTTATATATTTGTGCACGCGCTAAAGACAACAGTGCCCGTTTGGACTCAAATACAAAGTTAAACTATTGAAGCAATCAGACAAATCAGATAATCGGTGTAATGTTATCTTTCGATTGTCATAAATTGATACAATCCGCAATATCCACCAGCTTCATAAGAGTCTGTCAGTTGAATGTCAGGCGACCAAAGTTTAGCAGAATGTCCAATGCATGTTAGATGAATGTCATGTCAGGCGACGGTTTAATGCTAAGCGCAGGCTTTATAAATGGAATATGGCAGAACAACAGAAATTCACGGACAGACACCTTCTAGCTAACAGAGAGCCCAGGTAAAAGGAATATGGCAGATAGACAGAGGAGTTACAAGGAGCATGAGAGCTAAAAAAGGAGCTGGCTCTGATACCATGTCAGGCCAGGGCCTGGCCGCCAGGCAATAACTCCATTAGGCAGAAAAACTGATTCGTATTATTCATTCACTTAGGTAGGTCTGTTATATACATGAGGGAGAGATTGTTCAGTTCATCTCCCGATGACTGTTCACATTTCTCATTTATTTATTTACATATATTTACCCAATCACAAGGATTAGGTGTCAACAGGTATGATGGATCGAGCAGGGGTGAACTAGCCATAATTAAAATTGATGTATGCCAATTTGATGTCTATGGAAAATCGCTTGATGGTATAGATAATATTGGTGTAGCTGTATAGAACAACAATATGATCTACTCCTAGAGGATTTTTCAGTGAAATTTGGTCACACAACAGGAAAATGAAAGGGAGTTTTTTCCAACAATGAAATGAACATATGCCTTTCGCTCGATTTCTCATTTCTAGAAAAAGTAACAAAAGAAGGTATTCACTTGAGGGTCATAAAACTTTGATGATTATTTGTTCAATTAGAGCAATGAGAGAGCTTGAGATTTTTTGTTGAAAATTTGAACATCCTTGTGGATATTTCAGTGATTGGTCATTTGTTGCTTGTTTTAAGAAGGATGAAAGCTTATGTTGATGATATTGAAAATATGTTTGAAGTATTACACATACAATCCCTTTAGGAAAATAATGTGGCAAGGAGAAGTGTTGACCATGTGCTCTTATCACTATGCTAGGATGAAGCTAAGTGGAACATATGGAGGACCACAACAATGTTGGTTCAAAGCCTTCCATGCCTCAATGATAATCCGAGATACAGTGCTTTCAATGAAGCCACAACCAGTCCTGGAAGACGCCACTTTATGAATTTTGTGGTAGATTTCACTCTTGCCTGCCAAGTGAGTTCTTGTAACGGTATGGAGCTCATCTAAAACCTAGCAGTGAATACATTTTTCTATGTGCTCTAGAAGGTGAGATCTGATCCATTGCAATTGAAAATTCCAAATCCTATATTTGAGTACGACTTGTGTGTTGCTAAAGGGCTATCAAGACTATTTGATAAGGTAGGTTCCACAAATGAGAATTGATGGTGGAATGAATCATTCCAATACTCTTAGTTTCAGCCTTCACATCAGATTGTCCAAAGCATAGATATGAACAATAGCACTGGTGGAAAGAATTACTTGACAAAGATAAGCCTGCAAATTATACTTAGCCATCCAATATGGCTTCAGACCCTCAGAGCAGATCTGTACCAGAAAGGATTATATCAGCAATTTTTTTTCTTATATGAGAATTTTAAAAAAGGTTTAGAGCTAACAAGAGAATTGCAAGATTTTTTATGGTGAAGTAACCACTACAACAACCATGTTCAAAGATACATAGACCAAAAATGCAACTATCATCACTAGAGTATATTTGCACCTAATAGTGTCTAGATACCCAGATTTTGGCTTAGCCTAGTAGTCATAGAGTCTCCAGATTAAAAGCACTCAGAGCTCAATGTGGCCTTGTTTTCTATACTGATCAAGCATAGAGGGTGATGGCATTGCCTTTGATAAAGTGCTGAGAATTTTTTGAATGGTGGATATTGAAGTCATTTCCATGGGTCAATGAAAAGATCCTGAGGTTCTTATGAACTCCCTAAAGGATCACATGTTCATTGGTTTTTAAAGCAGGCACTACTAATAAAAGTGGAGGAAAGTCAAAAACCCTCCCCTGAACGTGTCTAGCCTCTCTCCAACAGAATGTTCATTATAATGTTGGGTTTTAGTAGCATTGTACAAACAATTTTTTGGTAAATAACCTCAACTGATATAGAAAGCTATTCCAATGCCTTAACACTAAAAGTTAAAACTACTAGTATGTTATATAACAAGTTAAAACTAATAGTAAGATGTATGTTAAAACTATTGCAATGACCAAAATATCATACAAGTTTACTACACTCTTGAGAATTATGAAGCTGTTAACAAACAAGACACTCTAGATCAGCCTCTATCTTTTGGTTCTAGCATTGATATAAGTTGTGATTTTTGTGATCAGATCATTCCTATGGTAGAACCAAACTCTGCCCAAGAAGAGAATGACAGTGAGTGTGATAAAGTTGTAAAGCTGAAGATAGATAGATCAACCACCTTAATCAAGCTGAAGAAGACAACAGTTATGTTTCTTAGTCCAAAATATTTCTAGGATCTGAAGGAGTGGACTACTTTGTATATGATAATATTTTCAATAATACAGTCTTCCCAAAACTCATAACACAACATTTATATTTTGTGTTGACTAAATTTAGTTGACAACCCATAAAGACAATGGGAGTAGAAAGCGATTCTTTGAACATTGATGCAATGAACATCTTGGATTATGATGAAAACCCTTATGGGAGGATGGTTATATACCCCCTTGAATTTCTTGTTGTTTATGATATAATTTTGATAAATGTTGGTGCTTGCCTTAAACCTTTATGAATAATGTAAACTTCGAAATGGGAACTGATACTGTTACACGTTTTGTAGAGATAGCAAAAAAGTGACCCGATTTTGAAAAGGGGTGATGCAGAACACACATATTTCTTTTAGATCATAGTTTTCGGCACTATAATTTTTTTTATGTACATTGCATTTTAGAATGGTAGTGATTTTGATGCTGATTTAAAAAAGTGGTAATTCTACACCATGCCATTTTTTTAAAAGGCTTTTTTGTTTACTTTTAATTTTCTAATGTATGAAATGTAAATAATTATTTTGTAAATTTAATAATTTTTGAAGTGGTCTTCTTCTTCATATTTTCTTGTTTTTATTTTATTTTTATTTTTTTTGTAGTGAGGTTTTTATTGTTTTGCATATTTAAAGAAGAAGGTCGATATTTTGAATTTTCGCTATTCTACATGTTTATACATCATTAATTAATTTTTCAATCCACATGAAATAATTGTCTCTAAAAAATAATATTTTTGAACAATTGACATAAAAATAACCATTTTAAACATAAATATAACTAAAAAAACTACACGTTTTGATAATTTTTTGCTAGAAATGACATGTCAAAATCACAATTATTGTAGGAAATTTTTAACTAAAAATGGTTAAATAATAGTTTTTTTTATGAATTTCATGTAATAATAATAATAATAATCACTTAAAAAAATAAAATAATGATTAACTTAAAAATTAATGCGAAAATCACATAATACAAATATTGAATGCATAACAACCTTAATTGAGTGTATATTCTTCTCATAAAATGTCAAAGTCAAAACATTATAAGTATAACTAATTGATAGTTACAAAAAATGAGCTTGATTTCCAAGCATAACTTAAATTTAATCAACGATGTCACATAATCCAAAATCTAGAGCTTCATCATTGTCTTCTTCCACAATATTTTCTACTTCATTTTGCTCGTTTTCCTCTTCTAATGGATCTTTGATGTCTACGAATATCCAAATGTATGCCTTTTCAATCATTCCGTGTAATGGTGGTTGGGGTTCCTTTGCCTTTTTTGCCACAGGTGATTCACTAAAGTCCCCTTTCTTCAACCCAATTTCTTGCATTGCATCTGGAAGAAATTGAGAAGCATTAATTCTTTGCTGAACGAAATTACACTGTATTGGATCTTTTTCAATTGTAATGCAATTTATTCATTTTTTAAGGCAACATGCTAGTGTTGTACCTAATTATCAAGCACAAAAGAAATAATGAATTAAATTAGGACAATGACATATTAATTAGGAAATAACATATTGAAATTCAATTCCATATAATAAAACTTACCCGAGCCAGAAAATAAATCTAGAACCCAATATCCTTCATTTGAACATATGTATATAAGATAGTTAATCAATAATTATGGTTTTTGATAAATGTTAACTATCTCTCCTTTTGCTTCTTTTTCTTCATATGTTAGTGTTCTCAAAACAGCATCATAAGTTAGTATTTGGCTATGACTCTTTCCATCTACCCGATTAAAAATCATAGACATATAGCTATCATCTTTTGCCCAACTATCAATATGGATGAACTCACAATCATTTATAAATAGTTGATCTTCACAGTTAAGAAGATTTGACTTCTGCCTGTAACATGAAATAGTAAAAGTTCAATTAACTTGTACATAAATGACTTTTTCAGCATTGATCAAATATACATTTTAAACGTCTTACCATGTAACCTGCATCCTTGAATTTGTTTTTCCTTTGAAGCTTGACAATAACATTTCCAATTGTGTGTCTGAATGAAATGTCACAAATCTCCATAATGGTGTTGATGTGACTTCTAGAAATTCCGCAACCACTTTACTAAGAGCTTGATAAGTATAAGGGTCACTATCATAGTCAATATTTGGAATATTGAAACCATGAGGAATATCTACAATAACTAGGGCATAATCCCTTTTAGATACGAGTTTAGCAATGTCTTCACAATCGTGTTGTATTATTTGATATTGAATAGTGTCTAGCCCATTCCAAATGAAATGAGTAAGAGTTAGATCAAGTTAAACTTTCTTAATACGTTGCTTCTTCAGTCTTTCGATCTTTATTTTTCAATAAAGGTTATGAAACTATTTGGTGCTCCATATTATCCTTCTTCATCTCTTATAAAATAAACAAGTATATGTGTAAGTTATAAATTAAAAATAGTACACAGATGAATAAAAATGAATATATAAATCAATATACCTTTTTAAATGCAAGATAAAAAACTTTTAATGTTGATGTAGAACATGAATCTGGATAGTTGCGTACAACATCATCCCAACTATCTTCATTCAACAATTTAACCATTTGTTCTTGAATTTTCATGTAAACTTTGTGACTGCATAGATAAAGTAAAAAAAGTTAATATAATGATATGTATAAAAAATACTACCAAGAAAAATATATTATATTTAAAACAAAATTATAATATAGAAATAAATAAAAATAATTCAACAAACTTACTTTTGAAATTCCTCAGTTATTTCCTCCAATGATAATTCCCCTGACCTCACATGAGATAATATTGCTTTGACAATTTTTTCATCCTTCACTCCTTGCAATGCTCTCCAAGGTGTGATAGTCATATCTTCTGGAAACTGCTTCATTTCAGGACTTGATTTACTATTGCTACATATTAATGGCTTAGACTTTTTGACCTTTTGGTTTTTAATGCCAATGTTTTCCCACATGCTAAAAATATCATTAATCAACTCACATATCTCTCCAGTTCTAAATGCCAACTGGAAAATGTTATCAACACCTTTTAATAAATCACTAAATTTGCCACCTTTTCCACCGTTTGCTTTGATTTTATCTTCAATTGGATAGCCTATTTCCACACAACATTCCTTTTGGAAATCTACAGTAACATTTATCCTGTCCCCACCACATTTTTCTTCAAATTCACTATGAATAAATCCAACCCTTTGGATGAAAGTCATAGACATCCTATATTCATTATCTGAATTATGATCCCATGCCACTAACTTTGCTTCTGTATCTGATCAACTAGCATAAATGATACATTTCATTGTTTCAAAACATGGGTTATTGGGATATTCCTCCATCAATTGTCTTTGAGCTTCTACAGAATGGTTCCCCCCAAGAACATAATAATTGTATTCAAAACATTTTGACTTATCAAATGCTTCTTTGTGGGGAACTTGAACTGGATCAACAAGAAGCATATAACTAACCACATGAGCATATGGATTGTACCTCATCAATGTCTTCAAGTTGTGACAATGCAAATGATGTGGCTTTCTGACTTGATATTGACATTGTCCTTCACTTTCCTTATAGATTTGTTTGACATTAAGATGAAATGTACGACCACTCTCAATTAAGTTTATCTTTTTCAAAATTTGTCGACTGGCATTTTGTTTTGTTTTGATAATGCCATCCTATAAATCAGCTCCTGGTGTAATGATTTCTCTGCTTTCTTTTGAAGTTTCACTAGGTTCTTGATGGTTGGTAATGACTACTTCAAAAGCTTCAACTTTACGTTTCTTCTTCATAACATTCTCATCATTAATTGTAACAGTTTTATTCTTGGGAATTGTTACTTTTGGTCTTTTATCGCTCTTCTCAGTTCCAATGTCATCTTCAATAATGACAACATATTCTTCACTGTCAGTTTCAACTTCATCATCTTTAAAAGTAACTTGTCTACCCTTGCTAGATTTATCCACTAGAAGCCTTTTTTTCTAATCTCTTGGATGTAGTTTGTAGCATCATCAATTACTACATTTTGCTTGTTTGCCATATCTTCTTCTGACACTAAGTAGAAACTGTTGACAACTTTCATAATATCATGCTCTATGAAATGAATGCCTCCCAACCTAATTGAACAACTTTCAAAAAAATTTTGCCAAACAAAATATCATATGTCAATAAAAACAAAGTTAAAAAAATATAGTGATACAGTTACAAGAACGCAAAACAAAAATATAAATAACAATATTTATGATATTTTGTTTCATCTCATTTACAATTTTTTTACACAAATTTGTAGATACCTCTCTCGTGTCATACAATGAATATGATAACTGGTATTTAATCCTTTCATGTGACTTGGGAAGTTTTGTAAGTATGTAAACAACTTCACTGTCTGGTATCAAACACATGTCTACGACTCTTCCCGTCACTTCATAAATTCCATTATCATTCGGTATATCAATATATAGATATATATTCACATTTTGGCTTTCTCTTTCTTTCACATACCAGATTCTTGATGAAAGTTTCACTTCTTTTGATTTCTTCTAGTATGAAATCATATTCTTATCATTTGAGGCACTTGAAAGATTTGTAGCCATCAACTCAGGTGGAGTTCGTTCGCCAATGTTTTTTGAAGATCCACCTTTCATAGTCTTTGGCCCAAAAAGATTCACAGAAATCTTCTTTGATGCCATTTTCCTGAAGAAAAAGAAACACATAAACCAATAAATGACGAAAACATATTAACTTAAATTAACAACGAAAATGATAAATGATAATTAAATTTATAAAGCATAACAATTTAAAAAAAAATAAAACTAAAAGATACATCGACCTGCCGTCGCACCCTGAAAATCGACCGACTAACTGAGCTAGCTACTAGGTTCAGCCCCCTATCCCACCATAGTGGCCCAACCATTTCCCTTCACCCAACCCCTCTCGTGCCACCCCTGTGACCTACCCGCCTATGGGGTGGTAGGGCAATTCTGAGAATCGCCCCGCCACCCTGCGAGTGGGTAGGCCACTGGGGTGGCCCGGGGGGGGCGCTGCCATAACCTCCCCCCCGCGCCACCTCAGCGGCTCACCCAATCACCCTGCCACCTCGTGGGCGGGTGGGCCACCTGGGTGGCATGGGGGGAGGCTGCCGCAGTGCCCCCCCCCCGCGCCACCCTAGTGGCCCACCTGCTCGTGGGGTGGTGGGGTGACTCAATAGTCACCCCGCCACCCCGAAGGGTAGGCAGGCCGCCGTGGTCGCCCGGGGGGGCTGCGACAGTGTCCCCCTGTGCCACCCTAGTTGCCCAGTGGCCTGCGAGGTGGCAGGGCGATTCCGAGAACCACCCTACCACCCTGCGAGCGGGCGGGCCACCGGAGTGGCATGGGGGGAGGTTGTCGTAGCCCCCCCGCTCACCCTGCCACCCAGCAGGCCACTGGGCCACCGAGGTGGCATGGGGGGAGACTGTCACAACCCCCCACCTCAGCAGCCCACCCGCCTGCAGGGTTGCGCTGGGGGGGTTGCAGTAGCACCCCCCCACACCACCCTCGCAACTCGCACACCTGTGGGGTGGCAGGCAAGCCAACCATACTCATCGCCCCTATCCTATAGGCCTATTTGGCCGTCGTGAGCATTACCAGGCCCATTTGGCCGTCATGTGCTTTACTGGGCCCACCATGCTCACAACGGACATATTGGGTAAATTTGTCTTGCAAAAAGTTTTAATTTAAAAAAAAAATCTACTTCATTAAACTTATTTAATATTAAAATTTGCAAGGAAAAAAATTAACTAACCTTTCAATTGCGAGAATTCTTCATTGAATATGTTGTTGATAGCAATGTATTTGCTCCGCAAATTCGCTCCAAGTATTTTAACAAACCTCAAAAAAACATGATGTGATGTGAGTAATAATGATAATAGAATTTATTATATAGGTGAAATTATGAAGATGTTTTACCGTATAGTTAATGTGGAATTAATCTATTTAAAAAAAAAAATAACATGTTAATATTTTTATGGCGATATAAGAAACTATGATAAAGCGAATATTATGGGAACGTTTTACAACGGTGTGAATGTGGGATTAATTTGTTTTAGAATGTATTATAAAATTTAAAAAAAACATTCAATTATTTTGTAAATATTATATACTTTAACTATTAAGATAATTTAGGTAAAAGTTGTAGTTTACAATTTTAACTTTAAAGATTTATTTCATAAAAAAATTTAGTTTACATATCTCAATAGATTGTAGAATAAAATAATGAAGGGAAATAAATCTAACAAAATTTTTGGAGGGAGATATTTTGGCGAAACTTTTTGGAGGGAAAATTTTTGAAAGGAAAATTTCATTCTCTAAGATATATAATATCCTTAGGAGACTTTGCATTTGTATCATTCAACCTGTTCTATTTGAAAGGGATGGATTCTACTGATAGTGAAGTTTCGCTTTGTACAACATCAACATATTCATTACGTAACAACTCTATTCATATTGATGAATATAATGGGAATTCTTCCACTATGAATACAAAGTCAATTATTCCACTTAGTCCTAATCCTAAGGACTATGAGAGCAGAACTGATGAAAGAGGGGATAGAGAATTTGAAATAAATAGAGATTCACGAATACCACTTAGTCCTAATTCTAAGGACTCTGAGAGCAGCAGTGATGAAAAACACGATGACAAATTTCAAAAGAATAGAGTGTCATGGTGTCCACTTAGTCCTAATCCTATAGACTATGAGAGCAACAATGATGAAGATCATGATGATGAATTTCAAAAGAATGGAGTGTCACGGTGTCCACTTAGTTCTACTTCTAAAGACTATGAGAGCAGCAGTGATGAAGAGCATGATGATGAAGTTCAAAAGAATGGAGTGTCAGAGTGTCCACTTAGTCCTAATTCTAAGGACTATGAGAGCAGCAGTGCTAAAGCGCATTATGACGAATTTCAAAAGAATGGAGTGTCACGGTGTCCACTTAGTCCTAACTCTAAGGACTATGAGAGCAGCAGTGATGAAGAGCATGATGACAAAGTTCAAAAGAATAGAGTGTCACGGTGTCCACTTAGTCCTAATTCTAAGGACTATGAGAGCAGTAGTGATGAAGAGTGTGATGATGAATTTCAAAAGAATGGAGTGTCACAGTGTCCTCTTAGTCCTAATTCTAAAGACTATGAGAGCAGCAGGGATGAAGAGCGTGATGAAAAATTCCAAAAGAATCGAGTGTCATAGTGTCCTCTTAGTCCTAATCCAATTGACTATGAGACCAATAGTGCTAAAGAGCATGATGAGAAATTTCAAAAGAATGGAGTGTCACGGTGTCCACTTAGTCCTAATTCTAAGGAATATGAGAGTAGCAGTGATGAAGAGCGTGATGATGAATTTCAAAAGAATGGAGTGTCACGGTGTCATCTTAGTCCTAATTTTAAGGACTATGCGAGCAGCAGTGATGAAGAGCGTGATGATGAATTTCAAAAGAATGGAGTGTCATGGTGTCCTCTTAGTCCTAATTCTAAGGACTATGAGAGCTTTAGCGATGAAGAGCGTGATGATGAATTTCAAAAGAATGGAGTGTCACAGTGTTCTCTTAGTCCTAACTCTAAGGACTATGACAACAGTAATGATGATGGACAGGATGATACACTTATTCCTAATTCTAATGACTACAAAGGTAGCAGTGATAAAGGACAGGATGTAGCATTTTTAGTAAGTAAACAGTCACATTTTCGACGTAGTCTTAATTCTATGGACTATGAGAGCAAGACTAACAATGCACATGAGGAAGAATATCCAATAAACATCGAGTCAAATTTTCCATTTAGTCGGAATTCTAAGGACTATGACAGTAGAACTAAAGAAGGGGAAGATGAAGAATATCCTCCAAGTTAGTATTTGAAAAGAACAATTGATCATAGTGTGGATAACGTTCCTCTTAATGATGATGAAAATCCTTATATAAATGATGATCCAATGATGGAGATGTTGCCAAGAAATATTGTATCGAGGAGTAGGAGCAAACCTTTTCGTATCAATGCAAGATGTTCTAGTTATACAAGGGGTAGAGCAGAATATCTGATGAGAAGAAGTTCTATCAGCGCTCTCATTTCAAGTGAATGTTTTCAAAAATATTGCTTGAAACATATGGATTTCAAATTTGCATTAGAGAGGAGGAAGAGATATTTATCAATGAATTAAAGCATGCAAAATTCATATTTAGTTGGGTGCATGCAATCTACATTGTCAGGTTATGATTATCATATTGGGTCTTTATTTATCTGTAGAAAGGCTTTCAAATTTTTCATTCGATTGGGAATTTTTGTCTCTCGAGAATTCAAGAAAATTTGGAAAAGGATCCCACATTTTATTTAGAGGTACATCATAAAAGACAGTTTGGGCCATTATCAAATACTGCAATGTCATGGATGAAATATTTCTTTTCAAAGCATGGAGAGTGTGTGCCAAATAGAGGGACAATACATATTCCATATAATTTTTCAAGACGAGAAATCTACAACTTATACAAAGAATATGCAAAAGGTGCTGAGGGACATGGCCAGTTTATTACATATCAATATTTTGTGAAGGTATGGAAGAAAGAATTCAACAATGTTTGTATTCCTAGGAAGACAAGGATGGGAATTTACAGTACATGTGCTTCTCTTAAATAAAATAAGGACAAATGTGAAGGGTCAGAATAGAGGTAAGCATTGATAACTTTAACTTTTAAAATTGTATAGTCATCAACTATGAAAACATATTTCTTAATGGCTTTCTTTTATGTTGTGTAGATTCAATTGTCAAAGAACTTCAGGAGCATCGCGAACAACAAACAAGTGAAAGGAAAAATTTGTACAAGCATCGAAAGAAGTGTTATGATAATCCAAATAAATATTTGGGTTTGATAATTGATGGTATGGACCAGAAGAAAACACTTTTACCACATTTTGTTCGAAAACCCAACAATTTACAGGAGGAAAATTTTATTCCGTATAACTTGGTCAGTTATATGGTCTTGCCATCATTGAGGAGGAAGGAAGTTGGGAGCTTGCCATCATTAATTAAATGTATTAAGAAATCATACATGCCAGAGCCTACTTTTGATGTTTTGGAAGAAACTGTTGACATGTGAAGGTTTATTCTGGGATCACATGGTGAGGGGAAAAGCATTGAACAACTTAATGACATTAGCTTCCAACATCAATTTTGTATCAAAAATATTGATGGGAAAACACTAATATGGGCCAAGAAGTATTCAACTACTGCAGAATGGGCACCGTCATCAGGTTTGGAATTTTTCAAGTTCATTCCAGATCATCCAATATTTGTATCAAAAATATTGTTATTACAATCAGTTGGTGAATTTCATAATGCACACAAACATAATAGAGATATAAATTATTCCGATTACCTAGAAGAAATTAAAAAATGTATTAGATATACATATGAGTACTTTGACATTGTTGATTCAGTTTGGTGGGAGTCATTTTTCAATAATCAAGTGATATCATTTCATCAACAACAAATGAAGATATACCTTTGAAAAATCCATTTATTTGGCCACAAAATGTGTTGAATGAACATGAGGAAATAAACATTGTTTAACAGCAACAATCTCAAGGTATTATTAATTCTTCACAAGAAGAGGAAAGAGAGATGTATATTGGTTCCAGAAGATCTCATGCACAACATGAAGCCATGGAAGACCTTTATAGGGGTTCAATACAGGATATTAAGGAGGGTTGCATGATCGCAGTGCTAGGAGATGGAGATCCCAATGGTTATCCATTCAGGGTTACTAAAGTTATAAAGGTCTTATAAAAAATGAGGATGTTACAAGTGTTGAAGTACATTGGTATGCCACAAATACACACCCATTCAATGGTGTGTATAAGTCAGAGATGGTAGTTGACAAAAAAATGGCAGAAAGAGAAAAAGAAAGGGTACAAATATAAATCGCCGCCGCACAGACATATTAAAATTGGAGGATGTTGACATACTTGTTTATGACTTCAATTTAAAAAAGAGAGGAACTCTTCGCTTCAAGACGATAGAGATTCTGAAAAGGTTATTACCAGAAGGAACAATGTTGACATGGGAGTCTGCTGAAACCAACCATAGATCTAGAAGAATTTTGAAACCTGAAATGGTGGGCATGCATGTGGACTCATATGGGGCACTAGTTGATGAAAGAGAAGAATACGAAACATCTTCATCAGCATCCAATCACTCATATGAAGATGTGAATTCTGATTTGTGCAAGAAAATATGAGTGATTTTGAATAATTGTTTAAGACGATTTATATAACTGATGTTTGCATCGTATCTTGAAATAATTTTTTTGATTTCCATATGGTGTTAAATAAGAAGTTATGAGTCATTTTTATGTTGTTTGATTATATGTCTTAATTATGATAACCTTTATTGTTTAGAAAATATAAAATGAAGCATTAAATTAAATATATAATGTATGTTTTATTCAATATACAAATAATGAAATTTGAATTCATTTAGTCATGTAATTTGTTCATAATATCATGGTCTTCTAATTTTATGGTTGAAAAAATTCCAATTTCTTTTGTATCTAGCATGTTATGGTTGAAAACATGTTGAATTTATACATAGGAAAGAAAAATGTTATTCTACCAAAAACATTAGTGTGTTTTTTCCTCATAAACAACTTTTTTTGGCCCATAAGAATTCGGTTTTACTAGCATTTTTTAAAATGTTGAAAATTGACCCTAAAAAAAAATCATCGTTCCAGTATCATCGCTTTTTTGTTTTGAAGGTGCTTTTTGCACGAAAATTTCGTTTTCATTGCCATTTTTAAAACATGTTCAAAATTGACCCTAAAATAAAACCATCGTTCCAGTATACACACTTTTCATTTTTAGCACTTTTTTTGATGTTTTTTCGGGGTTTTTTGGCCAGAGTTCCCGTTTTGAATTTATAGTTCCCATTTCAAAGTTTACATTATTTATGGGAGAAGAACATATAGGTAGGCAGACTACAATCCTCTCAAGTTTCATTTGTCAAGTTTATATCTCATTTTTAGCTTATGGTTTCATTTGCATGGTTCTTTCAAATTGACTGCCCTATAAAATTGTATAAAATATTTATTTTTATTTACATAACTTATTTTGTATTCAGGCAAGAATATTTAATCTCAAAGATACAGTTAACATGCGAGATTTGAATCCCTCAGATAGGCTTTGGTGACTAGTGCATTTTTTTCTATGATATCTAATCTCTTTAGCCATTTTGTTCAATGCCCCTTTTTGGTAGAAAATAAGCCTGGGTTGTGTTGGCCTTGAAATCTAGATATTGAGAAAATTATTTCAGTGAAAGGGATGATTATACATTGTAGCTCAATAATTGCAGAAATCAAAGAGGCATTTTTCAGATGCCTTATTTGTGGCTATGCTCCACCACTAGTGCCCATTGATAGAAGTATTCATTTTCTTGAGTGAAACTACAATTTTGTTCAGTAGTTATATCTTTTTATTGTAGCTTGTGTTTCTTCATGATTTTATTGTTGCTTGCATAGAATAGAGTTTATACTGAAGTGAAAATAATTCAATTTTAGAGTGATGTATCAATGTTCATGATTTATTCATGCCATTGGAAGTAGTTCTCAACCTCTCTTAGTGAATACTACTCATTTTCTATGAACATGGTTGTGTCTCAAAAGAGGTTCAAAAATGTATTTGGAAACTCATGTTTTTACTCATAAACTGACTACCAGATCGAATTGATGAACCTAATCAACGTGGAAGGCCAGAATGTGCTACTATGAACTTCATGAATCTGGCTCATAATATATGTAGGTAACTTTCATTATAGTTGAGTTAAATAATAATCTAGTTGTTGAATTTGCATTATTACAAAATTCTCCTTCTCATTTATTTTGGGGTCAGGTTTGCTGACAAACAAATCGTAAGGTTGCAAGAAATCCCCGATGCCATTCCAAAGGGGGAAACCCCACATACAGTCAACTTTTTAATGCATGAAAAGCTAGTGGATGATGCCAAACCTGGTGATAGTGTTTAGGTAGAGAGTGATGTTTGGAAATTGGTTTTTGTAGAAAAAATATTGTTGTGAAAGGAGTTTTGATCATGACCTATGAATATTTTGTAGGTAACTAGAATCTTCAGGGCCATGAGTGTTAGATTAGGACCAAACTAGAGGACAATAAAATCCCCTTTTAAGGTATAATCTTGTCCCAAAGTTGTTTTTCATGTGCTTGGATATTTTTTCTTCTTACTATGCATTATAAACGAAAGTTATAAATGTTGTTTGTTTGCAGACTTCCATCGACTACCTTCACTTAAAGAAAGAAGACTAGACATGACTACAAGATGAAGATCCGATAGGGTGTGATGCCACTAGTGACAATTTTTCTTCTTTTCAAGAGGGCGATATTTCAGCTGCTCAATATGAATCCAAGGTATAAATTTAGTCTCATTTTCACCTTTTCACTGTATTAATACATTTACTGAATTCATTAACATGTATTTCTGATTTTTAGGTTGAGAAGTTGAAAGAGCTATCATGGTAGCCTGATATCTACGAGAAGTTAACCAGGTTGTTGGCTCTTTATCTCTTTCATTTCTAGTAATTTCTTGTACCTGTACTGTGATCCAACCCTTGAAGTTACTATTGTTGTTGGAAACAAATTTTTGGGGGAATGCCAGTAAAGTTAGCCACAGGTGTCACTTTCTATGGTGACATCAACATTTTGCTTGTTGAGGACCAGGTACGAGTAAGTCTCAACTACTTCAGTATGTAGACAAGTTGGCTCCTTGAGGTATTTATATAAGTGGTTGAGGAAGCTCTGTAGTTGGCTTGACTGCTTATGTGTCAAAGGATCCTGAAGCTAGTGAAACTGTATGTTTAATGACTCTGATGTTGCATCATTGAATATTTTAATAAGCAGCAATGGAATTGTCACATCCATTGAAATTCTAGATTATTGATTAGTTTTTTAATTTAATAGGTATTGGAAAGTGGAGCACTAGTATTGAGTGACATAGGCATTTGTTACATAAATGAGTTTGACAAGATGTCATATTATTCTCGAAGCATGCTACAAGAGGTGGGATTTCCTTCTTCAAATTAGTTCACAAAATATTATGCATTCGATGGTTTTCTCTTGATCAAGCTTACCCACATTCTATTGTATTTCCTACACTTTTTTGTCATTTCTTAATGTGGTATGCTATTTGAGGCAGGTGATGGAACAACAGACCATGTCAGTTGCCAAGGTTGGGATCATAGAAACCCTTAATGTTGGAACATCTGTGTTAGCATGTGTGAATCCTAGTGGTTCACACTACAATCAGAGATTTTTAGTCATTGACAATATCCAACTTCCTCCAACATTGCTCTCTAGGTAAAGTTTAGTCATTGTTGCATGGTATGAGTCCTTACGGGGTTTGCTTACTTCTAAAATCCACAAAATTAATGGTTTACACCTATAGGTTTCATTTGATTTACTTGGTTCTTGATAACGCTGATGATCAAACTGATCAGCACTTTGCAAAGGCATCTTGTTGCATTGCATTATGAAGAGCCCGAGGTATGGAATTATGTCTATTTCTTGGGATGGCTTCATATGATACTTGGAGGGCATTATTCCAGTTTACATGACTGAAATTACATCATTTCTTGTTATAGGACCTAAGAGTGGACACATTAGATGTATCAACCCTAACTTCATTATATATTAATCATACAATACAACATAGACATCCCAAGATATCTGATGACGCTACAGAGGATCTTACCCATGGTTATGTTGAAATGTGCTGGAGGATATTACCTATCAACTTTATTCTTCTGCAACCATGGGCTTGTGATGTGCATCTCTGATCTTAGTTACTTCAACGTTTGCTAGTCAGCATATGTTCACTCGACTACAATTGTCCTTAGGAAAATAACTTTATTAGACTCCAGACCAATTGAATTACTACGCTAATATAATTTTGGTATTTTTTTAATTTCTACTATATGTCTCTGTTTAAATTCACTTTATTGGTGGAATTCTCATTTTGTTGTCTGATATGAATCTGATTCTTGATAATAAAGCTCTTTACACATGCCCAATATTTTTCAAATAGCTAATGGCTACCACCAAAGAGATAATAGTGCCTTGTGGTTGGAAATACCATTGGTGGGAAGGGATGTTTATGATCCATCTTATGCCCAATAATTTTGGGATCCATAAAACAAATGTTCACCAAAACCATAACAACTTTTTTACCCAAACAATTCTAGTGGGCTTGATAGGATATTGCATTTCATTGCCATTGTTTATAATCTACTTCAAGATGTAAGCTGTGATAGACTGAAATGAAATAAATTAATTTTACAAGGCAGACATTTTTCTGTATTATACCTGAAAGAAGAGTGAAGTTGCAATAAATGAAGAAAATTCTTTATACAGGCTAACATGAATTTCTCTAGTATGGATATGAGCCTTGAACCTCGATATGGACAGAAGCCTGCTACAAGCTATAGTGATTATAATTTTAATGTTTCTCCATAAATCATTATACTTGGAAGGCCTTTCTCTCCTTTGTCAAGGATTAGAGTTGGAAAACCTTCCTCTCCACTCTCTAGGTTAAGAGGTGGAAGGGTTGCCTCTCCAATTAGAGTTGTAATTGGAAGGGATCCTTATCTATTAAGTGTTGTTGGCAGGAATACTCCTCTAGCATCATTGAGGATTGGAGTTGGAAGGACTCCTTATCCATCAAGGATTGTTGGAAGCCTGAATGACAGGAATGCGGAGAAGAATAATGGGTGGGAAAGGCCTTGGGTTGGAAGGGTGATGGCGATCACCTCAGGCAAGTTGACACTACTAATATGAGTGTGGCATATGGTTCTAGGAATGGCTATGATTGGAGGCATCAACTAATGCATAGTGCTCTAATTGCTGCATATGGAAATTACAGGCGCTAGAGATCTCTACATGGACTACTTTCACTTGTACAAGCACCTCAGGAAATTTATATAATACGCAGTAGAATGGTGTCTAGAAACTGTAAAAATTCTGAGGAAGAAGAATACTTGTGGGAAGATTTGAGCCTAAGATTGGAAAATCATGGAAGAGGACGTAACAACTCAAGGAAAGATGATTATTTTCCTGGTGATCTAAAGAAGTGGTTAGGCTTAGAGAGAGAGAGAGAGAGAAAAGAATGGATCTTGAACTTGCTCTTATTGAGAGTGATTGGCATATGCATGGACCCTTGTCTCATGTGGATAGACCTATGATGAGTGAGAAGGAGAGACGACCTCCTAGAAGGATAGGCTTCCTTTATCCCTGCTCTCTCTTTCGATCTAATTATTTCGATGACAAATTATTACCCACTTCATTTTTTTCATTCTTGTTGTTTTAGTGATTTCCTTAGCATGTAAAGATAAAGGATGTCTGACAATGATATTTTTCTTAATGTAGGTGTTTGAAGAGTGCCATCCATCTTCTCTTCTACAATTAGGTATTTTATCTTGAAACATCAGAGATACTTCCACAGAGATATCATCTTTGCTGCAAAGTAGTCAAGGTACATTAGAACTTCGACTTATAATGGGTCAGCCTCCTCACCATTCACATCAAAATAATAGCCCAACTTCACAATCAATGTTGAGAACACTTCACGTTTTTTTTCTCGATGACAACAATTCAAGTTCTAGCTTGAAATCTTCATTCAATTTAACATATTGTGTTGCTCACCGTGTGGCTTCATTGAATGACTCTAGGTCAACAGGTATAGAAATTCCATTAGGAATGGTACCAAAATCTCGAGAAAATGCTGGATCTTCCCTTGGATTTGATACCCTGAGCTTTGAATTGCTATTGCCTGTGACACCATCATCGAGAAACATTCCATTCTCACAAAGGCAACAATCACAAAGACTTTCTTCTCTGTCTCCTATGACACAATCTGTATGGCCTTCTATGCAAACTCTACCACCTATACCTCCATCTGCACCACTCCTTCAACATCAATAGTTTCAAACACTAAACCATCAACATTAGACTAATTTCATGAAGCCTAGTCAATCAAAAGTTCAACTTCCTTCTCTTTATTCCCAAGGTCATTCTTCACAGTCCTTTCAACAATATCCATGGTGAGATTAGTTTTCCCTTATTACTTTTTGTTTTAAACAGGGGAAATCATAGTGGATCAAGACTACATGGGCTTTAGATAGTTGGGTTGATTTTGTATCACAACACATATGGCATTTATCTGGATTTTTCTAGCTAATTGGGGTCTTTTGTACAACTATAGAGACTAAATTATTTCTATTTATTTGGGTAATTCAACTTTGCTTCAAGCATGTCCTTTTCTAGTATGGGAACTTTCAATGAAATATAGTTGGTTTACAACCTTTGAAAAAATCTCTTGGTTAAGCAGACACAGATGGGAGTCTGCTCTACTAGATATGCCAAGGGCTTGCACCTAGTCCCATATCCAGAAAGACTTGCATACACAAGCATGATGACTTTCTTAGATGGGCAAGATGGCCCATGAGGCAAAGGGATATGAGGTTTTGCACCTCAGTTAGGCTATCAAACACACCCTCTTTATCATCATACCAAGACCCCGTTGACTGCTATAGTTACTTTTGATTGAGTTTTAACTGCCATTAGGATATATTTATGGGTGGATCTCCGAAGTCATGGTGAGAATGTGGGTGTTTGATAAGCATGAAATTACAAATGAACGTTGACTTTGTCTGCTTAAACACAAGTATGTATGCCTTCCATACTAGCCAAATGCTTGAGAAATGCATTATGGCTACATGGATAACTTTTGTAGATCAATGACATCAACAATAACATTGTAGAATCTTGTTGGATGTCGTTCAATATATTACTATTACACAACACACCGAATCTTATTTGATGTCATTCAATATCTTACTATTATGAGGCACACCTTCAAAATCTTTTTTAGCATATGCCATACTTGTGCAACACCATGGGCTTGTGAAGGGTGTCTTTGTTCTTAGTTACTTCAAGGTTTTCTAGTTAGTGTATGTTCACTTGACTACAATTGTCCTTGGGAAAATAAATTTATTAGACTCCAAACCAATTAAATTGCACAACTACGCTAATATAATTTTGGTTTTTTTTTTAATTTCTACTGCGTGTCTTTATTTATATTCCATTTATTGGTGGAATTCTCATTTTGATGTCTAATACGAATCTGATTATTGGTAATGAAGCTCTTTGTAGAGGCCCAATATTTTTCAAATACCTATTGGCTGCCACCAAACAACTAATAATGCCTTGTGGCTAGAAATACCATTGGTGGGATGGGATGTTTATGATCCATCTTGTGCCCAATCATTCTTGGATCCATAGAACAAATGTTCACCACAACCATAATGATCTTTTTACGAAGACAATTCCAGTGGGCTTGACATGATGTAAAAACCTGATATAAAAACTTGTTCTTTCTGTTAGAAAATCCGAATGCAAAAATATTTTCTTATGTTGATAATTACTTGTGATATTGTTATGTTATGGTCTTGAATTATAGTGCCATTATTTGTGACAGCCTAAAGCCTTTGAACATTTCACCATATCCTTGTCAACCCTATCCATACATGAAAACATATCATTTCCATCATCTGAAATGTATCAATCTTAAATTACAATAAATTATGCATCACATTGTATTTATTTTTCATATCACATTTGGAGCATTTCCACCTTAACTGGTAAAAATACTTGTAGCCATAATTACCATACTAAGCTGAGTTATCTTGGCTAGTATGACTAAGCTAGGATCTAAATCTGAGCAGATCAGATGAAGTTGAAGCTTAGCTTGGACATAGTTCAGGGTCTAAGTCAGACTTGAGTAGAACTATCTCAGGATTTGACTTGGGCTTGGGCAAGAATCGGGTAAAACTTGACAGTTAAAAAACAAAAGTTTTGTCCTAGTTATTTTCTTTTGACCAAATTTCTTGATTTAACTCTTAAGGCTTTCCTGATTTTAAGTCAAACCTTATTTCTTTGTCCATGTTGAGCTGGACCTAAAGCTTTGCAGAAACAATTTCCGCAATGCTATTTCATAGAGACATATAATTAAGTTTAGGATTAGATGATGCTTCCATCACTGTGCCTATCATTTAGAACCAAGATACAATACATTCATCTATTTGAAATCTGAGTGCCTTGAGAGATAGAACTTTGTAGAAAGACTTCCAAGAGTATCGAACTTGAGGGCTTCCTACAAAGACACATGAAGAAAGAGGAGTGTGTATAGGGAAGTGCACTACACTTTTCTTATACTTCCACACATTTTGAGGGCATGCCAATAGAAATGTCAATGTTGTTGGACACACTGACGTTGGTTAGTTTTAGAAAAGTTTTCTTTGTCAAATATGTTGTTTTCATGAAGTAATATTTCCAACAAAGAGGATAAATAATTGGCATAACTAAGACATATTGATGTTATTTCTTGCATTTATTTGTGATTTATTAGTATTCCACCACTAATAACTTCATTGCATCATTGTCTGTTTAGTAGTATATTACAACAGTGACTTGTTAAAGGAAATATGTTCTGATTTGTTTGAATGCCATAAACTAGAAGGAAATTTAGCTTTAAATTAGAAAAAAAATTCTAATCAAATATAGGCATGTTGTTTGATCATTAAAAAAAAATAGTCATGACAATAGGCAATGATTTTGGACCCAATGAATTACATAACTCTCCAACTCAAAAACATGTTAGCATATTCAATTTTGTCTACATCAGAGAAAAATGAACGAGTAACATTAACTTTTCTTTGAATATTTATAGAATCATTTTAGAGATTCTAAATGGAAATTGCATGTGCTAATCTTGCTCAATTAATTATGGGGAAAACAAGGGGCATATATAATTTGTTGGCTTTTGGGAATTGGATTCTTTTACCCTAGAATAGTACGCTGACAATTGAAAGTTACTATATTGAAGCTATATTCCTAGTTAGTATCACAATTTTCAAAGTCTTGTCTTATTCTTTTTTAGTTTCTTGTTGTAATCTTGTGTTAGCAATACTTTTCTCTACCCATTAGATTTCTATTGACCAATTTTATGGTTGAAGTGTTACTACTTCTTAAAGATAACTAGAGGAAACAATACAACTACAAAAGTGGGGCATGAGAAATTCTTAGTAGAAATTGCTAGCTCTGCTATGTTTGATTATGTTGGATAAAATCAAAATTTCAGTGTACCATAAGCATGGGAATTCGAAATATTGGGATAGAAATGTGTGCGTTTATTCGCGTTTATTAATCTAGTTGAAGATAACATTTGATTAACAAATGTTGTATACTGAGAACAAGTAGGTACAAAATTTATTCTATGGTGACATTTTATTTGTTTTGTTTATACAAGTTGTCTGGCCACATAGCGGCCACTATTGCCCAACTGAAGAAAACTTTTTCGAGTTTCTTGATTTTATGGGGCAAAATGACATTAACAATATTACTGATGTTGAGGTATATATCGTATAAATCAGTTATAGTATGCTTTAGTTTATATTCTAGTGTTCATCAACTTTCATGTCTTATACTGAGCATTGTATCCTCTGTTTTTCTTTCAGAAAAAGAACTCAGTATTGATGGTAAGAAGTAGGGATTGGAGAAAGAGGAGAACAATAGCACTAGAGAAAAAACATGAAAATTAAAGAGAGAGAGAAGAGAGTTCGTCTAGTGGTACCTCTAAAGAGAATATCTTGCATAAGACACACACATAGAGACTGATGGTCAAATCTTCAGAGTTGGTGAATTCACCTACAATGCCTTGGCAACATAATGATAATGTTTTGAAGCGATGAAACAATATTCATGTGTAAATTGTACTCCAACCAATATTAAGTTGGAAACTCATATTGTAATAATTGACATTTTATATAATATAATTTATGTGGTTGAAATTATTTATAGTTGCACTTGATATTACTTAGTATTGTAATTAACATATGTAACTTTTCGTTTTCATATTAGATGAACATGTATATTGTATGACATTTTTTTTTAATTTAGTTGCAAAATCATACTAATTAATTTATGTTGATTAATAATAAACACATAAAATCAATATAAAACTATTAAATTAGTAATTTATGTTTATTAATGATGAACACAAATAAATGAATATGTGACTAAATCAGTTGCTTATAACAATTGTTAATGAAAGTAAATGAAATTAATATAAACTACTAAAGTAGTCACTTATATAATGAGTATGAAACTACAAAAAAAAAGACTAATACAAATGATAAATTTGTGATTAAAAATAATGGCTAAATTTTGCCTATATATGACTATTAGTAGCTAATTTGCAGTATCTTATAACATGACCAAAATTTAGTCATATTTCTTTGGTCATTAATTGGTTTCGAATGATGACTAAAATTTGCATATATATGACTATTAGTAGCTAATTTACAGTATCTTATAACATGACCAACATCTTGGTCATATTTTGTTTGGTCATTAATTGGTTTTCTTGAGTGATCATTTAGTAATATATTTTGTTGTATATTTGGTCATTAATTGTGGCAATTAATGACCAAATCAATGACTAAATTAATGACCACATAAATGAAAAAATTAATGACTAAATTAATGACCAAGTAAATGACCAAATATACTACTAGACAACAAAATCGAGACAACCAATTGATGACTAAGCTAAAAATGACTAAAAGTTGGTCGCGTTATAAGCTACTATAAATTAGCTACTATTGGTCACCGACCGAAATATGCAAATTTTAGTCATTTTTTTAGTAACTAATTAGCCATTTTGTACTAGTGAACGTAAGGATCCAAACATGAATAACTTAATAAGTGATGGAATAGATATTTGCATTATTGAGAGTAATCCGAGATATCTACATCGCAATCAGCGTCCCATCCCCATTCTTAGAACAATGACAACGTTTAGTGAATAGAAAACCCGTGTTATGGTAGAAGCCATCGAGAACAAGATTCCATACTCCAATGACATAATGCCTAACTGAATGAGGGCATATCTAACACCGTGTGAGGTCAGGGTTCGAGTGAGATGAGGAGCACCGTATATTTGGAAACTTGAATCGAGACTGTTGAATTCCCATCTCCATGGAAAGGACAAGAGCCATGTGTTTGGGTGTAGTGACATACGGACTAGGGTGCGTGGAGCAAGTTGGAGGTAAGAGGTGAGGGCGAGTGTACAATTGCCACATGGAGCAGAGTCTAGGTGCAAAGAGTGTAACATAAAGGTTCAACCTATAAGAAATTAAACCACTGATTGGGGATTTCAAATAGTGATATAAAACGATATTATTAATGTGCATCGGTTATATGAAAATTAAACACTTGTTGGATGTGAAAACAATTTCGTGGGAATAATTTCAGCAGAAATTTAAATCTCACTATTTGGGCAAGAGTTATTATGACGACTGGGAAAAAGAATTCCATGAGGTGAGAATGTGGCAACTTACCATGGATGAATTTGTGACAAAATTCACTAACTTACTACATTATGTGCCCTACATTAGAGAAAAAAAAATGAAAGGTGCAAATATTTTTGAACTTTTCACTAGTAGTGTACAAGGAAAAAATTGAATTCGATAATCCAAGGACTATGGATGAAGCAGCCAAGAAGGCCAGACTTTGCTACCAACAGCTCATAAATCATAATGAAGGTTCTAGAACATGGCAAAACAAGGATAAAACCAAAATGGGGATGAATGTGAGATGATAAAGCCTGCTTATTTGAAAAAAATTGGGAACGATCATGTGGAAGAAATTTAACAGAGGATATCAAAGTCAACCGAAAAAATCATACACAGGGTCAGAAACCATGGAGATGGGTAGCAAAAAGGTCACAGGAGGTAAAGAAAGAGAGACACTGAAATGTTGGGGTTGTGCCAAACCACATCTATTGCGAGATTTTCCACATAACCCCAAATCAGTTCATAATGTTCAAGTGGCACATGAGGCATCTACAGTGAATGATGTGGCCAGAAATATTCCAAGAATTAGCACGACATTAGAGGACTGGTAGGTAGAACATCAATCTATAATGATTGACATTGAAGGCACTATCCAAAACCAACCTCTGTCTTTTTAAATAGATCCTGGGGCTAGTTTAAGCTATATTAGTCCTCAGATTATGGAAAAGTGTAAGTTAAAATCAGATAAATTTCAAAATTCTTGGTTGGTATAGCTAGCCATTGGTATCAAATGGAAAGTGACCCATGGGTAAAACAATGTATAGTGGATCTAAATGGATATTCTATAGAATGTAAATTAAATATCCTTCTCTTAGGGTTGTATGATATATTAATTGGTATGGACTAGTTGGAATAGTAAAAAGTTGTTATAAATTGTTTAGAAAAGACTGTAAGTTATATTAACTCACAAGGGAAGTCATTCTTGACAAAAGGAAAACCAAAACCAGTCTCCATCACAGAAGTAATTGCATTACAGTTGAAAATAAAAACAAGGAAATGATGTCAAGTTTATATGGTTCATTGGAAAGAGATGAACAAAAAATAGAAACTGAAATGTTAGACCATTTACCTGTAATAAGAGAATTTCGAGATGTGTTTCCTAAAGAAATTCCCAATTTACCCCCTCGTAGAGACATAGATTTCTCGATTGACTTAGTGCTAGGTGCTAGACCTATATCTAGGGACCCATATCGAGTGAGTGCCACAGAACTGTTAGAATTGAAAATGCAGCTACAAGAGTTGTTAGATAAGGGTTACATCAGACTGAGTGTGTCACCGTGGGGAGCCCCAATACTGTTTGTTAAAAAAAAATATGACACTTTTAGAATGTGTATTGACTATAAAAGCTAAATAAATTAAACATGAAAAACATATATCCCCTACCTCGAATTGATGATCTGTTTGATCAAGTGAGGGGAGAAACTGTTTTTTCAAAGATTGATTTGTGAACTGGTTATCATCAGTTACACATAAAAGATGAGGATATACATAAGACAACTTTCAGAAATTGATATGGTCATTATGAATTTGTGTTGCTACGTTTCAGTCTCACCAATGCATGTGCGGCCTTCATGTTTCTCATGAATAGCATGCTCGACCAGTACCTTGACCAATTTGTATTAATTTTCATTGATGACATCTTAGTGTACTCTAAAAATGAAGAAGAACACTAAGAGCATCTCAGAATTGTGTTGCAAACATTAAGGGAGCATAAGATTTATGCAAAGAGAAGTAAGTGTGAATTCTACAAACCTAGAATCCAGTATTTGGGACATATTATCTCCAAATAAGGATTGGTAGTGGATCCTGAGAAAGTTAGAGCCATTATGAATTGGTCAAAACCAAAAGATGTATCATTAGTCCGCTCCTTTATGGGAATTGTTTGGTATTACCAAAGATTTTTGGAGGGATTTTCAAAATTATCTTACCCCATTACCTTCCTACAGAAGAAAGGAGTAAAGTTTGAATGGACAAACAAGTGTCAGGAGAGTTTCAACAAACTGAAACAGATGCTGACAACAACTCCTATTCTCAAGATAGAAGACCCAAATAAGGAGTTTACAGTGTGCACAGATGCTTGTTTAGAAGGATTGGGGGGGTGTTACTGTAGGAAAACACTGTCATAGCCTATGAGTCAAGAAAAATGAAAAAACATGAACAAAATTATGTTGTCTATGACTTGGAACTAGTTGCGGTAATCCATGCCTTGAAAATGTGGAGGCATTATTTACTGGGAAAGAAGTTTGTTTTAGTAACCGACCATATCAGCCTAAAGTATTTCTTTAGTCAACTTGATCTAAATGCAAGACAGGCAAGATGGTTAGCATTCCTTAGTGAATTTGAAATTGAAATAAAGCACATTAAGGGAAAGGAAAACAAAATTTCTGATGCGTTAAGTAGGCATGCTCATTCCTTGATAGCAAGTGTAGGAAGCAGAGTAAAGACAAATTTTGAAGAACAAGTGCAACTAGGGGTGCAAAAAGACCGTAGATATCAAGAAATGCGATAGAAAATGCAACAGGAATAAAATTTGGGGTATGATTTAAACTCAAAAGGTCTAATTACTTATCAGAATAGGATGTATATTCCTAATGTAGAAGTACTGAAACAAATGATTATGGATGAGCACCAAAAGAGACCATACGCTAGTCACCCAGGACACTAGAAAATGATAATAACCATAAGAAAAAAAATTGTTGGGTATGAAGAAAGAGGTAACAAATTATCTAGCCAAATATCTGGAGTGTCAACAAGTGAAAGTGGAGCGCCAACATCTGACAGGATTACTAAACCTGCTACCCATGGAAGTGGGAGGTGATCTCCATGGATTTTATAATAGGGTTACTGAAGACCAAGTATTAACATGACTCCACTATGGTAGTAGCCAATACGTTGACTAAAGAAACACATTTTGTACTGGTACATTTCACTTTTGGGACTACGAAAATTGCTAATATCTTCATGAATGACATTTTTAGACTTCACGACATACCAAGACTGGTAGTTTCAGATAGAGATACAGAATTTACCTCCAACTTTTACCAGGTCTTTTTCATGGGATTGGGAACTAAGTTGAACTTCAGTACTGTATACCATCCTTAGATGGATGGGAAAGCCGAGAGAACTAATCATATTTTGAAGGATATGCTCCAGATGTATGTAATGGATAGGCCCACAAAGTGGGAATATTTTTTGCATCTAGCTGAGTTTTCCTACAACAACAACTATCAAACATCTACTAAAATGAGCCCCTTTGAAGCCCCGTATGGCAAGCAATGCAATACACCACTCAATTAGAACCAACTTGAGGATAGTTTCATTATTGGACTTGATATTTTGTAGGAAATGGAGCAGACAGTGTGGAAAATTCAACAAAATATTAAAACATCCCAAGAATGACAAAAAATCTATGCAGACAGAAATAGGACACACAAAGAGTTCAAAGTTGGAGAGCATATATATTTGAGGGTTAAGCCTCAGAGAAGTACTCTCAGAACCAACGATTGTGCTAAATTAGCACCACGATTCTGCAAGCTGTTTGAAATTTTGAATCGAGTGGGTCTAGTAGCATACCAATTAGCTCTACCTAAACATGTTGAAGTTCATAATGCATTTTATGTATCACTACTAAAAAAATATGTTCATGATCCTTCTCATATAATTGACTAGAATTTGTTACAGGTGGAACCTACCAGAGCCACTCGATATCTTGGAGAAGAAAGAGACCATGCTCTACAATCAGGTCGTTTCTCAGGTTAAAGTGTAGTGGAGGAACTTTACTCCCGAGGAGGCTACTTGGGAACTGGAAGATAGCATGAAAGAAACTTATCCATCTTTGTTTGACAAAGAAATGGTTGAATAATAAACACTAAGGTCGGTGTTCTTTTTTATTGGGGGGGAAGATGTAATGCCCCCTATGTTCCAGAAACTATTGTAGTTGAATTATTTTTATTGTTTTAGTAGTCAAATTATTGTTAGAAATGGCATGAAAGCCAGGATTTACCTTGTTGGAAAACTATGATAATGTAATTAATTGATTTGAATAAACAAATATATCATTTGAAGAACTAACTTGGAAAATAACAAATGAATGAATGAGATCATTATTCCAATCCATGATCCAAGGTGGATGGATTGGATGAAAAAAAAAAAACCTTTCCCAAATCACTCCCAAATTTCTTTTGGAGAAAGATTATGTGATTGACTAGATGAGGAGAGAAAAATCTAGGAAAATCACCCAATGTAGGGGAAAGAACACTAGAATGGGTGAATAAACACCATAGTGGAAAATAAGGGCTTTAAAGGAAGGAAAACAATCATTTAAGAAAAAAAAGAAAGGAAAATCCTAAGCTATGAGGATTAGTAGAACCCAGAAAAAATGGGATGCCATTATAGAAAGTCTGCTAGGAAAAGTGAGGCATAAAAATTCCTTTACCAGAACAACAGAGGTTATTGATTCTATGGAAAAGAAATATCTCAGTATGGGTGAGAATCAAAAGAAAAGGTTCATGGTTGGGAGGCAAATCGCTCTTTCCAAGTTAACTGGCTAGACTAAATGTCTAGTTTGAGGTTATTGCTACCATTATCTAGAAAAATTGATTGATAGGGTTCTAGTAATTGGAATATCAGTGCATACTAATCATTTATATTTATTTTACACAGATTAATGGTATGATTATAGTAATTGAAATATCAGCATACTAATCATTTATCTTTATTTTGCACAACTGAATGGTATGATTATAGTAATTGAAATCTCAATGCATATTAGATTATTTCTACAATAGTAGATGTAAAAGCTTGGGTTAGGAAGAAAAAAATATGAAAATTTTCTATGAGGAAAAGTATTCTTGTGATGAACTCCAAGTATTCGATGCATTCCCTACGTATGACTTTGTTGAAGCCCCGAAAATCAGGTCGACAACAAGGGGGATACCCACCCGGTCCGGACCTTGGTTGGCAGCTCCTTATCCGTTTGGTATAGCGGGTCCGACTGGGGATAATGGGACCAGTTTCCCAATCTAAGGGGTGTGTGTGTGTGTAGAGTTGGATGATGCTGATCTAGGGGTATTTTAAGCTAATTTAATTCAAACTTCTAAACTAAATCTATGCTATTGTAATCTAATAAGAAACAACACATCTAATCTACGCTAACTCGGGGTGTATTTCTTCTATTATGCGATCTAAAAAGATTTCGAACAATAACTGGTAATAAAGATCATTCAGCTATCATAAGAATAGAAATCAATTAAGATAAACCATTCTGCATAAAAAGTTAAGCAAAACAGTTGTGAACAACAGACCACATAATAAGTTATTCATATATCAAGAACAAATAAATGACTCCACCGTACAGAAGTGCCAAATGGTTACCCACACATTCATGCATTAACATATAAACAACTGAAAACCGCATATCACTTTAAGAATATAAGCAGAAATTGGTCAAGAGATAAAAGTACCATTTATGACTGGTTCCACTCATAAGCTTCAAGAAATAACGATTTATCTCTACTTGTTCTAACATCTACTAAGATTACAAAAGTGCAACATCAGTAGCAGACATTAAATGCAAACTTTGATAAATCTCGATCCATCCATTCATCAAAAACCCCCTCCGAGGGTGCAAAAGTGCATGTTCTGAGGACAAGTTTTTTGACAAATTTCCGGACCCTTCTCCAAATGCCTGAGAAGGGTTTAAATACTACTAACTAATTAATCTTAATTACATAAATTTAGGACACGGCTTCAAATGACCGCCCTTCTACTAAGGCAAATTTATTTCTAAAAATTGAATCTAATTTCTAACCGTTTATGTATTTGCTCCTTAGTGCTGTAAGCAATGCAACGTTCGCCTGGGAAGAGTCGGCTAGTTGTCTTCTCCTTTCGTTCGAGCGATGAAAATAGAAATAACAAGATCTGGCACCGTTTTCTGACAAACTAGAAGATATTTTCGAAAATCTTCCTCTGGCTTGGTGTATTCGCTGTGTGTATACTTGGTATAACCCAAATTTCTTTCAAACTGATTGTGCTGTTGCTATTTCGGTTTCTGGCCGTGCGAATGACTGAATAAGTTAGGGACTTTGCTCTCTGAAAAATTTTCTGTATTGAAAACTGCTTCCGTTCTTTGTTCCAGGTTTTTCTGGAGCGTCTTCCCTCTTTAGCGTTTTTCTTTTTGCTTTACCTAGTCTGAGCTTCAAGATCTTTTGTAAACATGCTGCTTTTGTGCGCCTTTGACTCTGAGTCTTGGATAGTCTATTTCCATCAGTATCTATTGAGTGATACTCTGGAATCCGCGGTCCTGCTGCATGCGGCATCCATTTGCGAAGGCATCTCTTCTCTGTTCTCCGAGTATTGACGCTTTCCCCTTTTCCTTAGATGTTTCCTGCATATTGATTTATATTAGTTGCTGCCTTACAGTTTACGCAAAGGAAAAGAGTAATGACGAAAACATTGACATGAAAGCTTTAAGTTCTAATGAATGCATAATCATGACACTCATAATGACTTGACTCTTCGAAAAACACAACACAATCCTTCTTGGATACTTTGGCGTACAATCATCAATTTCTCTTAAGGCGCGCGCCCAATTTTGGTCTACAGACAGCTTTCCTTGAACACTATGTCGAGGGAATCTTGCGATGAGTGATTTCTGCGATTCGCATCGCAGTATCGAGGATTGCGATGTCAAGATGTGTCATCGCAGGAATTGATGGTCGCATTCATCACAGATCGCAAATCACAAGATCGCAGATCGCTAATTGCAAATCGCGCTTAATCATCCAATCACTGTGTGATGCTTATGCGATGTTGCGATATGCGACGTCGCATATCGGCCGTCGGCGATTCCTTAATTTTTCATTTTAAGAGCATTTCTCAATATATGCGATGCGATGAATCTCGCATCGCTTCTTCGCAGCTTATTATTGCGCATAGGAAAACGCTTCACTCTCTCTTCGCGATGCGATACAGCTTTAGGGAGTTAAAATACAAAAATTTTGATAAAATGTTTTTTGGATTTTTGTTAAGGGTCCCCATTTGCTTGGTGTTATTGCTAATACCAAACAAAGAGGGGGGTTGTTGGTGACAACAACAATGGCGATTCACTGTGAAGAACCAGTTATCTCTGCTTTTCTATTGAATTTGCACTTCCGAAGCAGAAAAATTTTCATATGTCTAAATTTTGTTATGGACAGATAGGGTACATTACTCCTTATCCTATCAATGATACTTTGTCTCAACCTTTTCATATTCCAATTGTTTGTTTCCTCAGGCTTAGTTCTTGTATTCACAACAGACATTACTCGGTCTTTTTTAAAGATAAAATAAGGTCTTCTCTGCGTGCTGGCTTTTAAAATATGCTCATTTGTCGTAGGTAGAGCCTCTGCTGCGCGCAAGCGTCCATAGCCTCGACAGGGTTACCTGTTATCCAGCAATGATCCTTTATCCTGCTTGAGGTTATTTACAACATTTCAGAGAAAAACCCTTTTTGACACTTTTTCCTTTTTTTATTCTCTAAAGAACAATGTCTTGGTTTGGTGGCAAAATTATGACACAGTCATTCACTCGATTTACACTTTTGCTGAACAAGCTGGCTCGTGATGAGACCCCTTGTCTTTTGATTGCAACAATCTTGAGTCGTTGCCCTGTTTTGGTAGACAGTATTGGGAAAGTCAGCAAGTTATAATATCTGTGATCATGATAAGCCGGCGCGTGATGAGACCTCTTATTCTTTGAGATATAGTGTTTTCTCGGATTGTTCCTTTGAATGCTGCGATTTCTTTTAGCAGGGAGGAAGTCATTGTTTTTCCTTAAGAAAGCTCTGGACGACAATAATAGAGTTTGAAAACAGCAGCTTTACAGAGAATATTTATTTTATTATTGATACCTTTCATTGTGCTGATATAAAACAATTTTTTACCAAAGGTTACTTTCATCAAATTTTTTGAAGTTGAAACTAGCATCATGTCTAGGCTAAAGTTAACTCTACCTGTCAATAATAAAAATCAGATTTTTCGAAAAATTTTGCTACTTGTACAAGCGAAAAGCTCAAAATCCGATAGAGAATTGGTGTCTTTTTCATGAACCCTTTTAGTGACCATCTACAACTGGTTTTATTTATAAGAAAGAGAAAAACAAACAAAAACTAAAAACTATCCTACAAAAATAGAAGAGTGATCTTCTATGGAAAATACATTTTAAGAATCTGTCCATTAACAGGCAAAGAATCTCTTCTACCTGCCAAATCCTGCAACACAAACGTCGATGGGCCTATGACTTCTACAATCTGAAAAGGACCAAGCCACAGCTTCTGATATTTCGTATGTTTGCCCTTTTCTTCATGAGCCTTATCCCATTTCAAAACTAAATCTCCCATCTGAAAGTTTTTTCTGGTCATTATGCTTGAGTCAAAAGAGGATTTTATCAGCGTTTTATGATGGGCATGGGTTTTCTTAGCTTGTTCTCGTTGTTCTTCTAATTTTATTATTTCCATTTGTCTTAGTTGTATGGAGGAGGTAGATACCTCATCGATGTGTTGTACTAAAGACAAAGAGGGAATGACTAAGTGAGTTGGAAGAACCACTTCTTTCCCATAAACTAAATTAAAGGGAGAAGTGTCGACTAAAGCTTTCTTCGTTATTCTATCTGCCCATAAAGCATTTACCAACGCTTTGTGCCAATTCTTTTGGTTTTGGTCGACTGTTATTTTAATAATCCTAATCAGGTTTTTGTTTGTTGATTCAGCCAATCCATTACCTTGCGGATAGTAGTTGGCCGAATATTTCAGTTTGAACCCTCTTTTAAGTGCAAACTCAGTCATTGTATTTCCAGAAAAGTATGAAGCATTATCAAACATTAAGGCCGTTGGCAATCCAAACCTAGTGATTATAAATTTATCTATGAATTCAATAATGTTTTCAGAATTAGCTGTCTTGAGAGGAACTGCCTCTACCCATTTAGTAAAATAATCTGTTGCCGTGAGGATGTACCTATGCTGCTTAGAAGAGTGAGGAACGATCTCACCTATTATGTCCAAGCCCCACTGACTGAATGGTTGCTCGATGTTAATCGGTTGTAGTGGCATGGACGATTTCTTTTGTTTCCCTGCAACATTCTGGCAGACTTGGCATTTCCTTACGTAACTGTGTGAGTCTTTGAACAGCGTGGGCCAATAATATCCTGCACATAAGATTTTATGTGCAGTAGCGTCTCCAGCATAGTGTCCGCCTGCTGGTCCATCGTGGAGTTCCTGCAAAACCTTTTCGGCTTCAGTTTTCTCAAGACACCTAAGAAGCACATAATCATAATTCCTTTTAAATAGAACATCATTTATGAGCTGGTATTGTTTAGCTTTCAATCTCAAAGCTCTTTTCTTGGTGTGATCCAGGTGTGATGGAGCATACCCATTCTTAAGATAATAAATGGTGTCAGCATATAATGATTCTGCGTCGTTTAGGCTTACCTCATACGTATGTACCTCTTCAGATGAGTTCTCAGGAATTTGCGATGCTCCAGCCAACATCTTGCAGAAGCCTTGACCTCTTACAATGTTTGCTGGTTTGATCTCAAGATCGTATTCTTGTAAAGCAGTGATCCAATTTGCTCTTTTTTCGCCCACATCCTTCTGTATCAGAAGGTTTCTTACCGCTGGAAACGGTACTATGACTTCAAGGTATGGGCTTTAAGTAAGAAAGGTCTGAAATACTTGATCGCTTTGAAAACAGCATATGCCTGTTTCTCCACGTCTGAATAGTTGAGTTCAGCACCTTGTAAGTTCGAGCTAAAAAATGCGATTGGAGCTTCCACCTTCTCTTGATTTGCTTGAGTTAGAATCGCAGCATAAGATTTCTCTGAGGCAAATGTGTATAAGATAAAAGATTCTGAAAAATTCGGGGTCGCTAAAGATGGAGCGTTAATGATAGCTTGTTTGATCAAGTTGAATGCTTCATGCTCATCTTGACCCCATTTAAAATTTGAATTCTTTTTAATCATATTTTGCAAAGGAGAAACAATACGTGAGAAGTCTGGGACAAATCTCTTCACAAAATTGATTTGACCAAGGAAAGATTGCATGGCTTTTTTGTTATGAGGCATGGATATTTCGGAAATTTCTTTGATTCTGTCAGGTTCAATGTGAATACCAGATTTTGACACTATGAATCCTAGCAATTTTCCTTCACTTAATGCGAAAAAAGATTTCTTTGGGTTAAGTGAAATCCCATACCTTAAACATCGTTGAAAGATTTGTTTCAAATCTTTGAGATGGTCGCTTCGCTTCTTGGAGTACACTGTTATATCATCCAGGTAAATCACTACAGATTTATTGACTAAACCTTTAAATTCGACGTCCATGGCTCTCTGAAAGGTAGCGCTGGCATTGATCAAACCAAATGGCATCTTCCGATATGCGTATGTGCCCCATTTAGTTCGGAATGTGGTTTTTAACTGATCATCGGGATGTACCAGCACTTGATTGTATCCTGAAAATCCATCCAAAAAAGACATTAATTCTGAGCCTGCTACTGCCTTTAATATCTGCTCCATAGGTGGGAGGGGAAAATTGTCTTTTTGACAGGCTTTGATGAGATTCCGGAAATCGATACAGATTCTAATATCTCTGTTTTTCTTTCTAACGGGTACCATATTGGATACCCATTTGGAATGTCTGACGAGGAAAATTATTCTGGCTCTCAACAACTTATTTAGCTCAGTTTTTATCTGATTTTCTAAATTAGGGTGGATTTTTCTGAGTTTCTGCTGGACAGGTTTTTCATTGTCAATCATAGGGATAGTGTGTTGAATGATAGAAGTGTCGTATGTCTTCAGCTCATCATAATTCCAGGCAAAAACATTTTTGTATTGCCTCAAAAGACGGATATACTCTAATTTTTCTTCAGGGGCTAGGCCGTGGCCTAGATTAACGTTTTGTGGTTTCTCATCGGTTCCTAGGTTTACTAATTTGTAGTTCAGAGTCGAACTGTAGAGTTTAGAATTGGTAGACCTTTTAAACCGACTTTTCAAATCATATAAGTCTTCTAACTTAACCACCGATTTAGGTATAGCATTATCAGTGCTATTTTGTTGTATTTGGTGATCATGATGGTCTTCGTCAATTATTTGATTTGAGTAGGATCCTTCAGAAGTGAGGAAATTTACAATGTTAGGATCGTCATTGAATACTCTCCAGTTTGTAATGTTGTTAGGGATGGATGGTCTAAAGATTAATTCTATTGAGAATCTATCTGGACTAAAATCTTCGGAGGGAATAAGTCTGGAGGCTACGTTAGCTAACAGGTCTGCGCTCACATTTTGAAGTCTTGGGATTGACGAAATATTGAATGCTATGAAATGTGCAGTCAGATCTTGTACTAAAGATTGATAGTGTTTCAAATGACCTGATAGGCAATGTATGGTGTTACGTACCTGTTTGACGACGATCTCAGAGTCTCCGAAAACTTACAGGTACTTAACGTTCAACCCGATTGCTTTGTATAGGCCTTGCACCAAGGCCTCATATTCCACTGTATTGTTTGTGCAATCGAATTCAAGTCTGCACGTAAGCATGGTCTTATTTCCGTCTGGGCTAATCAAAACGCATCCTGCTCCTGCTCCCTCGTTAGATTTAGAGCCATCAAAATATAATTTCCAAAACAAAGATGTATTTACAGGGTTATCTAAAAAATTAACACACTTTGAATTATCAGTTTGGGAAAAATTTTCGACTTGGGACAAAACTGAATTTTCTAAGTAAGGTGAAATATGAGCATTGAAATTGCCGAGGAAAGAATCTACCAAGTAATTGCCTATGATACTGTTGTTGTATGCTATTACTTCATTTTCTCCCTCCAATTCCATCACTATGTACTTCTGGTGTAACTCTCGTTCAACCTTTATTTGATTTGGTTTACCATTGTAGGGTAACCACATGTGCAACCAGTCGGTTGAGAAGTATCCATGGAGTTTTTCGGACCAATCCCTGCTAAGAATTAAACCATAGAATTCAGGGATATCAACTACCAGAATGTCAATAACCTGACATACCTTCGGGTTAGAAGACAATCTTATGGTCACTTGATTAAGTTCACCAATCACTTCGACTTGAGATCGATCAAGCTGAACTATGCGCACCGCGGATTTTTGTGGTTGAACATTCAACTTGGCACATATTGATCTGGGTAAAATATTCGTTGAAGCACCAGAATCTACCAAACAATTGCGCACGTTTTTATTGAAAATTTCATAAGTGAGAAGAAAAGGGGGAGTGTGAGACCTTGATCTTCCTCCAATCAAGGCGATGTCATTTGGGTCAATCTTATTGATCGTGTTGGTTGCAGGTCTTCCCATGTTGTGGGAAGCTACAGCTGTAGGTAAAGATGTAGTAGGCACGGCATGTAATTCTTTCATCATTATCTTCTGTTGATGTTTCAATTTGCTCAAATCGTAAAGAGTGATATTAGCCCTAGTCTTTTTCATGTCATCGATAATGTTGTATTCCATTTCATCCGACACAATGAGTGTTCTTGATGGAGGTGTTTGATTTGATTGGACTGGGCTATATTGAGTCGCTTTAGCGGTTGTTTTCTTTGTTGCGACTTTATCTTTTGCTGCAAGGCTTGCGCCCTTCTACTTAGGGGTAGTTTTGGGAGGATCAAGTTGGTTTTTTCTTCGTGTGCTAACCGGAAATGCTTCTTGATCTTCTTCTTGTGGGAGGATGAAATCCCACATTCCTTGTAGTTCCACAACTTCTTCATCATCGGTCTGCCCTTTAGTGGTATTCGCTTCTTCTTCCTCTTCTTCGGATTCGACGTTTGAGATAACGTTGGGTGGTTTCACATCCATTAAAGGATTTCTTTTAAAAGCTCTGTAGGGCTTTTTTGAAGAAGTTTCTGCTACTTGTTTTTTCATGTCAATCATCTCATTGGACATGGTTTTTAACACTTTTTGTAATCCTTCCAAATCGAAAGGATCTTTCGTTTGTTTCTTCTTGGGGTCTTCCTTGTAGGATACTTTCTTAGATTTGGATTCCTCTATCGCAGATCTTTTTTCCAGGGCTACTACGCATTTCTCTACTGCTATCGCCTCTGTCAAGTTTTCAACTAAGGTTGTCTTATTTGCCCTATCGACGAAGATTGCCAAGTTTGATGGTAAGGCTGTAATATACCATTCACATCTCACTTCTTCACTGGGCTGGGAAGCAGCAAGAATTTTGTTGAGGATTTTATTGAACCGTAAATTAAAATCTTTGATGGGTTCTCTAGCCTCGGCTTTAAGATTGGATAGGTCATTGATCAACGTCGCCGTTGATTTGTCATCCCCAAACTGGGTAAGGAATTGACTTTGAAAAATGTCCCAACTTGTGATAGACCCGGAAGGTAATGAAAAGTACCATGACCCGGCTGTCCCTTGCATTGTGTAGGGAAAAAGCCGGACGACAGCATCCTCGTTGGTAACTCCGTTGAGATTAACAGAAAGCATGAAATTATTGATATGCTCTTCAGCTAGCATGCCTGTTTCTGGATTGAATTTGGGTAGCCATTTCTCAGGATGGGCCGGTATTAGGCTCAGGGGTGGAGGCATTAAAACCACCCCAGGATTGTTCCATGGAGACTGGGCCATCATTGAGCTGCTAGTGAATGAAAGTGCAGAGGATGATCCCTGATGCTGGGAAGATGAAGATATTATGATCTTTGATGATTGAAGAGGAGGGGCTGTGGAAGATGGATGAGTGGTTTGGAATGAAGACGTGGGTGGTTGACTTCGCAGTGATGGAGTTGAAATGGACGATGTGGATGAAAGATTCTCATTGTCAGACTCTGGTGGTGTTTTCCTTGCTCTTTTCCTGGTGGGGAGAGGGAATTCAGTCGGCTGGATGCCAAATTTTTTGCTCTTTAATCTGGTCAGGGGACGAGCAGGATTGTACTGCGAAGTCACGCTGCTTTGAGATTTATCAGACCTCTGAGTAAAAATAGAGAATCCCTGGAGTTTACGAATCAAAGTTTGAATTTCAGGGGGTTCAATGATAAATTGGTCTGAAATATTAGAGTATGTAGCAGCGGTTGATACTCGAGCGACTTCTGACTCTGGATTTAAACGTACTGGGGAAGTCGGGGGAGTTGATGAGGGCGATTTACTCTCAGAATGGTATTTAGATTTTGATTTAGGTGCCATTCATAGTTCGTGCCCTCCTTCTAGCGCCAAATATGTTGAAGCCCCGAAAATTGGGTCGACAACAAGGGGGATACCCACCCGGTCCGGACCTTGGTTGGCAGCTCCTTATCCGTTTGGTATAGCGGGTCCGACTGGGGATAATGGGACCAGTTTCCCAATCTAAGGGGTGTGTGTGTGTGTAGAGTTGGATGATGCTGATCTAGGGGTATTTTAAGCTAATTTAATTCAAACTTCTAAACTAAATCTATGCTATTGTAATCTAATAAGAAACAACACATCTAATCTACGCTAACCCGGGGTGTATTTCTTCTATTATGCGATCTAAAAAGATTTCGAACAATAACTAGTAATAAAGATCATTCAGCTATCATAAGAATAGAAATCAATTAAGATAAACCATTCTGCATAAAAAGTTAAGCAAAACAGTTGTGAACAACATACCGCATAATAAGTTATTCATATATCAAGCACAAATAAATGACTCCACCGTATAGAAGTGCCAAATGGTAACCCACACATTCATGCATTAATATATAAACAACTGAAAACTGCATATCACTTTAAGAATATAAGCAGAAATTGGTCAAGAGATAAAAGTACCATTTATGACTGGTTCCACTCATAAGCTTCAACCAATAACGATTTATCTCTACTTGTTCTAACATCTACTAAGAGTACAAAAGTGCTACATCAGTAGCAGACATTAAATGCAAACTTTGATAAATCTCGATCCATCCATTCATCAAAAACCCCCTCTGAGGGTGCAAAAGTGCATGTTTTGAGGACAAGTTTTTTGACAAATTTCCAGACCCTTCTCCAAATGCCTGAGAAGGGTTTAAATACTACTAACTAATTAATCTTAAATACATAAACTTAGGACACGGCTTCAAATGACCGCCCTTCTACTAAAGCAAATTTATTTCTAAAAATTGAATCTAATTTCTAACCGTTTCTGTATTTGCTCCTTAGTGCTGTAAGCAATGCAACGTTCGCCTGGGAAGAGTTGGCTGGTTGTCTTCTCCTTTCGTTCGAGCGATGAAAATAGAAATAATAAGAGTTGGCACCGTTTTCTGACAAACTAGAAGATATTTTCGAAAATCTTCCTCTGGCTTGGTGTATTCGCTGTGTGTATACTTGGTATAACCCAAATTTCTTTCAAACTGATTGTGATGTTGCTATTTCGGTTTCCGGCCGTGCGAATGACTGAATAAGTTAGGGACTTTGCTCTCTGAACAATTTTCTATATTGAAAACTGCTTCCGTTCTTTGTTCCAGGATTTTCTGGAGCGTCTTCCCTCTTTAGCGTTTTTCTTTTTGCTTTACCCAGTCTGAGCTTCAGGATATTTTGTAAACATGCTGCTTTTGTGCGCCTTTGACTCTGAGTCTTGGATAGTCTATTTCCATCAGTATCTATTGAGTGATACTCTGGAATTCGCGGTCCTGCTGCATGCGGCATCCGTTTGCGAAGGCATCTCTTCTCTGTTCTCCGAGTATTGACGCTTTCCCCTTTTCCTTAGATGTTTCCTGCATATTGATTTATATTAGTTGCTGACTTACAGTTTACGCAAAGGAAAAGAGTAATGACGAAAAGATTGACATGAAAGTTTTAAGTTCTAATGAATGCATAATCATGACACTCATAATGACTTGACTCTTCGAAAAACACAACACAATCCTTCTTGGATACTTTGGCGTACAATCATCAATTTTTTTTAAGGCGCGCGCCCAATTTTGGTCTACAGACAGCTTTCCTTGAACACTATGTCGAGGGAATCTTGCGATGAGTGATTTCTGCGATTCGCATCGCAGTATCGAGGATTGCGATGTCAAGTTGTGTCATCGCAGGAATTGATGGTCGCATTCATCGCAGATCGCAAATCGCAAGATCGCAGATCGCTAATTGCAAATCGCGCTTAATCATCCAATCACTGTGTGCTGCTTATGCGATGTTGCAATATGCGACGTCGCATATCGGCTATCGGCGATTCCTTAATTTTTCATTTTAAGAGCGTTTCTCAATATATGCGATGCGATGAATCTCGCATCGCTTCTTTGCAGCTTATTATTGCGCATAGGAAAACGCTTCACTCTCTCTTCGCGATGCGATACAGCTTTAGGGAGTTAAAATACAAAAAATTTGATAAAATGTTTTTTGGATTTTTGTTAAGGGTCCCCATTTTCTTGGTGTTATTGCTAATACCAAACAAAGAGGGGGGTTGTTGGTGACCACAACAGACTTGTACTGTGAAATTAAACAAAACATTAAGTGTTGTATCAGGATATATACTCGGTTGCATGTATTCATATGTAGGTGAAAGATGGGAACAGTGTAGACACACTCTTTATATACCTGTGTTTTTTTTCATATTTAAATTTTATGACTGTAGTGAATTAGCTAACAAGTTAGAAATAGTGAGAACGCAAAGTTCTCAAACAACAAATGGTTTAGGTTGAAATCATGTTACTACCAAATCACGCCTTGTGGTGAACTAATTAGAATCCATGGATGCGTATAGTAGTTAGATTTAACTGCATCAAAGCGCAGATGAAAGGAATAGCGAAGTAAATCTGAGAAGCATTTCACAGGTGAACGTAAGAGAAATACTGCATGTTGCTTCTCAGATGTAGCTTCGAGGGAAGGAAATATGATAATCTTCATGCATAAATAACCTAGGAAGACATACCATAAATCATATATAGAAACAAAGTCGTCAAATCAGGCTAAAATATGTAATTAAATTACCATGCATGTAGTTTTATTTTCAAGACTATGGATTCAATTAGTTTACTAGAATGTAGCCCTTTCCAATATATTACGATCTTACACATAAATCCTATGAAATTGGGTAGATATCGGTACTATTAAATTGTGCTACAAATCTCACATGTATAGTTTAACAGTAAGAGGTAGATTATACACAGTAAACCTTTAAGAAATGTGGCAATAAATGATGCTATTCAAAACATGGAATTATCATTTATATAATAATTCTAGCTCACGTAGTAGCGTAACAAAATCAAATATGACTTAACTAAATTCACTGGCAGGGGAAATTTAAACTATTTAACAACTAGAAGTGCATATGACCACAGTAGAGATTGCACATGATAATCACAAAGTTGCATAACATTTCAGAAACAAATTTCCCTCAAGATTTCGATAGGAGAAACTAGGAACAGATTCCAAGAAACATGAGATGCCTTGATTAGAGCAGTTTGGAAAGAAAACAGGGATAACATAAGTATTAGAAATGAATAGGGTGCAGAATGACCATTTGTGAAAATCATTCATCATGAGTCCAACATATACCTTAAAATTCGAAATAATGTGATAAGAAAATTTTCTAGCATAGTTTTCCCTACATATAATGATAATCTCGCTAATAATAAACTAGATAAATTATCTAGTATATTGACATAAAAAGTTTCCTAGCAACAAGAAGAGAGAACGCCAAATAGTCTACAAAAGATTGTATCAGGAAATTGAATTAAAAGGTCAAATATAGTAGCACAATCATGACTAGTGCGTGAGTCAAATGTTCTAAACAGTAGAGATATAGGATCAGAGATAAATTCATCCTTTGGGGCATATGAATGAATATAACTTCAAAGATCAAACAATGCACTGCATAAAAATGTTCCAAGGGAACAAAAGTAAACAATTGTCGAGGTAAAATAAGACCAGTATAACTGTAGCTCCTTATTGGAGATCTATTCAACTAGAAAACGGATGTAGACACTTAGAGAAGCCTCAAGTCCTCAAGGCAGAATAAAAAACAGATGAGATCAAGATTATATCCATTCAAGAACTCAGGAGCACATCGTGATAAACATTTTATCCACAACAAAGCAAAAGAAAACCATTCAACCTCAAATGATTTCGTGAGGCATAATAAAGTCCTTTTTCCGACCCTACAGTTGTAATGAGGCACCAAGAGTAAAGGGGTTCGAGCCACATAACAAACCTGGAAGAAGCCGAGCGTGATTTTATCTCATGAATAGCAAATATGCACGATACATTGTAGGGATAGGAGGTTGATAGGTACCTGTACCTATTCAAAATCATATATAGGGGGTAAATTAGTAAGAAATAACCTTCGATAAAAATCATTAAAAACTACCTCTTAACTCTAGAAGAAAAGCCATGACAAGTGTCACCATACCCGCAGCAGGGTGCACGACAGAGGTGGGTTGGAGATGATTGAATCCGGACATCCAAGTTCATGAGAAAAAGGGTCAATGAGAGAAATGAATTGGGTGTATGTGCATAGAATCATTGCTAAGCCATTGTAGTTTCCAATAAAGAACATTACCATGGCTTCTAGAGGGAGGATCACATCCACAGAAAGAACTCCTAAAGCCCCTTCCTGTGAATTCAATGGAAGTGTGCCCAAAACCCTGCATATTCATAGCACCTCCAACCCTGTAGGGATAATATATATGTGGGAACAAAAAACAAGAAGAATAAAGATTGATATCCAATGCAAGGGTTACTTAAACTGGATGAGAGGCACTTGATGTGTTGTGTTGCTGCCTCTTGCAGGTTTTTCTTTGGTAGGAGGTAGCACGGTCATCGAAAAACCCGTTAACTCTTATGTTTCCTTGGAGAAAAACACCATAAGGTACCATAAACTCTGTTGTGGATAGGGGGTAACTGTAGTAGAAAGAGGACAGGGTGACAGTGGTAGCATTTAGCAAACATAAAACCAGTAGTATGGAAGAAGCCATTGAGAACAATCTTCCATACTCCAGTGCTGAAATGCCTTACTAAATGAGGGAATAGCTAGCACGGTGTGAGATTAGGATTTCAGTGAGATGAGGAGCACTGTAGATATGGAAACTTGAATCTGGACCATCGAAGTCCCATCTCCCTAACAAGGAAAAGAGCCATGTGTTTGGGTGAAGTGGCATACGGACTATGTTGCATGGAGCAAGGTGGAGGTAGGAGGTGAGGGCGTGCGTATAATTTCCACATGGAATAGAGTCTAGGTAGGACCTGGTGGGTACCGATGCCTGAGAGGAATTAATATGGTCATCAATGGAGGCATTAAGATTCAAATCCCTTGATCCATCGTATAAAGTAAACCACCATAATAGCTAGCAATTAGCCAAGAGATAACATAAAGGTTCAACCTATAAGAAATTAAACCACCGATTGGGGATTTCAAATAGTGGTATAAAATGATATTATTAATGTGCATCAATTATATCAATGGTGGTAAATAAATTAAAATAGTATATACATATATTGAAATAATATGTTATATAGTTATATAGTGGGCAAGCGTACCTATAATGCCTCATGTGTTTTGTTGATTAATCAACTGATCATAGCCAATGCTTAGTAAGGGTCATATTCATGTTAAAAGAGAACACGAAAAACTCCATGTAAGTAGTTAATAAAAGGGTCCAAGTCACTTTTATCACACCTGTAGTAAAGAGATTTTACTTTTTATATGTAAGTAAGTTCATGACAGATATGTTTGATGATGATCAAGTGGAAGAATATTTATCACTCTTTTTACCTAGGTATATAAGATTATGCAAATGTTCTAAGGAGAAGAGCTATTTTTTAGAACAATTTGTTCAATAAGTTGAGAAAGGTATTGAAGCCTTAGAGATTCAAATTCAGTCCCACAATTTCAAATGTCAAAATTAGTCCTTCTAGGATCTTTTCTAGCCAAAATTATATGAGGTAGTTGTTATAGCTCCAAATCTCACTCTTATGGTTTGTGATGCTGTACTCATGGCCTAGGGCAACCCCTCCTTCCAGACCTGGTCCTAAAATTTTAAAAACAGTGTTTTATCCCTTATACGTGACATTGCCATGAGTTAAACACATGTATACGTAGGTTTGTGCATATCCAACCCATGTATATGTATTAAAACACTTAAAAAAATATAAAACTCCTTATTTTCGGGCGGAGATCGTGGGTTTTACCTGCTGATCACCTGTTAGTGCCTGTGGCCCAACTGTTCCCAACCAACTCCCAACTAAAAAACTACTTTGGGAGAGGTATAAAAAGACCTCAAAGGGAAGGCCTAAAGGAGAGAGGAGAGAGAAAGGTTATTATGCTGAGATTTTTCCCCTGACCAGGTCTGAAGTTCCTTGTGCCTTCTGCACTTCCCCCATTTGTCTAGGAAACCTTTTTCCTTGTGTGTTGATGTCCATCCACCATTTATGACATCATGGAGAGAGTCATGGAAGGAGTTTGTTAAAGGCTTGAGGCTGGAACGGATTTAGAAGGAAGCTTTTCTTGGAGCCTGCTGAAGGTGACTCAGGTGAAAATATTCCTTTTTATGTACTTTATTTGTCTATAATAAAAGAAACACATGTCTTGGTTCCCGAAAAGAATCTTCTTTATGTTAATGATATTCATGTTTAGAATTCATATGTAGATGGTTGTTTGGATTTCATAACTAAATACCTTTATTTATAACATGAAGATGGTTTCTTTATAAGGTTTTGTCCACATACTGTTGTGTTCTTTGGAATTGCTTGTTTTGCAGGACAAAAGAGAAGAAGGGAACTCCAAGAAGGGTCTGGACCCTAAGGGCCTTCTCGAACGTAGGACCTAAGGTACGTATCCTTTACAATAGAATTTTCTTATAATAGCATAATGGCTGTGTGAATGTGTGCTTCTTTGAATAGACAACTTTCAGTCTGCTAGGGTTTCAACCCAAAAAGCCCTAGGGGAACATTTCCCTCCATCAGAATTGGCGACTCCGCTGGGGACAACACTCTTGTTGTTCCTAGTTTGGGTGTTTTTCAAGCCAGTCAGGGCTCAGTTGCCTGTTTGTTTGCTGTTGCTGTCTGGTCTGTTTTGAACTTTAAGTTTTGCGAGTTTCTTCAGTTCGTTTTTTATTTTTCTTGAAACCTTTTATATATGTTGTTTTTCTTAGTTACAGAGGTGTATGTACGCATGTTGCTTTAAGTGAACCCGCGTATACGCAGGTTTCCTTAGTTACAGTAGCGTATACACGCATTTTGTACATAAGTACAGTCACGTATATCTTGCAATTTTCAAGATTTGTAAATCTTTTTGTCTCTGAAGGTCTGTCTGGTAGTTTAAGTCAGTCTGAAACAGTCATTTTCCAGTATCAGTTATCTATTTTACAGCGAGCATCTTGTTCCAAATTCTCTCTGATTATAAGAGGTATTGGTCTTGTTTCTGTTGATTGCAAGCGTCATCATTTTTTGCTAAAGCATGGAATATTTCTTGCTAGGAATCTTGGTTGCTCTGATTCATCAGGGTAGGAAGATTGATCTCAATCTTTGTGTTAACCTTGTTTTTGGTGACTTTTTGTTTGCTTGACAAAAACCACTTTTTGTGATCATCCACTTCTTTGTTTCATGAAAAGTTGTTGATTGACACTTTCTTGGAATTTGTCTTTTTGATCTTTTTGGTTTTCATTGCCAAAGCTTTCATTGTTGCTTTTGATTGTTAAGAGCACTTTTAAACACATTTATTTTTGTTGAGTTTTCATCCATTGTGTGGTGTCAACTTGAAAAAGTGTTTGATTGCCTATTCTTCAATCACAAGTTTCAGTGTTGTTGAGAGCATTTGTTGAAAAGACTCTTTTGTTGTTGCTTTTGAAGAAAATCTTTTTGAAAAACCTAGTTTTGCTTTCTTGAACTTGGTTTTCATTTGGTTTCCTTTTAGTAAGTGAAAGTGCTTTATGTTTGTCTTAGAACTTGTTTTTAGTGTTTAGACGAAATGAATAGTAGCATCTCATATTCCATCTAGACATTTTAAGTGGCAAGATAAAGATTGATAAGCAAGCAACTTTCATTTTTTGTTTTTAGAGTAGTTTTAAATCTTGCATCTGCATATATTTGTTGCATTAGGATAGATTTGCATCCCCTTTTAGGAATACATAGCTTTGTTAGCTTTTGTGAGTGTGAAGCGTGAATTAAAGAAAAGAAAAGAAAATTTTGCTTTATTAGAAGTTCCTCTGAACCCTATAGAAATTTCTCTTCATCGAAAAACGAAAAAGTGCATGTGCATGTAGTTAAGTTTTTATTAATTTCTTTTGCGTCAAAAAACACCACTAGTTTCACTTCCGTTACCTTGTGACTTAAAGAAAATCCTATTTTAAAATCAAGTGCTAACTAAAATTCACTAGAACTTTTTGTTTTAGTGAGTTACACCAACAAGTTTAGGATTTTAGGGCCTTGGATTAGGCGAGTGGAGAGTTAACTCTCCAAGGCCATATAAACGTCAAACGTAGGAGTCTGAATAACGACAGAAAATCCAATAGCATTAGGAAGGCCAGGAAAGCTCCGGATCTGGGAGTTAACCATGAGGGTTTGTGAAGACAGGGAAGAGAGATACCCCCTCTCCTACTTGTCCGAACTTACCTCACGACTGTTCCGCCTGGCTTCTGTGACAAGTTGGTATCTATAGTTGCTACTCTTAGGGATATACATAGGTGGCTGCGGAGGGGAATCCCGTGGCACCTGAGGTCGACGTTGCATCACTCTCGACAGTACTACTGGAGGGCACCCTTGCGAAGCTTGGGGGCTTGCACCGGCGCAGGTTGTTGTTAGGAGGTCAGCGTAACTTCCTCTGATACCTTCGCTGATAGGACTGGGCCCTCATCATCCCAGACTATCTTCGGAAGGCCCCTTAATTCACTTTCTTGTATTTTGGTGTCCGGTCCTAATCACCCGGAGCGGAAATACTTGGAAGTTGTTTGACTGGATGTTATCTTTAGGGACTTTATAGTGTGTGCTCTGTGCTCTTAGTTGGCCTAGCTTTCAATTTTTTGAGTCTTTAGTTAGATCATAACAAAAAATTCAAAGTGGCTAACCGATCTCCCAGACGGTCTCGAAGACTTCGTGGTCTTTCACCACCAAGTTTAGAGCCTTCTCCTAGAAGGTGCAGAGGTAATACTACCGGTGGGTTCTGTCCCACGCTGGTTGATGCATCGGGGATTGATCCTCCTCTCGGGGGCATTAGTGTTCAAGCAAGGCCTGGCACTTTTGAACAAGAGAGGGACACTCCAGTCCTTTCTCGAGTTCTCTTTCAAGCAGATAATAACATAGAGGTAGAAGAACTCTCAGAGTCGTTAGCAGCTCCGAACTCTCCACTGCCATCTAGTCATCCAGACGTATTGCAATACGTTGGGACTCTGACGCATAGACCGTCAAGTCCAGGTTATGCTACGCGCTTACCATCGATGACCACCACTGGAAGCATGGCTTCTACAAGTGCTACGACTATGCAAACCCCAACATCAGTGCAAGGGGGAGGAACCATTTCCATCTCCTTTGCTTCCTTGTTTGGATCTTTTGCTAGCACATCTTTAGTTGGGTCTACCTCCATTCCGTCCACGAGTGGAAATGCCCAAACCAAAGCTTTTGGTATTGGATTCTTCCCATTTGGCACCCACTCACAGGGTATTCCATTGGTTCCGTTTAGTGCCACTACGTCCATGATGGCGGATCGGCTTCATTCCAGGGTTTTCCTTTCGGAAGTGGTCATATACCACATTCCAACCCGACGATAGGATCCATTCCTTTTTCTTTTGTAGGACAAAGCAGCAATCCTTTCCAAGGTTGGAATAACCCTGGGGTTAGTGGCATGGGAACTGGGAATTCGTTTATCGGCCAATAAGGGAATAGGCCGTACTCCACGGTTAGTTCGTTTCAAAGTATTCCTCCCCTAGCTTTGGCTTGGAATCCTTACCAGGGGTTATCAACCCCTTATAATCCTTTAGGAGGAAACTTTTCTGGTTATGGGGGTTTTGCGGTCGGAGTTGGTCAAACTCCGAATTTTGCTGGATCATAAGGCTTGCCTTTTGGTTCAGCTGGTTCTACGGGTTACTTCGGGCAGCCTTGTGCCTCCCAAAATCCAGGACAATCTTTTCAGAACTTTGGGAGTTCTGCCCAGTCTGGGTGGAATCCCCAAGGTCCTCCTAGGCTTCTATTTCTGGCAACGTTGAACTTGCCAGATCTCACTAAGTTAACAAATGACCCAATCACATACAATCCAGCCTAGCCTCCGGTCCCAACCGAACTCCCTTCGGACATTCCAAAATTCGAAGGGAAGAGCGGTGAAGACCCAGGCGACCATGTAACCACATTCCATTTGTGGTGCTCATCTAACTACCTTATCGATGACTCGATTAGGTTGAGACTCTTTCAGCGCACCTTGACTGTTAATGCGGCCAAATGGTATATAGAGTTGCCAGGGGGCAGCTTCACATCTTTCGCTGACTTAGCCAATATTTTCTTAAATCATTTCCAGTTGCCTATCCGCTATGATGCTAGAACTGAACTTCTGGCCACTTTTTGTTAGGATAAGGCAACTCACATTTCTGACCATATTCAGGAATGGAGATGGAGAAAGAGGGTCATTAAAGTCGAAATCCCTCCGGAGTACCATCTCGAGTGGTTTTTGAAATCTTTACAACCCGAGATCTCCAAGGATGTCTCCATGTCTGGGGTCTATTCTGAGGAGCAAGCCATTTTTAGGGCCCAGCTTTTAGAATTGATCTACTCTCAGTCTGGGATCCTACAAAAATACTTGCCAGATGCTCCTGGGTCTAAGTTTGACGTAGCTAAGTCGAAGCCAGGTCCGCACGCGGATGGCATCGTTGGTTTAGTAGACACAACTACCGTGAACTTGTTGAATCAATTGCAGCAGTTGTCTTTACAAACTGCTTCTAACAACCAAGTCACATAATCTAATCCCTCGACTTCCCAAACTTCTTCAATTAATTCCGTCCAATCTGATAACCCCAAAGGAAATCAAAATTCCAATGGGAAAAAGAAAGGACGAGGCAAGAAAAAGAACCAGGATGGGAAGCCTGATGCAAATAAATCCGGCAACAATGTTGGTGGTGGTAGAAATGAGTCGAGAAAGAAAGTCAAGTTTCCATGCAAGTTGTGCAGTGGAGACCACTTAACTCATATCTGCCCTAAGATTGAAGACACTCAGGTCCTGTTAGGACAACAAGGGACTTCTAGTTCTCAAGCTGTGTTAACTAACCCGTTTCCCTAAGGGCAGCAACTTCTTGCTGGCGCGGGTTCAAACCCTGGAACCTCCGCAGGGGGCAACCAGGAAGGGGAAAAGTCATCAAATGTTTTCATGATGGGTTCTAACGTCCATGTGGCTACTCGGTCACGTGATTATGGTGAAGCCGAAACTTCCAAGGATAAGATTGTTCCCGGAAGTACTGACCTTCATATTGAGCGACCCCCTATCAAGACTATACCACGGATACCAAAAGGTTCCGCTAAATGCGCGATGATTAATCCTAATGCTAGGGCTGCCTAGAATTACTCCATTGTAGAGGATCTAGCTCAGAGTCCATGTGCTATGTCCGCTTTAGAGGTTCTCCAATCGTGTCCCGCTCAACGAAGTGCCTTGCTATCGGCAATGGGGGCAGTGGATCCAAGTAATTCTTTAGCTCTCACTTTTGATATGAATAATGTCAAAAAGAGACTTCCTCATCACATGGCTTTCCAGATAAAGTCTACCTACCAGAAAACGAATATTTTTTGGACGGTTATAGATGAGGGAGCTTCCACATGTGTCATGCCTATGTCATGCTGGAAGGCCATTGGATCACCGTCAGTTGTTCCTTCACCCACCCTATTGACAACATTTGATGGTCATTCTCATAGGCCATACGGGATTATCCTGGCCTTTCCTATATGTGTTGGAGGAAAGGTCGTTAATATTTAAGTAGAGGTCATAGATGCTAACCTAGACTATAATCTCCTCTTAGGAAGGAACTAGGTATATGAAATGGATGTCGTTGTTTCGACTCTATTTCATGTCATTTGCTTTCCTCATGAGCGGAAAATCGTTAACGTTGATCAATTGGATTATTGTCCAGTCGATCCTCAAGCAAGCTCTGACTCTACTATTCCTTTAGTGGGTGACCCCATCTGCCTACGAAGAATCTAGGAGTCGGGATGTACTCTTCATTGATGGGTACGTTTAATCTTCCCCCTCCTACAGCTGGGATAGAGACAATTTCATCCTCCAGGGACCCTTTACAGAGAGAGTTTGTTCAAACTCCTTATTCTTGGAAACCTGGAACCTTAGCTTCATCTGTGACCACATCAGGTGATGACAAGGTGGGTGGAATAGAATCTCTTATATCTGAAGTAGAGCTTAGATGTGAATCTATCGATAACTCTGTAGATAACCATTCTACTTCTTCCTTTGGGAAGGAGATAGACGGTGATGTGGCTCATTTTCGGACCCTTGATTCCACCTCTACATCGGATTGCTTGGATATTGTTTTTCCATTGGATGAAGCGATATTCGAAGCAATGACGGTTGTAGATCGACCTTTGGAAGATTTAAATCGTCGGTTACACTTTCATTCCCCTGTGCATGAAGTCGAATCTCAGTCCTCCAATTCGACTAGTGATGTTTGTACGGTCCCTTTGGCTCCAACACATTCATTTGCCGCAGGGAGTATATTGATTGGTTCGATCGTCGTACCTATAAACATCCCTAGGAGTAAGTTGGTGGAGCCTCCTGACGGGCTCCACCTAAAGAAGTACTTTGCTTAGTTTTGGCCAGGCAATGGCTTCTTTGTACTTTATGTATATTTGTACATATATCGTCGAGAGTTTTCTGATATCAGCACTTTTTGGTTTGCTATGGCAGGTGTTGATGGATGATTTGGTCTATATTGGGTTCGCCGATGGTGCTAGTCGGCACACTTGGAATCTCGCTTTTGTAGCTTGGCTACTCTATTATCCAACTGGTCAATTAATGGCATCAAGAGGCGTGTGTATTGGTCCCGCTTCAAACAATATGGCCGAGTATACTGCCGTTATTAATTTATTATCTGAGGCAATCTCTCTTGGGATCGACTCGTTGGTAGTGTATCTTGATTCTCAATTGATAGTGTCTCAATTAAATAACATTTATCAGGTATGGAATCCATCTTTATATTGCTAGTATTTAAGGGTGAGGTTGTTGCAAAGATCATTTACTTATATTAATTATTTTCATATTCCAAGATCTCATAATTGGTTAGCTGATTCTATCGCTAATCAGGCATTAGACTGGCACATCAATCATTCATCATAATAAAATCAAGCATCAAAAAGTCAAACTGTATATATATATATATATCGTAAAGCGTCTCAAGTGTACATATGTGTGTCTAAAAATATACAAAATTTGGGACTCAAATGCCCATAATCATGTCCGGCATATCTAATGCCTCGGCTCAGGGTGAGCATCTAAGTATGTAACTATCGTTGTGGCCACACGCCGAAAAGTGTGAACCCAATCACGTGGCATGCCAACCACATGACGCTGCATATCCTCAAGAAGGTCCTCTATGGCGGCCATCGGTACTCAACAGCTCAGTCTCGCCAAGTGTCACTGGACGTTGTTTAGAGTCTGTTCTGTATCAGCAGCCACCTCTTCGGCTCCTCGGCCATGCCGTCCATGCCGTGGGAACCCATCTGGTCGTACCGGCCCAATGTCTGGAACATGATCATTATATCAGTCGTTTGAATCTCATCAAAAATATTTTTCAAAATGCATCATTATATTTGAAAAAAAAAAAAAAAAATCATAAAATCAAAAAATTCTTACTAATCTCGCCCCATGCTACGTTCGGTGGTAACACTAGATCAGGATCTCCTCAGAAATCCAGCCCAGCATAGGGGTAGTCATCCACGACGATGATCTGCTGATCCCACCAGGTGAAGAAATCATCATCGAAGGCAGTCCTTGGGACCTCCCCACCCCTCAAACGTTTCATCAGATCAGCCCACCAGCCCATGCGTGGATCACGTGGGGTGCTGATGGAAATTGCTACCCTGGGGTGGAGTGCGGGAACCTTCTCGAAAAATAAAGTACACAGGATAGTCCCATATCCAAAGTTCTTGGTCTGTCCCCTCTTGATAGAAGTGAGCTGGCTCTTCATGTTGGCCAGGAGAGGAGTACACCAATCGAACACAGTAGTGAGACAGTCAACTGCCACGCTCATGATGACCCGTGACGCCTGATGCAGAGAGGATGATCCGTTCACTCGAGCTATGGTGAACAGGATTATCCTAAGTGACAAACTCGCCACATGTGTGATAGAAATCTGGCTCCCAACCTTCTTGGGATGTCTCGGGCAGTATATCTGTACATAGTCCTCTATCGTGAGGCTACTCCGTGTCCTGCCCCAGGAATGTACTACCTCTCCCCTTCGGGAAAGGCCCGTGATAAAATAGATATCCTCCACTTCTACCCTGAGCGGCATCTGATTGATCATAAAGGCTTCCTCCTTGACGTCCCAATAATCAATGAGCATCTCAAGCAGACGCGTGTTCACTTTCATATTTGGCAGTTTGAAAATTTTAAGCAAACCGCATCCCTGGAGGGCATCTAATGCTTCAGGACTGTTCATAACTTCATTATCTACCGTTGCGTGCTCTCTTTCATGCCACGTGACAGGCATCCTGAGAAAAAATCGATTTATAACCATTAGTTTTTGTGTAAAAATGGTTCGTGGCATATACGCGGGTCCCTGTGAACACAGTCGCGTATAGGGCCCGCGTGTACGTGGGTTCAATATTACCAACCCGCGTATACACTGCAGAGAAATTTTTGACAAAAGTTCAACGGTGAAACATCAATCAAAAATCTTAAAACCTGTCACAATCAATTGCAAGCTAAGTATAAGAGTTACCTGGAGGTCTTTGACGAATTTGAACGGTTGAATCTGGCTGTGGGAAGTTTGCTCCTTTTGCTCCAAATCCTTTGCTCTCAAACTCAAATGGTAAAAATGGTGAGTCCAAAATGCTTTTTATAAGTTTTGAAAATGCAAAAATTTTTCAAAATTTTATTTTGTTTGACCTCATGTGAATTTTAACTTGGGAGCTTGGAATGTCGAGAATGGTTTGTTTTTCGAGACATTTTGGACGTTTTTCAGTTTCGGGACGGTTCCATGAATGCTGACCCATCATGGCAGGTATCGTTTTCTCACTGGCATATAGGTTAGGGACACCATTTTTTCCGTTGCATTATGCATACTAGCCTCCATTTGCCGATACATCTGCCATAGGGTCGATCCCATCGTGTTATGGTTCGTAAGCCATCTTCACTCGTCGATTCTTTAAATCATGACACGATGGTAGAGCCATCCTTTACATGGGCATCGTAGTTAGCACCTCACTGACATTTGTTGTTGATGCTGCTCCATTGAGTAGGCTCGGGAGTCCTCTGTAGTCCCGCCATGACTTACGCGTAGAAGATTCATTCCTCTTAGCTTCTCCGCTTTGTTCTGACCTTATACCCTGGAGGCTCCTTTGTGTTGAGTTGTACTACTGCAATGCATGTTGACCACTTGCACCTTTTGGCCTAGAGCCAGCTTCACTTGGACTCATGTTTAAGCCAAATTTTGACCATGATGACTGCAAAATCTACCTTGCATACCTTTGACTTCTGCAGCTTGACACACCTTGACCCATGGAAGGAACACACCTTTGAGTGTCATTGACCAGTTTTCACCTCCCTGCATTGAGCATAGGAATGTTCCATTCCCAGGAACCAGATCATCTGTTTCACCGACACTCGTTCTTTCCACTGTACCATAGCATTCTTTTATTCTTTTTCCAGCTTAACAGAAAAAGACAAAAAAAAATAAATATTCCAAAAAGAGCGGGAACGGGATAGTATTTCCATTTATTGTTGGCAGCTAGAGTCAGTGGTGTCGCCCTTGAACAAAGCACTCAAAACAAAGTCTCCTTCGCATGGGTGGGATTTAGTTTGACTTAGGTACGCCGTAATCTTGTTATTGAGTCAGTTCTCCCCCGATTGGTTATCTCTTCCAATCATATGGAGGGTTCACTCATGCCTCCTGCATGGCGAACTTATACAGAGTCATCATATGCTGCCACATAGTCACATTGAGTCGTGCTTTTGTTCAAGGGAAGTTAGCCTGAGTCGGCCTCTCTGCGGTGTCTCTTGACTCATTTTTCAGTCGGCCACCCCTGGTTGTCAGTGTCATGTCTATCATCACATCAGCTACATTGGTCCTTTACTCGTGCCGGTTTGAGAAGGTCTCCATTGACTTCTTGCTGGCGGGTCTTGTCCTTATCGACAACGACACCTTGCTCTGAGGACAGGCCTAGAGCTGCACCTTGGACCTATTTTCATTTTTGATATGTCACCTTGTGCTCAACATCGATCAGTATCATGGGTCTTTGACTGAGTGGTTTCCCTTGTGTTCGACATCAGCTTACATTATCACACATTAGGATTCGTGCAATACCTTGGTTTCCATTTGACCCTATTGGTGGATACCTTGCCTCTGTGTCAGCTTTCATTATTGGTTGGTTGAGAGGGTTTCTGTCGTGCGCTAGCCACATCTTGTGTACGCCAGAAACGTACTTCAGTTGGGTTGCTACATCTTTTTCGTCTGATTCCTTCCACCTTATTGGCCTACGGGTTGCACTCGCGCTAGATTGATGAAGGATGCCTTAATGCCTTCCTTCTAGTGGATCTTTCCCTATCGACTCCGACTCATTGCTCTGGGGAAAAGATCTAGAGTCCATTTGGCAGTACCTTGGGGTTTGTAGTCATTAGTGGCAGATCCTTCGCTATCGACAATGGGAAATCATCATTGTCTCCTGATCGATAGATTCTTACAGGTGTTCGACTCCATCTCATCTATTCACACTTATTAGATTGCACTGGGTACCTTGACGCTCATTATCATTATCGGTGAGTAGTCTCGCGTTTGTTAACGATATACATGAATGACCGGTAATCAAACTATTTCTCACATGGTCGACTTCAGATCATTTATTCCCATGGTGTAGAATGTACCATAGCGGTCGGTGAAGACCTCAGGTTGTATCAGCATTCATTGGTTCACTTGACAGTTGCTCTTGTTGCTGCTAGTTGATACCACTCCACTTTATTTGTTGCAGTCAGTCATGGCGACATTCTATATGCTGGCACCTGATTGCAGTGTAGTACCATCCTATTCCATCATGTTCAGTTGGTACCTTTTGGGATCAGTCTTTGATATCAGTGATCCGTTGCATCTTTCAGCATCATTGACAGTCTTATATGTGATATTCAGACATGTACTTGTTTGTTATGATCAGATGATCAATTATGTATCTTTCAGTCATTTATACTTGTATACTTAGTGGTCCGCTTGTACTTAATATGTGGACATGCTTTACTTTTTCTGAGCATGGGTATGCCTGCCTCAGACAGTGTTTCTTTCTGATCTCCTTTGGTGGCTTGGCAGGCTGAATTCTGGTGAAGTCCTCCTCGGTTTTTGGTAGACTTCCTTTCCATGTACTCGCATAATATATTTCGGCCATCATGTACCCCTTCTGACCTCATATATTAGGGGGCATCTTTTATAGCTCCAAATCTCACTCTTATGGTTTGTGATGCTGTACTCATGGCCTAGGGCAACCCCTCCTTCCAAACTTGGTCCTAAAATTTAAAAAACAGTGTTTTATCCCTTATACGCGACATTGTCCTGAGTTAAACACGTGTATACGCAGGTTTGTGTATATCCAACCCACGTATATGTATTAAAACACTTAAAAAAATATAAAACTCCTTATTTTCAGGCGAAGATCGCAGATTTTACCTGCTGATCACCTGTTAGTTCCCGTGGCCCAACTATTCCCAACCAACTCCCAACTAAAAAACTACTTAGGGAGAGGTATAAAAAGACCTCAAAGGGAAGGCCTAAAGGAGAGAGGAGAGAGAAAGGTTATTATGCTGAGATTTTTCCCCTGACCAGGTCTGAAGTCCCTTGTGCCTTCTGCACTTCCCCCATTTGTCTAGGAAACCTTTGTTTCCTTGTGTGTTGATGTTCATCCACCATTTATGACATCATGGAGAGAGTCATGGAAGGAGTTTGTTAAAGGCTTGAGGCTAGAACGGATCCGGAAGGAAGCTTTGCTTGGAGCCTGCTGAAGGTGACTCAGCTGAAAATATTCCTTTTTATGTACTTTATTTGTCTATAATAAAAGAAACACATGTCTTAATTCCCGAAATGAATCTTCTTTATGTTAATGATATTCATGTTTAGAATTCATATGTAGATGGTTGTTTGGATTTCATAACTAACTACCTATATTTATAACATGAAGATGGTTTCTTTATAAGGTTTTGTCCACATACTGCTGTGTTCTTTGGAATTTCTTGTTTTGCAGGACAAAAGAGAAGAAGGGAACTCCAAGAAGGGTTTGGACCCTAAGGGCCTTCTCGAACGTAGGACCTAAGGTATGTATCCTTTACAATAGAATTTGCTTATAATAGCATAATGGCTATGTGAATGTGTGCTTCTTTGAATAGACAACTTTCAGTCTGCTAGGGTTTCAACCCAAAAAGCCCTAGGGGAACATTTCCCTCCATCAGTAGTGTTTCCCTATGATTTTCATATTGATGAATGTTCTGATTTTGAACATAAGTTTGACAATGCACATTTGAAGTCGTGGTTTGACATGGTGAATACATCTGAAAAATTCAGCTATAACAAGCTAGTCATTGAATACCTTGAGGATCATCTAACAAATCATGTCTTTTATGATCCCATGGCTCATTATATGGAATATTTTTTCAGCTTGTGTTTTCAAACATGTTTTTAATATGGAGACAAGATGCATCATGAGTTTCTACCGCCATTACACTATCCAATTTTCATATGGTGCAAGCAAAGTCAAGCACTCTGCTTATTTCAACAACTACTTGATTGGCTTCACTAGAATTTTTGTATCACTCGATTTCAGCAGTTCTTCAGCATGTTAGAGTAGAAAATGGTGTGCCAATAATCTCAACACTCTAAGCATGTTTTATCGCAGTTTTCAGTTTTAGTTTTCAGAAATTTCAAATTTCAGTTTGTAGCATGTACAATGTAGTTTGGATTTTAGTTTTGGTTCGCAAGCTTGCAAAGTAGGAACATTTTGTAGGATTAGGAACAACCCAATGGATCATACTACTAGTCTACAATTTTCTTGGCACCTCAAAGGGAGGATGTCATGCCCATTGTAGCTAATGTTAGTTTCCTATATTATAGTAATCGAAAACAAGTTTTGTCTTTTCAATTTATTTTGGTAAATGTGTAAATGTTTCGTTATGATCTCTTAGAGATAAAGATATTGGTTTTTGTAAAGAATGTAAGATTTCATTATTAATTTAATTATGTTGGAGTGTGTGAAAGATTATGTAAAAATATTTATGGATTCCCTAAAGATTGAGTCAAGTAAGTCTAGGGTCGATGTCTCGTACAAGATATTGAGTGAGGTCATAATGAGTCTTGTCTTCTCATCATTGGAACAAAATAGTGGGTTTGTTTCATTCAGTTATGTTGTAAACATCATTATCTAACTATTTTACTTGGTCAGAGACCCCAACATCTAGTCAAACATATGTAGGTAGAAATTCATTGCGCTTTGGCATTGCGTGTCTGTTGTGAGGGGTAACTTTCAAGGAAAGAGGTTTGTAGCTTGAGCACAGGTCTTTAAATAGTTTCCTAATGTTGTAGAGGATGTCTTCTACATTTTCGACACTTTCATAAATCCTAGTAATGGCTAGAAGTATGAGAACCATGGAGTTTCTGCGCTTTTGATAGTTGCTGCGTTTTTTGACTGTTTTTGTGATCATTTTCAAAATCGGTTTTTGACCAAATGGAGATGAATTTTGAAAAAGTGAAAGAGGTTTTTATCAAGAACTATCTAAATTACAATAACCTCCTTCAAATTTTAACAAGTATTACATAGTGGAAGATTCGAATGAATCATTACAACCTATTCTTCTAATTTTGTTATTTCCTATTTTAGTCATGATCTTTGGGTGAAGATTCTGAGGCATTGGAGAAGAATTTTTGAAAACTGAGAGAGATTTCTTTAAAGCAAAAGTTCATAAATAAAAATTTCCTTTGGTTTTGTAACAAATATTCTCTGGAAATTTTGTCCCTATTTCCTAGCAGGTAATTTCTAAATCTAATGTAACTGACTCTACCTTTGGTAAATGGTTGAGCTCGACCCCCTAAGTACAAGGATGATATAATTGTATATATTTCATGATTTTTAGTGTGCAAAACGTTGGTTGATCAATTTTGAGAAGAAATAACATTTTGTGCATTGTATTTTCTTGATTTTCAAGTGAATGAAAGGACATAGGCTGAATTTTACAGGGATTCCTATGTTAGTTGCATTGCAGATGTTCTTCTTGATTTTGTAGATTATCTTATGTATCAATAACTCTTTGAAATGTGCCTTATTGTTTATTTTAACAAAGATATTGACTCATAATTCACTTCCAATAGTGTTTTGTTTCAATTTGCTAAACATTTATGTTTTCTTCTAGAATTACATTTAGAATTCATTCTATTGTCTCATGCTTTGTATGTCATTTTCCACTTATTTTATACTCACCCTCCTATGATGATATTGAGTGAAAAACCCAAAAAAGACTACCTACCATTCCCCTATAGAAGATCCCTTTTCCTCTTCATCCTATCACTGGAAGGAATCAATTTATATGACTATGTTTCCTAATGGATCTGTCTTGTTTTTTGCTAGCAAACCCCAAAAAATTATACCCACTCAACACCATACCTAGCCTAATATCCATGTGATTGAACTTTTTAGATAGAGAGAGCCCTCTCTGAAGTTGGAAGGGCCAGATTCCAACTTTCAAGTGGTTTGTTGTTACCTCTTAGCTTCTCTTTTCACCCTAGAGAAATTACAGAGAGCTAACATAGGGGCACCGTTTCCAGGGAGTGAAAGGTTCCATCTTCCTAGGGAAAGAACCAATAAGTTTAAGATTTGATTACAGGTAGTGAATTATTCACCCAGAAACTCCATTGTCAAACAATCCTGAGTTCAGAGCATCTATGTCGACTCCACTATTCAAAAAATTTAGAGTTTAAAGTGAAAATTTAGTTGCCTAGCCAATTGAGATGGCAGGGTATGCTGAAGATCCTTTGTCTATTGAAGGTTTTAGAGAATATTTTGATATGTTTGATGAAAATCAAGTGGAAGAAGCTTTCTCAAAATTTTTACCTAGGTATTTAAAATTATGCAAATGTTGTGAGGAGACAACTATTTTTTAGAATCATTTGTTGAAAAAATTGAGAAAGATATTGAAGCCTTAGAGATTCAAATTTAGTCCCACAATTTACAAACTAAAAATCAATCCTTTGAGAACCTTTTCTAGCTAAAACTATATGAGGTAGTGATTCCCTATGATTTTCAAATTGATGAATTTTTTGATTTTGAACAAAAGCTTGATAATGCACAATTGAATTCATGGTTTGACATAGTGAATATTTCTGAAAATTTTAGCCATGACAAGCCAGTCATTGAATACCTTGAGGATCATCAAAAAAATCATTTCTTTTATGATCCTATAGCTCATTATCTAGAAGTTTTTTTTAGCTTGTGTTTTCAATCATGTTTTCAATATGGAGACCAGATGAATCATGAGTTTCCACTACCATTACACTATCCAACTTCCATATGGTGCAGGCACAATCAAGCACTCTACTTATTTTAGCAGGTACTTAATTGGCTTCATTGAAAATTTTGTATCACTTGATTTCAGTATTTCTCACCATGTTTTGTAGAAATTTTTAGTTTCAGTTTTCAGTGGTTTGAAATTTTAGTTTGCAAAATGTACAATTCTAGTGTACAATTCAGTTTGGATTTCAATTTTGGTTCTCAAGCTTACAAAGTAGTAACATGTTTAAGGATTGGGAGTAGCCCAACGGATCAAGCTACTAATATACAATGTGTTTGGCACATCACAGGGAGGATGCCATCTCCATTGGAGCCAATGTTAGTGTCTTATATTATATTAGTCAAAAACAAGTTTAGTCTTTTCAATTTATTTTGGTAAATGTGTGAGGTTTTGCTATGATATCTTAGAGATAAAGAAATTGGCCTTTGTAAAGAATGTAAGATTTCATTATTAATGTAATTATGTTAGAGAGTGTGAAATATGATGTAAAAATAGTTATGGATTCCCTAAATATTGAGTCAAGTAATTCTAGGGTCGATGTCTCATACAAGATCATGAGTGAGTCTTGTCTTCTCATCATTGGAAAAAGTTAGTGGGGATAGTTCATTCAGTTATGTTTTCAACATAATTAGTTAATTATTTTCCTCGGTCAAAGACCCCAACATCCAATCAAACATATGTAGGTGGAAATTCGTTGCGCTTCGGCATTGTGCTTCTGCAATGAAGTCTAACTTCCAAATCCAGAGGTTTGTAGCTTAAGAATAGGTGTTTAACAAGTTCCTAAAATTGTATAGCATTTCTTCTACCTTCTCAGTACTTTTATAAATCCAAGGAATGGATAGAAGTATGAGAACCATGGAGTTGCATTGTTCGATATTTGTTGCATTTTTTGACGGTTTTTGTCATCATTTTCAAAATCGTGTTTTGATGAAATGGATATGAATTTTGAAAAAGTAAAAGAGTTTTTAATAAAAAACAAGATAGCTTACAATAACCTCCTTCAATTTTGTAACATATGTCATATTGGAATATTAGAATGAATCATTACAACATATTTTTCATATTTCGTTATTTCTTGTTTTAGTCATGATATTTGGGCACAGATTCTGAGGAGTTGGAGAAGAATTTTCAAACACTAAGAGATTTTTATCTCAAGATCAATTTCATCAACAAAAACGTCTTTCAGTTTTGTAACAAATATCATGATTCAATATATGTGATTTAATATTTGACCCTTATTTTCGAGAAATTCGGTCCCTATTTCCTAGTAGGTAGTTTCTAAATTTAATGTAACTAACTCTATCTTTCGGAAATGGCTAAGCTCAAACTCGTAAGTCTAGGGATGAGATAATTTCATATATTTAATGAATTTTACTATGAAAAAAGTTTCTTGGTCGGGTTTGAGAAGAAATAGTACTGTGTGCATTGTATTTTCTTGATTTTACAGTGAATGAAACGACATATGTTGAATTTTATAGGGATTCCTGTGTTAGTTGATTTGGAGATATGCTTCTTGGTTTTGTAAGTTATATTCTATATCAATCATGCTTTGAAATGTGTATTCTTGTCTAGTTTAACAAACATATTGACTCAAAGTTCGCTTCAAATAGTGCTCTGTTTGAGTTTGCTAAACATTTATGTTCTCTCCTAGAATGACATTTAGAATTCATTTTGTTGTCTGATGGTCTGTATGTCATTTTCCACTTATTTTCTACTCACCCTCCTACAACGATTTTGAGTGAAAAACTCCAAAAAGACTACCTACCTTGCCCATGTATAAGATCCCTTTTCCTCTTCATCCTATCACTGCAAAGAATCAATTTATATGACTATAATTCCCAATGGATTTGTCTTCTTTCTTGCCAGAAAACCCTTAAGACTTATACCCACTGAGCACCACACCTAGCCTAATATCCAAGTGATTGAAATTTTCAGACATAGAGAGCCCTCTCTGGAGTTGGAAAGGCTAGATTCCAACTTCCACGTGGTTTGTGGTTACCTCTAAGTTTCTCCTTTTAGCCTAGCGAAATTATGAAGAGCTAACACTTTGCATGTTATTTTCCATTCCATGGCTATTTTTGTTGGATTCAATGTATTGATTGATTTTTGAGAAACTTGTTGTATAACAATAATTATTATTAAAATAAAAGGCGAAAATAATACATTCATCACATATATAGGATAATAAGCATATGTATTAGCACAACCACATTAATAAATGTGGTTGATATACACCGTAGGTGTATATCAACAACTTTTAATGTATAATGGCATAGTCCAGTTTAAATTCAAATTTTATTTAACGATATGCCTTTAAGAGATATTAACAAAAAAGAGTCATAAAAATTGAACTAGAACAAGGATGCGCTACCTGTAAATCAATTTCCAGCTGAAGAACAAAAATATAATTCCTATATTTCTTCCAAGTTTGATGTATGAAACATCATAATGGATAATTTATAGCAAAAATGTCAAATTGACTATTTAGTGACATAAATCACACTTTAACTTTATGCTTCTAAAACAATTGTTATGAAACCAGCTCACTAAAAGATAGAAAAGATAGATCAACGCCTTAGAATTCAGCCTCTTCAAGGGGGCAACCTCCTTTACATTACACAAATGAAAAATTCTTGGACGATACAAATGATAATACCTCCTTTCTATATATATGAATCTAAGGGGTCATAATATAATCAGAGCTAACATAACAATAATAATGTAAGGGCACAATAATAACAATAGTGGGCTTCTATTAGGCACAATAGTAAAAATATCGGGACTACATGGGTACAAAAATATAATAAGGGGGTTGTACTAATAACAATAAGGGGTTAGACTAGTAGTATAGGGGCCTAACATGCCCCTCTCCTTCAAAAAGTGTTGTCCTCAACGCTTGAGTAGTTCTTTATGCTTCTGTATAAAATTCTTGTCCTCCCATGTGGAATCTTCAGCAGGTAAGTTCTTCCACTTGACGAGATACTCTGAAATTGATCGATTTCGTAGCTGTCGAGTTCTTGTTTCTGTGACTGCTTCAGGTTCCAATATTATTTTTTCCTTCTTCTTCAAGTTTTGTCAATATTGTTGGAATTGGGATCTTTTGCAAATTTTGAATGAGTGGCCACACCTCTTCATCCTTCTTCCATTCATCCCTTACTTTGTTTATCCAATCTGGTTGGATAATAGAAATAGCACAAAATAGTGCTTTGACATCCTCATCCTTTCTTGAGAGTGCATCTGCAACAAAATTTTGCTTTCCTTTTCTATATATGATGTCAAAGTCAAAACCCAACATATTTGTGACCCATTTTTTCTATTCTTCTAAAGATAATAGTTTTTCTAAAAAGTATTTAAGACTATCATGATCCATTTTTACCTTGAAGTGTCTTCCCATTCAGTGAGGTTGCCATTTCTTAAGTGCATGTAGTATTGCCAAAATTTCCTTCTCATAAATAGCTTGTTTGAGATGTAGCAGTAAAAATACCCAATCACCTACATCAAAACATTTTTCACTACGATGTTGATCTACCTATTGTTTCATTCGATTTTGCACCAAAGTGGCATTATCCTTTAAAAGTTGGAGAACTTGTTGTTGATGCTCGATGTGATCTTTCACTACTTGAACCTTTTTCTTCTTGATATGTCCTTCTATCTTGAGAGTTTCAAGAGTGGTAATTTCTTCCAATGCTTTACAAGATATGGTCGAATTCATTTCTTGATGCTCGATGTGATCTTTCTCTTCTTGAACATTTTTTTTCTTGATATGTCCTTCTATGTGGATAGTTTGAGGAGTGGTAATTCTAGCCAATGCATTACAAGATATGGTTGGATTCATTTCTTCTTTCTTGATTTGATCTTTCACTTCTTGAACCTTTTTCTTCTTGATATGTCCTTCTATCTTGAGAGTTTGAAGAGTGGTAATTCTTGCCAATGCTTTTCAAGATATGGTCGGATTCATTTCTTCCTTCTTTGGTGTTGGGTCCTGGCGTATATCCTCTTCTTTTGATGTTTCTTGATTCTTTTCTTCCTCCTCTTCATACTCTATGTAAAATAATTTCTTCTCAGCACACTTATGACCTTTAGTGCATTTTCTAGCCCTTTTTCTATTTTTTCTTCCAATTGTTGTGGTGTAAGCCTTGTAGGTTGTGGAAGGCTAGGAGAAGAAACACTTCCATAATTATAGTCATGAGTGGTGGGATTCCTTGTTTTCATAATTTCACTTTCAATTTTTCTTGCCCACTCGAATGCCTCCTCCAATGAATTAGGTTCCCAAAAACGAACCTCATGTTGAACGTTATCCTTTAAAGTCCCTATGAAGAAATAAATCCTTTGATTCTTTGGAATATAATCTACCCTTCTATTCAATTTTTGGAAGTATTCATTGTGCTCTTCCATTGAACCCTTTTTTTTGAGATTTATCAATCGGCTAAAGAAGGAGTTTCACTTTGTATCCTCATAATGTGCTATCATTTCCTACATGAAAATTGACCACGTGACAAGCAGTTTACAAGAACAAAGCCCTTTATACCATAAAAATTGATTCGGTTCTAAATAATTAGATGCAATACATACTCTTTGTAATAGTGGTACACCATGTAGATCAAAATATTTATCCATCTGTAGTATCCAATTTACCGGATCCTTGCCATCAAACTTCCTCATCTCACTTTTTCTTGATTTTAGGAGCTCGATCTTGAAACGACTGTAACTCTGTACTTTCGGATCTTCCAATTCTGAAATTGCAACCTACAGTAGCCCTCTACGTCCTCTTTCCAATGCCACTAGTTTGATCCAAATTGGATTCTCTAAGGAATAGTTATGCCAAATCACCCACGGTGACCTGATTATAGACTAGTTCAATAGAGCGAACTTATACAATGTGCCATGAGTCACTGTTTTGACCTTTGGATCTGAAAAATGTACACAAGAAACTACATTCCATCCTCGTTATATAACTTCTTATGAAATTTCAATCTGATTCTCAAACCAAAACTTATGACTATTTTACCAAGGTCACCTGTTTGGATTGTAATTCAGGAGTCTGCAAAAAGGCTAACTTCCTCAAATCATATCTCCACAAATATTGCGCAAAATGCTTTGAAATTTAGGCCCAAGGTTCAGCGTGATTTCATCTCAAATGGGTTTTTTTTTTTTTTTTTTCGCTTCTGAAACGTCACAAAAAAAAAAATTATAGCGAAAATTCCACTATGACCTGTTTGCAGCAGCGAAACTCTAGAATCCACAACTCTGATACCAAATGTTATTAAACCAAAATCACTAAAAGATAGAAAAGATAGATCAACGCCTTAGAATTCAGCCTCTTCGAGGGGGCAACCTCCTTTACATTACATAAATGAACAATTCTTGGATGATACAAATGACAATACCTCCTTTCTATATATAGGAGTCTAAGGGGTCATAATATAATTAGAGTCGACATAACAATAATAATGTAAGGGCACAATAATAACAATAGTGGGCTTCTATTGGGCACAATAGTAACAATATCAGGACTACATGAGTACAACAATATAATAAGGGGGTTGTACTAATAACAATAAGGGGTTAGACTAGTAGTATAGGGGCCTAACAACAATAGCTTGTATGGAGTCTTCCATTGACCATAATAGTAAACATTAAACAAAATAATCTCTCTCTCTCTCTCTCTCTCTCTCTCTCTCTCTCTCTCTCTCTCGATATATATGTGTATATCTATATATATATCATCTTTGGAATTTTTTTTATTTTTTATATGCTTTTTGAGTCAACTTTATATGTGTGTGTGTGTGTGTAAATTTTTGCGATTAGTTTTGAATTGTAGAGGTAGCGAATAACTATATAAATAAATAAACAAATATTTAAATTATATTATAAACACATGTATAACTTGCATGCTTCTATTTTGGATGTTTCCCTTAAAATAAATTCCCATATTTGAAAACCATTATATAAGAGATTGCAAACCATTACACACTTACTATATAAGAGATTACAAGGAGAAATTGTTTCACATAATAATTATGGAATAATTGATGGAGATAGCATGTCATGAACCCAACCTAACATGACAAATGTTAAACACTGATAGATTTACACACAACTCAAGCCAAACCTAATATGAAAAACTTAAAACCAACATTTTGGTGCATATCCCTCTAAACTGTTGCATGGAAGATGTTACTCTTAGTGAACACCCTTTAGGTATGGGAAGGTAGAAATGGGGGAGCGTTTTCTATTGCATGACTCATTTTGTTTCAAATTTTCACATGGAAACAAATGGAGAGCCAATGGGAAATAATATTCCCTACATGCCACTTGTATGGCGAAGGTAGATGAAGAAGCTTCCCAAGGATGACTATTAGTAGTCTGCCTTTCGCCACCAGAAATCCACATATCTGGAGCATCATTTGTTATGCTATGAGACAAAAAAGGCACCCACCTTTGTGAAGGGAAGGAACCCTTTCAATTCCATCAAATCTATCACTGATCACTTGTACCCCTCATTCACAACCACTTTTGCTTCGTACATGGGTTTCTTCACTAGTCTCTTGCGCTTGTCTTGGCACATGCAAAGGTGATGACATTCTCATAGAAGCCTTCACGAAGCGGTGGGTTGAATCTAGTGCGAACATCCATGGGGAATATGATTCAAACATCCTGATCAATGGTTAGTTGGATAGATTTCATTCTCAGACACCACACAAAGGCTGATAGAACTTCAAATGTTGATTACCCTACCACTTACCTCTTTAGTGACTCCATCACCTCTGGTTAGAGGAAGAACGAATTGTGGATGAAATCATTATCAAGCACCATTTGGCCATCCTTTTCTTCTATTGATCGTACCCATAGAGAGGAAATTTGATAGTGGGATTCATCCAGGGTCTGAGGATTTATTTTTCCCAAACAAGGAGAACCAAATATTCGAAGGCTTAGTAGCCCCTTCACCATCTCAGCTAGAGCATTCATGAACTGAAATATAACAAGTATGTTGGTCATGGTGTTATTAAAAGTGATGGCACATGTGAACCCTCCACATCTCACACGTGTTACCTAAATCGTATGATAAGAAACACGTTCATAAATCAAAACCACATTAATAAACGTTTCGATGCAACACATACATTATGATTAAATTTATGAGATAACTAAAACAAATCGAACGATCATATTCCAATCAGTTTAATGGGTGCTTAATACATAAACCATATTTAAATTTAATAGGTTATTCTTGGGTTCAAAACTAAAAACATATGCAAATACTTTTCATATCATCCATTGGATAATGTATCACATGAAGAATATTCTCTTGAAATCAAATCTTGTCCACTCATTTATTTAAAAATCAAAATTCTTCGAGCCCAATTGCAATATAAACCATGCCTATGATGCAAATATAAATTTTTAAGACTTTTTCACTAGGAATATAGTAAAACTCCAAAAAAAATTCATATCATATCAATGATATTGCTTATATAGTAAGTTCTTAAAATGGTTCATAACAAAAGTTAGAATGAGAAAGGATTAGTAATTAAAAATGATGTATTACATACAATGTTATAAACATTGAAGCATGAACTGGTTGTGGATCAAACTATTATTAAATTTTAATAGTATGATTTCATTTTAGCATGTAGACTATGTTATTTAAAGATTTTTTCCATTTTTTAGGTCAATTTCTTGAATATATGAAAAGATCAATCTAAATAAATAAGTTAGCACTTGATTTTATGAAAGTTCCTCTCTATTTCGTCATTGTTAAATTGCACATAATATCAATAGGTATCTTGCAAAGTAAAATTTATATTCTTTTTTGTAAAAATTTGTCACTATAATGTAAGGATCCAGGCACCAATCCATTAATAAGTGATTGAATAGATATTTGCATTATTGAGAGTAATATAAGATATCTACATTGTAATGTTGTAATGTGATATTCAAGATATAAAAATTCAAACAAAATTCGCAAGCACTCTTTCTCTTATCTTGGCACATGCAAAGGAAATGGCATTCCCATAGAAGCCTTTAGGAAGTGGTGGGTTGAATCTAGTGTGGGAATCCATAGGAAATATGAGCCAAACTTCCAAATCAATAGGAAGTTGGATAACTTTCATTCTCAGATGCCACAGAAAGGCCAATGGAACTTTAAATGTTCATTACCCTATGACTCGCATGTTCATTGATTCCATCACCTTTGGTCTGAAGAAGAATGAATAGTGGATCAACTCATTAGCAAGCACCATCTGACCATCCTTTTCATCTATTTGGTCATACTCATAGAGGGGAAATTTGATGATGGGATTCATCTGGGTTATGAGGATTTCTCTTTCCCAAACAAGAAGAACTGGATAACTGAAGGCTTGGTAGCCCCTTCACCATCTTAGCCATTGCGTTCATGAACTGAAATCTGTCAAGCGTGCCAACGATGGTGTGATAAAATTCATGGCGAATGTGAACCTGTAGCAACCCTGGTGAAAATTCCATGTAATAAAAGTTAGTAAAGGAAATATAATAACCATGGTTGATGCGACACATATTCCAAGCTGAATGTTGGGAAAAGCATAGTGATGGGGATTATTGTTGATTGATTAATGGCTAAAGAAATTGGCAAAGGTAATGCCAAAGGCTTTGGAAAGGAAAAATGACATTTTGGCACATTTATTTATGAAAATAATGGAAATTAGGAGAAACGGAAGGTGAAAGGTCCCAGGTTTCATGTGAGGAGGAAAATTAAGGAAAATAATGGAAAATAAAGAAAACATAGGCCTCATTAATAAAAAGGCTTACGAGGATCAGTTCACAGTATTTTGTCAGTGCAGTTTTGGAGCTATCTCTTTATTCTCTCTCTCTCATACTCTTGGACACTTAGTGTTTTTGGAGCACTCTTGGAGGAGTATGGCATACTTGGAGTTTTGGAGCAAGAAGGAAAAGGAAGAGTAGGAAAGCACAAGAGGGCATAGATATCAACAACTATAATGGGTTTTTCTTGCAGGTATCGAGTTGTCTGTATGTTTTCCTCACTAGTTTTGGCATTCATGGAATATGCATGTGGTTTATTGGTCATGATCTGTCATTGACATGGAGGATTTCCAGGATTGATAGTGAATTTTCCTAGCCTTTCCCTTTCCTAGATAACCATGGTGTTATGGGTTCATTTATTTGTTTTTTTTGGTTGGCTATCTTGTTTCCTTTAGCTTGGGTTGAGTTACTAGTTCTTGGAAGCCTTGGTTGGACAAACACTCTAAAATCCCTGTAACAACCTAGGTTGAGTTACTAGTCCTGGAAGCCATGGTTGGACAAATTCTCTTGAAGACCTTGGTGGGTTGAGTTACTAGTCCTGGAAGCTATGGTTGGAAAAATTCTTTGGAATCCCTATGACATCTGTGGGTTGAGTTACTAGTCCTAGAAGCCTTGATTGGAGCAAATTATCTGGATCCTTGGAAGGATTGGGTAGAGATCAATCTGGTGATGGTTTTGTGATGTACAACCATGAGGTGGAATCATTGTTTGATGGGTTGAGGTGGTTTTTCCTTTGGAAGACCTGAATGATTTTGATTGATGTGTTTTATGAGATCCCACATTCATGCTTAGAATATGGTATTAGGGTGGCTACCTGAAGAGAGATTTGCCTCATCCATTTCTATGATCAGGTGGTTCATGGAAGTCTCGAACCTTGTTGACCTTTGCATCATTAATATGAGGTTATTTCTACTTGCTAATTCATGAGTACTATACTGGTTTATATGTGGATTATATGGTTGTTGTTTCCTTGGTATTTTTTGTTGTTGTTATGTGTTGATTTGTGTATCTTGGGAGGTACTCCAAGCCCTAAGGTTCAGGGTTTGGAGGGCTAAGCACCACAAGGGTAGCTTGTGGGCTTGGAACTGAAGTATGGCATTTTGCACCCATCATGATTTGGGTCAAAACCGTGCTGGAGATACGACATGTGATGGATGAGGATGACAATGCTCAAAGATTAATTCCAACACATCAAGAACCATTTGAATCAGAGTTGTCATTAGAGAGAAATGAATTTTTGAAGTTGACAAGGTAATTATTGGTTACCAAGTCATGTAGGATTGGTGTAAAACAACTCTAATATATGTGTCTCTTCAAGATTTGTTGGAGCCCTTGTATGGGTATAAATACAAGGTGTATTAGAGTCATTTTAATCATCCAAGTTTGGGAAATATACCTCTGAAATAGAAGTATCCTTAGTCGCAACAAGGGAGCCAAGAAGGGACAACATGGAGGAGCCAAGGACAATGTAGGGATTTTTCTTTTTTGTAGGTGATAGCGTGGAGGTCTAAGCGATGCCTAGGAGGTAGTAAATGGTTGTTCCAAGTGTGTGTTAGGGGTTGTTTGTTGGCCAGATAATGCTGCATGTTTGGAGGAACAAAAATGTTGTTTTGAGGGAAGTTGGTGAAGTTTTGGAGGGAGGCCGAAGGCTACAGCAGCTTTCGTGCTAGGCCGCAAGCCATAGACAGCAACTGGGCCATCCTTTGGTGCTGCGTTTTGTTGAAACAAAGCACAAAGAGGCAACATAGGAGTGGAGGGCCTCTCCCTTAGAGGATTTTAGTCTTTAGAGGATTGTCTTGCTGAGTTGCATGGAGGAATAGCATTGTAGGTGATGCCCTAACTAGTGGTGCAACAATGTAGCAATGTAGCGTGGTAAAACAATAATGTTTTGTGAGGTGTATTGGATAAAGGTGTGAACAGAATGGATCAGTTTGTTGAGGAGCCTGTTTATGCCACATGTATGACCTTCCAAGGTGGTGAAGTGTCATACTAGGAGAAGAATCAATAGTGATTGGATTGGGTGTCATAGGTTTGTTGGAGGGTAGCATGTTGGCTACCTAAAGTAGCCCTAGAGAAGAAGCCAAGAAGGATTTTTTTGATGTGTGATTGGGTGAAGGATTATAGCCTTAAGAGTAGATCTTTCGATGGACAAAAGAGGTTACTAGAAGGCATATTGGAGCTTGATAATTCGATAGCCTAGAGAGTAGTTTGATGAGCACGTGTACTTGCAGCAGAAGTGACTTGCAACATTGTTAAAGGGCATCCCTCCTAGAGTCTTGATGTGTATATGCCTTGATGGACTAAGGCACTACTAGTGAGTAGTACGGGTGTGAAGGACTGACATGACAATATACGATAGAGAAGAGATGCATCCAATATTGTCATTGTATATTGTATACCATAGAATCTTGTATTATTTAGATTTGGTTTAATATAACAAAGATTGGTGATTGTACTTTATTGTCCAATTTTGTTTAAAGCTATGTATATAGTCCATATGTGATTTACTACTTTATATTTCTGATGTGCAAAGTATTTTATGGTTGATATTCTTGGTTTGGTAGCGCCAGTCATTTTAAGACTCTAACCTAGACACAAGGTTGTGGAAATTCAACATGGTATCAGAGCGTGTATGAGCTACTTCGGAAGTAAGTAAATCATAGTTGTGCGCAAAGAAGTACAACATGAGAGGGAGTTGGTCACATTGTAAGTGAAGGGCTCACTACAATATCAAAGTTGCAGGCAGGTCTCCATTATGAGGACAAGTTGGAGGGGTTGCCCAACTATAGTCCTTGGAAGGAAAGAGATCAAGAATTTAGTCGACCCTAAGGAGTTGGAAATATATGAATATTTGGGGTGTGAGGCTGATATTAATCATCCTAAATGGTGTGAAGGATGCCCTAATACCTCATGTGTCTAGGAAGAAAAATGCACATGAGATGTGGATTTCTCTTCAGAATTTTTTCCAGAATAAGAAGGAGAACCAGGTACTAGTATTGGACGATAAGTTGAATTCCACCAAGATGATAAAGAGTGAAAGAGTGACCTTGTACCTGATGATATTGTCTTAATAAAAGATGAGCTTGCTTCCAATCGTGTGACTATCTTAGATGGATATGTGGTAAGGATTGCCTTGAAAGGGTTCATCGAGGAATGGAAGGCCTTCATCAAGGGAATCGTTGCCAGAGAGAAGCTTTCAGATTGGGATAGGTTGTGGTATGAATTAATTCAGGAAGAGTTGTGAGGTGGGGATCTTCATTTGAAAAATAAGGCTTCAAATGATGACATGGCAATTGCATCATGAATGAAGGGTAATAAAAATAAGGACTTGAGTAAAGTCAAGTGTTTCAACTGTGGCGAAGTGGGTCATTTTTCGTCGAGATGTCAAGTGAAGAAGAAGGGAAATGATGAGAAGAAGAAAGGAAAGTAGTCTGTCGGTGTTGCCACTTCAGAGAGAAAGATGATCTCTCCAGGAGATTGTATGAGGAGGAATTTGCTATGATTTCTCATTTCTCATAGGGTACTATCATTGCGGATGGTTGGTATGTGGAAAGTGGTGCGATGAAGCATATGACAGGGTCACAGGAGGTTTTGAGACTCTAGTTGAATGGTACTCAAAGTTAAACAAGGTGTTTGGTGACAAGAGTCAATTAGAGATTTGAGGATTGTGTGTTGTGCCATTCAGGATAAAGACAAGATGTGTGATGCAGTTCCAATATGTACTTTTTGTACCAGGACTCAGAGATATCATGATTTATGTCTCGATGATCAAGAGGAATGGGTTTGCGGTCTTGTTCCATGATGGCAAGGGAATATTTAGACATAGAGGCTCTAAGTCTGATGGGATTGTAGTCAGAGTTAGAGAGCATGGTCTCTATAGGTTGAAGAGCAAGCCTATGGATCATGGAAATAAGCTGAAGTGGAGGTTCTAACAAGTAGGAGCAGGTGTAGAGGTAGGCTTCAGACGAGCAGGTATAGGTTCTCGAGAAGAATGTACACCTTCTCGATAAGGTCTAGGTTCCAGAGACTTAGAGGGAGTCTAGTTTGAGAGGGAGCTTGAAAATTCAGAGGGAGACTCTGCAACCGAAGAATAGCACGTGGTCAGTGGTGAGAAATGGTGCTCCTACAACTTTCAAGATGGAATGATGGAGATAGTGGAAGACGTTACAGGAAAAGAAGAAGAAGTAGGGTGCTTCCAGCATTGACAATGATACTTCCGAGAAGGGCATAGTTCACTGTACAAGGATTGTTGCGATTATGAGCACCAGGAGTTGGGCAAGTGTTATGAGTAGTGAGGATGTGAAGTAGTACTTCCTACTCTTGGAAGTACCTCCCTCGCTATGAGGGAGTGTTGATCTACGTAGCTTGGGAGGTACTCCAAGCTCTAGGGTTTAGGTTTTGGAGGGAAAAGAGCCACAAAGGAAACTTGTGGGCTTGGAACCCTAGTATGGGGTTTTGCACTCATCGTGATTTGGGTCAAAACAATGATGGTGGTACGACATGTGATGGATGAGGATGATAGTTCACGGTGATTGATTCCAACGCATTGAGAATCATTTGAACCTAAGTTGTCATTAGAGAGAATTGATTTTTTGAAGTTGACAAGGTAATTATTTTTTACCATGTCATGTAGGCTTGGTGTAAAACAAATCTAATAGATATGTCTCTTCAAGATTCGTTGGAGCCCTTGTATGTGTATAAATACAAGGTGTATTCGAGTCATTTTAATCATCCAAGTGTGGGAAATATACCTCTAAAATAAAGGGAGACTTAGGCATAGCAAGGGAGCCAAGAAGGGACAATGTGGAGGAGCCAAGAACATTGTAGGGGTTTCTGTTTGCTATAGGTGACAGCGTGGAGGTCAAAGGGATGTCTAGGACGAAATAAAGGGTTGTTCCAAGTGTGTGTTAAGGGTTTTTTGCTGCGTAGTGAAGGCCTCATGTTTGGAGGAAAAAAAATGTTGTTTTGAGGGTAGTTGGTGAAGGATTGGAGGGAGGTCGAAGGCTACAACAACTGTTGTGCTAGGTCGTAGACCATAGCCAACATCTAGGACATCCTTTGGTGTTGCGTTTGGGTGAAACAAAGCACAAAGAGGCATTGTAGGAGTGGAGGGCCTCTCCCTTAGAGGACCTCAGCCTTTAGAGGGCTGCTTGTTGAGTTATGTGGAGTAGGGATGTAGTTGATGCCTTAACCAATGGTGCAGCAATGCAACAATGTAGCGTAGTGAAACAAAAGTGTTTGTGAGTTGTATGGGGTCAAGGTGTGACTAGATTGGATTAGTTTATTGAGCAGTTTGTTGATTCCATGTGTATGACATTCCAAGGTGGTGAAGTGTCATATTAGGAGTAGAATCAGCAGCGAATGGATTGGGTATCATAGGTCTATTGGAGGGCAGTGCATTTGTTACCTAAAGTAGTTGTAGAGAAGCAAAAAAGAAGGACATTATTTGTGTTGGGTGAAGGATTGCAGCCTTAAGAGTAGCTCTTTGATGGACAAAAGAGGCTATTAGAAGGCAGATTGGAGCTTGAGAATTAGCCATCCTAGAGAGTAGGTTGATGAATTCGTGTACTTACAACTGAAGTTACTTGAAAAATTGTTAGAGGGAGACCCTCCTGGAGTCTCAATGTGAAGATGCCTTGATGGACTAAGGAACTACTAGTGAGCAGAACGAGTGTGAAGGACCAAAATGAGAAGATACGACAAAGAAGAGTTTCAACCAAGATTGTCATTGTATGTTGTATATCATATACTATTGTAATATTCAGATTTAGTATAATATAAAGCAGATTGGTGATTGTACATTATTGTACAATTTTGTCTAGAACTGTGTATACTATGCATATATTATTTACTGCTTTATATTTCCATTGTGAAAAGTAGTTTATGGTTGAGATTCTTTGTTTAGTAGCGTCAGTGATTTTAAGACTCTAACCGAGACCCAAGGTCATGGAAATTCAACATTATGTTGGTTATGAAAATGTATTATAATAGTGGCTATGCATGGCTCTCATCATGTTTTTACTTGTAAATGAATGAATAATGTATCTATGGCCTAATGGATGAAACTGCAACTAATGTGTTGAGGCATAAATAATTCTTAGTGATTCTCAAATGAGTATGAGACCTATGCTTAGATATGTTGTTTAAACCTGTAGATTAGATAATTGTGACATGTTTGATGAAATGCCTATCATGGATAGTGGGGGTCCAGTCAAGTCCTTGTTCAAGTAATTGCATTTGTATCATTATTATGTTGTTATATTTGATTTTTGAAAGTGTCATTGAGTTCTGGGCAGTGGCCTGCACTCTAGGCCTGAAAAAGTGGCACAAATCCTAGAGTCGCATGAACATGTCTAAGGAGAAAAGTCACATGACACATGCATAACCATGATATGGGAGCATCTGGAGCCTCCTTGATGCATTCTTACCCATATAAAGGGAACGTCTGAGGGTTTAATGGTCTAAAACTTAAGTTGGTCTCAGGGGCTGGCTACCTAAGTGGTGGGGATGGCTCCTAGGAGTTTTGTTGTTGATGTGGAAGGTCTGTGTGACGTGTTCTGTCAGTTTCACTTCATTAACTGAAACATAGGGAGTCAAATCATATCATAGTAACTTCTCGTCACATGTTTACCTCGGTCAGCCAGTTAGTTGTGTAGATGTGGGAGGAGGTTGCTACAGAGTGGTATCAGAGTATGGTTCACCCTTCAGACTGGATGGGTTTTGTGTTGGTCATGCATTCATGTCGGTTGCATATGTGTTTCTTGTGTCGTAAGACCATGTGCTTGTTGCATTTGTATGGTATAGGTTATGGTTGCAGTGAGGTTGCCATGGAAAGTTGATGGTGTCATTGTGGATTGCATCATCATGAGTGTATGGTTGATTATGCATTGTTTATGCATGTTAGTATTCACATGTGGTCAAGTGTACAGTGATGTCGTGGTTATTGTCATTCATGAGGTCAGGGTATGTGTAGTTGATATGGTCATGCATTGATGACTAGAGTCTAGACTCTAGCTAAAATGATGGTTATATGCTTATATGCTTATGTGTTATATTTCTATATGCTATCATGACTATGTTATACATGTATTACAGTGATTTTTTGATCTTGAGAATGATATATTCTCCTTGAACTATGCTGAGGTACGTTGGTTTATTGTGATTTGGTTTAGCCGACATGGTATACCTTGCAGGAAGAATATCAAATATTACTAGCAAGATGGTAGAATAAAGTTCCTGAGACTTTCCTTATGGATCAGATGAGTAGCACGGTGTTGGGAACTCTTCTGATTTGGTAGACACATTCAGAAGATTAAAGGCATAAATAAGGAGTTGTAAGGTAGAAAATGATAGAATCATACACGCACAGGAGAACAAAGTAGAGGTAAATGTAGTGATACTTTAAAATTTGTCAAAATTGTAGCAACATGGACCACTTTGGATTAGACATGAGAAGGGGGATAGAACTAATGGGGCATATGGTAGTAGGTCTCATGGTGAGTACAAGTGGGATAGAGATGACACGATCATAGATGGTAAGTCCTTGGATACTCTGGATAGGAGAGGTGATAGACACATATACTATTCTAGTTCTGGTTCTGATAGGAATTATGATCAACATTGTTATCATCCTTATAGGAGTGAAAAAGGATATTTTTCGAATGATTTTAAGAAAGAAAAGCTACCTACATTGGATGGAGAGATGAAGAAATCACAGGATGCAGAGGCATGGTTTCTTGGTATGATGAAATTCTTCAAGTTGAATGATTATTCAGAGAACATGAAAGCCATAATAACTACATTCAGTCTCAAAGGCAAAGAAAATATTTGGTGAGAAGATGTGAACAATGTCAGAAGTATTCATGAGGAGGACTTAACTTGGAGTGAGTTCGAGAGAATATTCAAGAAGAAGTACCTATCGGAGAGATACTTTGTTGAGTCCCTATAATACTAGTGATTACCCCATTACTATTGTAGTTATACCCCTTATTTATATTGTTGTGCCCCCATTGCCCCCATATTGTTATTAATGTGCCCATAGAATCCCTCTATTGTTATTTTTGTGGCTTTATATTATTATTGCTAGGTCAGCTGGATTATATTGTGACTCCGTAGACTCCTATATATAGAAAGGAGGTTTTGTCATTTGTATCATCCAAGAATTGTTCATTTATGTAATGTAAAGGAGGTTGCCCCCCAAAGAGGCTAAATTCTAAGGCGTGGATCTCTCTTTTCTATCTTTTTGTGAGCTGGTTTCATAACATTTGGTATCAGAGCTTTGGATTCTAGGGTTTCGCTGCTCCAAACAGGTCATCGTGACATTTTCCCTATAACTTTTTTTCTGTGACGTTTCAGAAGTCGCAAAAAAAACCCATTTGAGAAGAAATCGCGCTGAACCTTGGGTCCAAATTTCAGAGCTTTTCGTGTGATATTTCGGAGATATGATCTGAGGAAGTTGGTCTTTTTGCAGACTCCTGAATTACACTCAAAATAGGTGACCTGGGGAAAGCGTTATAACTTTCTTTCTGAACATCAGATTGAAATTTCGTAAGAAGGTACAGAAAGAGGACGGACTGCAGTTTTCTTTTATATATTTTTTAGAGTCAAAGGTTGAAACAGTGACACGTGGCACTTCATACAAGTTCACTCTACTGAACTAGTCTATAATCAGGTCACTGCGGGAGATTGTGCATAACTCTTTCTTGGAGAATCCAATTTGGATCAAACTTGTGGCATTGGAAAGAGGACATAGAACGCTACTACAGATCACAATTTCAGAACTGGATGATTCGAAATTACAGAGATACATCAGATTCAATATCAGGCTTCTACAAAGTAAAAAAAGGTGTGTAGTTTTTTTTTTTAATTTTTGCATAAGCTTGGTTTGAAGGAATTCAAAGGGCATAGTAAAGAATTATTATCGGTAACTAATGCCCCGAGGAAAGAAAATGCAAACACCTAGTAAGGAACCTGAAATCTCTAGCATGACTCATGAAGAAGAGGAAGAAGAAAAGGAGCAAGAAAGGTCAAAAGAACAGGATATGCTCCAGGAACAAAGCCTAGATGAAGAACAAATAAATCTGACCATATCTTGTAATGCATTGGCAGGAATTACCACTCCTCAAACCATCAAGATAGAAGGACAAATCAAGAAGAAAAAGGTGATAGTGTTGATTGATTCAAGAAGCACCCACAATTTTATTCATTGTAGGGTAGCAAAAGAATTGAATTGCTTCCTATATCCAGCACCAGAGTGTCAAGTGATGATTGCAAATGGAGGAACAATAAATTGCTCTGGAAAGTGCCATAATATCAAGCTATCCATGGGAGAATATGTATTGACTAGCCCAATGCTTTCCATTCCAATGGGAGGTGTTGATGTTGTACTAGGAGTCCAATGGCTACAATCCTTGGGTACAATAGCTTTTAATTTTCAATAACTTTTCATCAAATTTTCTACGGAAGGAAAGGAAGTTGAATTAAGGGGTATTGCAGGGAAACCAGGAAAGATAATCAGCTCTAATGGTATGACAAAGCTTCTAAAAAAGGAGCAAAGGGGTGTAATTGCACAATTATGTTCGCTAGATGTTTCCACATTAGAATCATCTATTTCTCCAGATCTCCAAAAAGTCCTGGACAATCATTCTAAGGTATTTGAGACTCCCAAAGGTCTCCCACCTATGCGTGATCATGATCATGCTATTCATCTGATTCCAGGAAGTGTTCCTCCAAACATCAGGCCGTACAAATACCCCTATGTCCAAAAAAGTGAAATTGAACGTATGGTTGCAGAAATGCTAGAGGCTGGTATAATTCAACCGAGTCAAAGTTCTTTCTCTGCTCCAATAGTATTGGTGCACAGGAAGGATGGATCATGGCGCATGTGTCCGGATTATAGGGAGCTCAACAAGCTCACTATTAAAGATAAGTTCCCCATTCCTGTCATTGATGAATTGCTGGATGAATTGCATGGATCAATTTACTTCACCAAGTTGGATCTTCGTTCAGGATATCATCAAATCAGAATGAAGATTGAAGACATTCCGAAAACGGCATTTAGAACTCATGAGGGTCATTATGAAATTTTGGTCATGCCTTTTGGCCTTACCAATGCACCTTCAACATTTCAAGGTTTGATGAATTCAATTTTCAAACCATTCCTTAGAAAATTTGTGTTAGTATTTTTTGATGATATACTTATCTACAGCAAGTCTTGGAAGGATCATGTTGAACATGTTGACAGGGTGCTACAACTATTGGAGGAGAAACAATTATATGCCAAAAGATCCAAATGTTTCTTTGGAGTCCAGGAGGTGGAATATTTGGGTCATATTGTATCTCATGAAGGAGTTAAGGTAGACCCTACCAAAATTAAAGCCATTAAGGAATGGAAAATCCCCACATCCATAAAGCATTTGCGTAGATTTCTTGGGTTGACAGGGTATTATCGCAAGTTTGTTAAGAATTATGGGAGAATAGCAGCACCTCTAACGACATTATTGAAGAAAGATGCATTTTCATGGACTCCGGAAGCAACAAAGGCCTTTGAACATCTTAAAGAGGCAATGTGCCAAGTACCGGTCTTAGCTACACCAGACTTCACCAAAAACTTTATTGTGGAATGTGATGCTTCAGGAAATGGAATTGGTGATGTTCTAATGCAAGATGAAAGACCCATTGCTTTTGAAAGTCGTCCAATCAAGCGAAAGTTTCTAAGCAAAGCTATTTATGAGAATGAAATGTTGGCAATACTCCATGCACTTAAGAAATGGCGACCCTACCTAATGGGAAGACACTTCAAGGTAAAAACGGATCATGATAGCCTTAAATACTTTTTAGAACAAAGATTATCCTCTGAAGAGCAACAAAAGTGGGTCACAAAGATGTTGGGTTGTGACTTTGAAATCATCTACAAAAAAGGGAAGCAAAATGTGGTGGTAGATGCACTCTCAAGAAAGGATGAGGATGTGGAAGCATTGTTGTGCGCCATTTCTATTATCCAACTAGATTGGATAAACGAAGCAAAGGAGGAATGGAAGAATGACAAAGAAGTGTGGGCACTTATTCGAGAGTTACAACAAGATTCCAGTACGTCTGATACATTTAGATGGCAAAATGATTCGTTATGGTACAAAGATCGCTTATACCTCCGTAAGAATTCCCAGCTAAAACAAAAGATTCTTATGGAATTGCACACTTCTCCCTTAGGAGGGCACTCAGCATTTTTAAAAACTTACCACAGTGTTAAGAAGGAAATTTTTTGGATGGCCTTAAATCAGATATTCAAAAGTTTGTGGCGGAATGTTTGGTTTGCCAACAAAATAAAGTTGAAACAATTAAGACACCGGGTCTATTACAACCTTTATCCATTCCAAGCCAACGTTGGGAGGAGGTTTCAATGGATTTTATCACAGGTTTACCCAAGTCTGAGGGAAAGAGTGTCATCATGGTGGTAGTTGACAGACTTACCAAGTATGCACACTTTTGTGCATTATCACATCCAATTAAAGCCAGCACAGTTTCTACTGCATTTATGGAAACAATTCAAAAGCTACATGGAAACCGAAAGATTATTGTAAGTGACAGAGATCCCATTTTCACTGGAAATTTTTGGAAAGAATTATTTTATTTTCTTGGTACTCAGTTAGCTCATAGCTCATCTTATCATCCTCAATCTGATGGGCAAACTGAGATAGTAAACAAATGTTTGGAAGGATATCTTCGTTGCTTTGTATCTGATAAACAGACACAATGGGTCAAATGCTTACCTCTGGCTGAATGGTGGTATAACACTTCCTTTCATACAGCAACAAAAATGACCCCATTTATGGCACTTTATGGGTATCAACCACCATCCATCACATCATATTTAAGAGAAAATTCTAAGGTTCAGGTAGTGGAACATCACATCGAACATCAACAACAAGTCCTCCAACTCTTAAAGGATAACCTCGTGTTGGCACAGAATAGAATGAAACAACAAGCAGATCAACATCGCAGTGAAAGAAGTTTTGATGTAGGTGATTGGGTATTCCTACGACTACAACCATATAAGAAAATGCCACTCAAGCAAGCTAAGAAGGATAATAAATTATCACCAAAGTATTATGGTCCGTACAAGGTATTGCAAAATATTGGTACTATGGCATACAAATTGGAGCTTCCTGCAGCTTCTCGATTGCACCCAGTTTTCCATGTTTCATGCTTAAAGAAGGTTATAGGCGAAAAGCTCCCAGTTCAAACAATATTGCCAGAACTTGACGAGGAAGGAAAAATTATATTGGAACCGGAAGCAGTTATAGAAACAAGAACTCGACAGCTACGAAATCGATCAATTTCAGAGTACCTTATCAAGTGGAAGAACTTATCCGCTGAAGATTCCACATGGGAGGATGAGAATTTTATGCAGAAGTATCCAGAACTACTCAAGCGTTGAGGACAACACTTTTTTGAAGGAGAGGGGCATGTTGAGTCCCTATAATACTAGTGATTACCCCATTACTATTGTAGTTATACCCCTTATTTATATTGTTGTGCCCCCATTGCCCCCATATTGTTATTAATGTGCCCATAGAATCCCTCTATTGTTATTTTTGTGGCTTTATATTATTATTGTTAGGTCGGCTGGATTATATTGTGACTCCTTAGACTCCTATATATAGAAAGGAGGTTTTGTCATTTGTATCATCCAAGAATTGTTCATTTATGTAATGTAAAGGAGGTTGCCCCCTCGAAGAGGCTGAATTCTAAGGCGTGGATCTCTCTTTTCTATCTTTTTGTGAGCTGGTTTCATAACATACTTTGATGATAGGGAAAAATAATCCTATGATATAAAGATGGGATCGATGATAAATGAGGACTACAATGGCAGATTCTTGGAGCTATTAAGTTATGTACCTTACCACAAGAAGGAGAAGGCCAAGATTCAGAGATTCATTAGTGGACTATCAATTGCATTCAAATAAATGTTGAGTTCGATGGGCCTATATCATTGGAGGAGGCCATCTGAAAGCTAAAGAATTTCTATGAACAATCGAAGCGCAAATCTGAGACTAAGTCAGACTGAAAAGGTAATGCAAAGAGAAAAGGAAAATGGGACAAGAAGCGAGAAAAAACTCAGGGTATAGGTAATAAAGAGAATGTAGCACCATCTAAAAATTTCAATGCATGTGACAGAGGATAAGTACTTTGATATGAGGAGCACAATAAGGATGAAGGCTAGGAGCCTTTGCAGTGTTGGACTTGTGGAGGAGAGCATCGTAGGAGAGATTGTCCACAACACCAGTGTGGTAGACCACAAATCTATAGTGCTCAGGATGCACAAATAGTGGGAGATGTTGGCAGAGTATTCCTATGATCTATGTGTCACTTGATAATAGACATGCAGGTCACCATAAGTTTATTATTGAGATGGGCGGTAAGCTTTGTGATCAAGTTATTTCTATTTTGATTGACCTTGGATCTAATTATAGTTATGTTAATCTTGACCTGGTGGATAATTGTGGTTTGAATAAAGAAGTGCATGTAGATTCTTGGTTAGTGCAGTTGGCTACATGTTCAAAGAAGCGGGTTCATCACTCGGTACGATCTTGTACATTTGATTTGAATGGTATGCCTACCTCAACACATTTGAATGTATTACTGTTGGGATCATACAATATGTTGTTGGGCATGGAATGGTTGTACCTTCATATAATCGAGGTGGATTGTTATGACAAATCCATTGAGTGCTTATATGACAATGTGGAACAAAGAGTCTTGTGGGGAAAGAAGAAATCAACATTAGTTAGAATGGTGACAACTATGCAGGCCAATCATATTCATAGGAAAGGGTATGTTTTATTTGCAGTGAAGATTTATAGTGACAAAGGTAAGGAAGTTGAGGATGCAGATGTTTTGAACAGGTACCTAGCTCTACAACAATTTCAAGATGAATTTCGCGCAGATATTTCAGAGTTGCCACCTCACAGGGAATTAGACTTTTCTGTTGAGTTGGTGCTAGGGGTAGCTCAGACATCAAAGGAACCTTACAGGATGAGCACTCTAGAGTTGATAAAGTTGACATTGCAGTTGAAGGAAATGTTGAACAAGGGATACATTAGGCCAAGTGTATCGGCATGGGGCACCTCGGTATTATTTGTGAAGAAGAAGGATGGTACTCTTAGGTTATGGATTGACTACAGGAAGTTAAACAAAGTGAACATCAAGAATAGGTATCTGTTACCGAGGATTGATGTATTGTTTGATTACTTTAAGGGAGCAGTAGTGTTCTCGAAGATTTATTTGAGCCCAAACATCATCAAGTACGCATTAAAGAAGAGGACATCTATAAGATAACTTTTCGGATCAGGTATGGGCATTATGAGTTTGTTGTAGTTCCATTTGTTTAACTAATTCTCCATCTACCTTTCTGTGCTTAATGAATAGTGTGTTGTTTATGTATTTGTACAATTTTTTTATCGTATTAATTGATGATATATTGGTATATTAAAAAAACGAAGAAGAGCATGTCGAGAATTCAGCAATAGTTCTGAGATTGTTGAGAGAGCATCAGTTGTATTCTAAGCTCAAAAAGTGAAGTTTCTTTGAGAGTGATGTACACAAATTGGGACATGTGGTTTCCAAGGATGGCATAGTAGTGGACCCCGAAAAGGTAAGAGCTATCATGGAGTGGGCAACTCTCAGGAATGTGGATGAGGTGAGATATTTCATGGGGTTAACAGGGTATTACAGGAGGTTCATTAGGAAATTCTCATAGATTTATTATTATATGACATCATTACAGAGGATTGTGTGGCCATTTGCATCTCAAGCAGTTGCTGACACATGCACCAGTGTTAAAGATTGCAAATCTGGACAAAGAGTTTGTAGTATGTACAAATTATTGCAAGAGAGGACTTGGTGGATTCCTTATCCAAGATGGATAGGTTGTATGCTATGAATCAAGGAAAATAAATGAGCACGAGAATAACTACCCGACACATGATCTTGAGTTGGTAGCGATCATTTATCCATCAAAGATGTGGAGACGTTATCCTCTTTGCAGTTGGTTTGTATTGATGAGTGATCAGAGTGGTTTGCGGTATCTATTTGACCAACAAAATACAAATGGTAGGAAGGCTCAATGTTTGGCCATGATCAGTGAATTTGACTTTGACATCAGGTATATTAAATGTAAAGAGAATATGGTGGTAGATGCTCTTAGCAGGTGGATACAGGGAAATCACATAGCAACTATGAGATCCTACGAGATAGATTTACAGGATAAGATCTTGCAAGCAGGTCATCAAGATGTCAGGTATATGGAGATTGTGCCAAGTTGCAGCAGAGTTCAGGTAGTGGTACATGTACATGTACAAGAGGTGGTATAGGTACATATGCAGTTGCACAAGATGTGGACTATCATCTCATGAAAAATGGATTGGTTAGATTTAGGGACAAAATATATGTTCCAGATAGCAATGAGCTCAAGAAGGTGATATTGAGAGAGTTTTATGTGAAACCATATCCAGGTCACTCAGTTTATCATAAGGCGTTGAAAAAAGTGAAGAAATTCTATTATTGGCTAAATTTTAAGAGAGATGTAGCAGAGTTTGTGGCTAGGTGCTTGGATTTTCAGCAGGTGAAGGCAAAGTGTAAGCATTGAGGTGGACTACTATAGTTGATTTCGATTCGAGAGTGGAAATGGGAGGTCATTTCCATGGACTTTATCACATGTTTTCCAAGGACAATGAGACAACATGATTCCATCATGGTAATGGTGGACAAGATGACAAAGGTAGTGCACTTCATTCCAGTAAAGTATACATTCTTAGCAAGCGATGTAGAAAATCTCTTCATTAGGGACGTGGTCATATTACATGGAGTTTCAAGGAAGATTATGTCAAAGAGGGATGAAAAGTTAATTTCCAAGTTTTTGAAGGATTTGTTTGTAGATTTGTGGTACATACTTGGCCTTTAGTACAACTTATCATCCACATATAGATGGATAGATAAAGATGCTCAATAGGATATTGAAGAAGATGTTGAGGATGTATGTGATGCATCAACAACGAAAGTTTCAAGAGTACCTTCCACTGGTAGAGTTCACTTTCAATAGTACCAGGAGTCACTGAGGATGAGTCCATTTGAGGCATTGTATGGGTAGAGTTGTAATATTCTCATCACTTGGAGTGATACAATTAACAATGTGTTGATTGGATGGGACATGTTGACAAACATGGAGTGGGAAATGGAGGTAATCAAGAATAATTTGAATGCATCACATGATAGGAAGAAGGGATATGCAGATCAAAATAGAATCTTCCAGGAGTTCTAGGTTGGGGAATAGGTGTACCTTCCCATCAAACTGAAGAAGAGATCCTTGCAGATTCGATCATGTTCCAAGTTGGCACCCTGAGTTTGTGGACATTTTAGGATTATTGAGAGGATTGGGCCAGTAGCCTATCGACTTGCACTTCCTCCAACAATGAAATTCCATGATGTTTTCCATGTGTTTGCTTAAGAAGTAAGTTAAAGATGTTAATCATGTGATTGAATGGTCTGTATTACAAGTGGAGTGAGAAGGAGAATTCTAGCTAGAACTGTAGTGAATTTTGTAGAGAAATATCCTCATGCTCCATAACCAAGCAATCGAGCAGGTTAAAGTGCGATGTAAGCACTTTAGGCCCAATGAAGCTACATGGGAGATGGCGAATTAGATGCGGGCTATATATATTCCTTATTTGCTAGTTGAGAGGATGTTTCAGTATATGTCTTTGGTACATGTTTTTTTGATGTTTGTTATATGTACATATGTATATGGATGTAAATACTGCCATGAGCTAAGTTATAAATCTCCATTAAGCAGTATGGTTGTCATGTCATTATGATGTTATACTTGTTATGTTGTCATGTTGGTTTGCTTCACAGGAGGATGATCATTGTAAATACTACAACGAGGTAAGTTATAAAGCTCCATGGGCATTATGCTTTTCTTCCAACAATCTTGTGGTTGCAAGTGTTGTTGAACACCGAGGAGGGTGTTCCCTTAAGGGGGAGGGTTCTATAACATCTCTCATGAAAATTCCATGTAAAAAAAGTTAATAAAGGAAAAATATTAATCATGGTTGATGAGACACATATTCCAAGCTGAATGTTGGACAAATCATAATGATGGGGATCACTAGTGATTGATTAATGGCTAAGAAAATTGGCAATGGAAATGACAAAGGCTTTGTAAAGGAAAAATGGCATTTTGACACATTTATTTATGAAAATAATGGAAATTAGGAGAAAATGAAGCTGAAATGTCATACGTTGCATGTGAGGAGGAAAATGAAGGAAAATAACGGAAAATGAAGAAAATAGAGGCCTCATTAATAAAAAGGCTTTCGACAATCAGCTCACAGTCTTTTGTTAGTTTAGTTTTGGAGCTCTCTCTCTCTATTCTCTCTCTCATACTCTTGGACACTTAGAGTTCTTGGAGCACTCTTGGTGGAGTGTGGCATACTTGGATTTTTAGAGCAAGAAGGTAAGGAAGAGCAGGAAAGCACAAGAGGATATCGAGATCAACAACTACAAAAGGTTTTTGCTATAGGTACCGAGTTGCATGTATGTTTTCCTCACTAGTTCTGGCATGCATGGTATAAGCATGTGGTTTATTGGTCATGATCTGTCATTGGCATGGAGGATTGCCTAGATTGACAATGGATTTCCCTAGCCTTGTCATTTTCTGGATAACCATGGTGTTGTGGGTTCATTTCTTTTTTTTTTCGTTGGTTATCATGTTTTTCTTAGCTTGGGTTGAGTTATTAGTTCTTGGAAGCCCTGGTTGGACAAACGTTGTGGAAGCCCTATAACAACTTGGGTTGAGTTACTGGTCCTATAAGCTTTAGTTTGACAAATGCTTAGAAGCTCTTGGTGGGTTGAGTTACTATTCTTGGAAGCTCTGGGTTGGAAAAACACTTTGGAAACCCAACGACAACTGTGGGTTGAGTTATTAGTCATGGAAGCCTCGGTTGTAACAAACACTCTAGAGCCTTGGAAGGCTTGGGTAGAGACCAATCTAGTCATGACTTTGTGATGTACGATTGTGAGGTGGAATGACTATTTGATGGGTTGAGGTGGTTTGGCCTGTGAAAGCCCTCGATGGTTTTGATTGATGTGATTTATGAGATCCCACATTCATGCTTGGAATATAGTAGGGGGTGACTTTCTGAAGAGAGATTTGGCTCATTCATGTATATGGTTGGGTGGTTCGTGGAAGGTGGTTTGTGGAAGTCCCAAATCTGGTTAACCTTTGCATCATTAATATGAGTTTATTTCTCCTTTTCAATTCAAGAGTACTATACTGGCTTATATGTGGATTATATGGCTATTGTTTCCCTGTTATTTTTGTTGCTATTATATTGGTTATGAACATGTATTATGGCAGTGTCTATGTATGGCTCTCATCATGTTTTTACTTGTAAATGAATAAATAATGTATCTATGGCCTAATGGATGAAACTGCAGCTAATGTGTTGAGATATCAATGCTTCTTAGTGATTCTCAGATGAGTATGAGATCCCTATGTCAGATCTAATGTTTAAACCTCTAGATTACATAATTGCGACATGTTTTCCGAAATATCTGTCATAGCTAATAGGGGTCTAATCAATTCCTTATTCAAGTAATTGCACTTGGATCATTATTTTGTTGTTATATTATAGTTCTGAAAGTGTCATTGAGTTCTGAGTAATGACCTGGGCTCTGGGCCTGAAAAAGTGGCACAAATCCGAGAGGTGCATGTATATGTATGAGGAGAAAATTCCCTAGACACATGCATACCCATGTTGTGGGAGTGTCTCGAGTCTCTTGGACTCATGATTGTACATATCAAGGGAGTGTTCAAGGGTGTAATGGTCTAAAACCTCTGTTGGTCTCAGTGGTTGGCTACGTGAGTGGTGGAGATGGCTCTTGGGAGTTCTGTTGTTGATGTGGAAGGTCTGTGTGATGTGTTCCACAAGTTCCACTTCTATAACTAATACATAGGGAGTCTAATCATATCATAGTAACTTATCGTCACATGTTTACCCTAGTTGGCCGATTACTTGGGTAGATGTGGGAGGAGGTTATTACAGAACCCTCCACATCTCAGACATGTTACCTAAATCATATGATAAGCAACAGGTCTAGAAATCTAAACAAGATTAATAAATATTTTGTTGCAACACATACATTCTCATTAGATTTACGAGATAACCGAAACGAATCAAACAATCAGACTCCAATAAGGTTAATGGGTGCTTAATAGGTGGATAAATAAATCATATTTAAATTTAATTTGTTATTCTTGGGTTCGAACTTGAAAATATGTTCAAATACTTTTCATACCATCCATTGAATGATGTATTAGATGAAGAATATTCTCTTGAAATCAAATCTTGCCCATTCAGTTATTTAAAAATCAAAATTCCTCATGCTCAATTCTAATATAGACCACACTAACAACATAAATATAAATTTTTAATATTTTTTTTGAGTAAAACTCCAAAACAATTCCTATCATATCAACAATATTGCTTATATAGCAAGTTCTTAAAACGATTCATAATAAAAGTTAGAATGAGAAAGGCCTAGTAATTAAAACTGATGTATTACATACAATGTTATAAATGTTGGGGCAAGAATTGGTTGTGGATCAAGCTATCATTAAATTTTAATAGTATGATTTGATTTTAGCATATAGACTATATTATTTAAAGAGTTTGTCCATTTTTTGTGTCAATTTTTTTGAATATATGAAAAATTCAATCTAAATAAACAAGTTAGTGATTTTATGAAAGTTCCTCCCTTTTTCATCATTGTTAAATTGCATATAATATTAACGGGTATTTTGCAGAGTAAACTTTATATTCCTCTTTGTAGAAACTAAACTTGTCCTTATAACGTAGGGATCCCACACTTAACAAGAGCTGCAGGTAGCTGGAGTCCCTACCGGATATGAAAACAATTAATAAAACATAAGATGTAGCTTTTTCCTCTATCCACATAGAGGTTGCATATGTTTGGAGCGTTGATGATCAAATACATACTGCTATATACCAGTAGAAAAGGGCTGGATCTAAATCCTTTGATAAAACTTAAAAGAGACGAATCTTTCTCATGCAAAAGAACTGAACATAAATCCTATGGTTATATTGTTATTATTATTAGAAGTTTCTGGTATTATTATTAGAATTTTCTGGAAGTTCCAAGAAAAGAGCGGGCTTCAATATTATTTCCTCGTTTGGAAGAACACGCTGGTCTTTGCATTTTACAATAAGTTTTTCAAATGTTAAAAGAAGAAAACTTTGATCACAAGGAAGGAAATAATAAAATAATGTGACAAATATTAAGGTAAATTGAATAAGATATAATCTCATTTTCTTTTATAAAGAAATGTTGACTTTTTTGAACACTTTATGTTAAGTATTTTAAAAGCATTTTAAAAACATTGGACCGATTATTCCTAGAAAATGAATTGTTTAAAATTTATTTAGCCAACTATTATAAACCACTATCTGCATAACCTTATCTTGATCCACCCTTGGATTTTCACATGGTACACATTCTTTAGACGTAAATCACCCAAATTCAGATATAGACAAACAAATAACCCTGCAAACAAAAAAAACTAGACATTGACAAACATTGAAAAAGAGAAAGAACAAGAGAATACTCAAAATCCCAACAAAAAATCGGCTGAGAAATCAATAACCCATTATTAACCGAGTATTAATAAATCCTTCCTTTGATTTTGACATGGTACACATTCTTTAGACGTAAATCACCCAAATTCAGATATAGACAAACAAACAACTCTGTAGAAAACAAAAAAAAAAACTAGACATTGACAAACGTTGAAAAAGAGAGAACAAGAGAATACTCAAAATTCCAACAATAAATCGGCTGAGAAATAAATAACCCATTATTAACCGAATATTTAATCAGCTGAGAAATCAATAACCCATTATTAACCGAGTATTGATAAATGTGAGATAAGAGAAAATATAATATTAAGAAATATGAAAAGGATTAAAAACAAAAATAAATTACCCCACAAACATGAAATAAACATGAAAGGCAAGACAAGCATTGAAAGGCTAAGAACCCTGTGGACAAAGATCATGAGAGTTGCTAATGATCAAGTATGACTTTGTATCATGCAACAAAATCGAACTCTGTGATAGAACATAACTATATTTAATACGAAAACTCCAACAACCCAACAAGCTAACCTCTAAGATTGAATTGTCGATACCACAAGAAGTTAACCTCTGAGATTGAACTGCTGATACACAATAGATTCATATTCACAAATATAAGGAAAAGATACAGAGCAGCGTTTGCACATTGAAAAAGTCGAACCATGAACAAAGCTAATATCCCAAAATTTTTAAACCAGAAGGGGGCTCAGAAATTCATCATAGACCTGATTTTTGGGACATATGAAGGATTGAAATTTGCAACAAATAGTGTACTGTTCATTTTATGTGTATGTAACCAAATAGATCAAACACATCTATGGTTATGGAAGTTTTAAGCACAAACCCGAACCAAGCAATGCCATTAACAAATACAACAAAAGCATAAACCCAACAAAAATACCAGAAACTTATTAAACTGATCCCCAGTCATTCAAAAACCATTAAAAATGCCAGAAACCCAATAATAACGCGACATTCACAAAGATGAAATAGCCATAAATGCAATAACCCAAAATTCACTTGTACCAAAAACCAAGGTCGGTCTCTGAATCGTCACTGTATACCGAGAAAAGGAAAAAGAGTTCATACCTATCCAGTGCTTCTAGATACTTATGTTTCCTTATCTCAAAGATTATCTTAACAGAATGATAGTTCTCCCCCAATTCGGTAAAGCCCAATAAGTAGTTCTCGGCCTCATCGAATTTTCCAGTTATCAAAAGTTCTTTAAAGAAATCCAGGTTGAAGTAAATACCCGATTCTTTCTCCATCTTGTTCTCGGCCTCATCGAATTTTCCAGTTATCAAAAGTTCTTTAAAGAAATCTAGGTTGAAATAAATACCGGATTCTTTCTCCAACCTCGGTAATGCATGCCAAGGAAAATTAGGCCATTATTCACATGTGAAATTTTCAAAAGCGATTAATAGCTTGAAAGAAAATATTCAAGGCCAACGTGCAGAGACTCACATGGGGGCTACTTCTGTGTACTTTTTTTATATTTAGAAACTGCAATAGGATGAACAAATGCTCTTTGTCCAGAGACACTAGGGCTTGGGTCAAAGACATTGTGCTCCACTTCAATGATCTGGGAGCCTAAAAGGCTTTATGACAAAGGTCTTGCACAAAAAATTAACAAATTCCACCAGTGGCCAGCACCCAAACGATGAGGGACCAAGCAACCAAATACTCTGATCATGTGGCGATGGGTGCAGAGGACTTAAAACAAGAAGTCTACTGCATAGAGTATGTAGATGACTAGGTTTGGATGCAAAGAACTTAAAACAAGAAGTTTGTTGGACAAAGAATGTAGATGACCAGGTTTGGGTGCATAGGACTTAAAACAATAAGTCTGCAGTGTATATAACTAGATTTGGGTGTAGAGGAATTAAAACAAGAAGTAGGTTGGACAGAGAAAGTTAAGGTTCACGAACACGAAAGATCCAGAAAATACTAAAAGATCACACTGTGAATGTTTTTCGACAATTCAAAACTTCAAGCTTTCATAGATAAAAACATAATAAATAAACAGGGAGAAGTTATATCATATTTTAAAGAAAGGCATCATTTCAACACTTTCTAAGCATACACAAAGAACTAAATATAGGATAAAATCTAGAACCTGCTTCATTTTCCAAACAACCTCTCCATCTCTACATAAATTTTCTACATAGTTCCCACCATGAATGGACGGGGAAGGAATTATGATGCTTACTTACGTTGATATGCAATTCGAGCAGTAGACAAGGCAAATGATGGTGCAATATGAGAAGTTTCTGAGCTGGTTCTTGTTATTTCAATATTGTTGGGTGGTCTCCTGGGCTTTTGGACCTCATCTCGCAAATGTTTTTGGATAGGCAATACCTATAAAAACAATGTTCTTTCCTAGGCTTAAGGTTATTAAAAACATTCTCCTCCTTCTTGGGCTTCCAACTATTCCAAAAAAATGATCCATCATTTGTAAATATTATGTTTGGCAACATTTAGTAATCAGTGGGGTTCATGGCCTTGCGTCCTAGAGAATCTGTAGTCAAGTAACTACCCAGAGCATCCACAGTCAAGTAACCAGAGCCCGACTATAAAAAATGAACCACCACCTACAATGAAGTAACCAGAGCCTGTTTGCAGAAAAGTAAAGTAACCAGAGCCTGCCTGCAGAAATGGAACCACTGAAATGCAGAAATCAAGTTTTTAAAACGCACCTGGACCTGAGCAACATTTGTGAACGTCATCAATAGCATTCTTTGTTTGTCAGGAATAACGTTGTTTGTTTTTGTCCCTGTACCAGCTTCTGTCTCCTTTACCTGCGGGTATCTTAGCCTGCATGCACATCTCAGTAATACAAAAAAAGTAGCTACATGGGAAGGACTGTTAAGAAGTAACATGTCCAATAGCATGTACTACAAGTGTCCATTAATATGTAATACAAGCAAACATGTACTACAAGTGTCCATTAACATGTAATACAAGGGGAGGAAGTAGTAGAATTGTTGTAAAGTAATGTATCCATCGATGGAAAATCTGGTATTACGCTAAAAAAACTTTGGACATTAATAAGTTATTATAATATACAAAAATTACATACAATATATTATTGGACCTAGACTTTGGATAAATATAAATGGTCACAATATTTCACAGTGGGAACCAAACTTGCAATAAGAACCAAACTTGCAATAAGAGGTCGATTTCCTTTATGCCTGAAACTTTCGGTAAAATTTATATGAATAAAACAATGGCTACTATAAAACCTTGGTTAAACAATAATAAAGCCAAAAAAAACCCGTCTAAGGACTCAATTAATTTAATTGCTACTGGTCAACTATCTACGGATCCCAATAGTCCCGCTGAAGGCAGGGACTAATAAGATGGATTAGATGTGATGGAAAATATATTTGCATTAATGATAGTAATCTGAGATGTCCATGTAGTCCAGCTTTTCCCCGCATTTTCTTGTCTCTGAGTCATGTCGTCCCATTTTTTTGTAGAATTGTTCCGTTCATGAGTGACGTTTTCTAATTTTCGCGAGATTTTTCTCGTGGATGACTCGTACCGCCCTGAAATCTCTACCGATTTTCACGGCGATGACTCGGGGTTTAAATTAACCAGCGAACCTCCTACTTTCCAAAACGTATTAGATAAGATTCTTGCCTTTTATTTGGCGCATATAATTGAATTGTAAAAAACGCATCAGCCTAATAAAAAGTTATAAAATACACGTTAATGTAAGCTTCAGAGATTACAGAAAGGCCGTTTGAAAGTCAAGTAAGTCAAGATGATACAGAAGTGCCGACGTATGCATTAAGGCAGGGCATTCACTATAAAACGTCCCGGGGGATGGATCTCTTCAAATACAAGAGAGGAGGTGGATCTTCTGGGTGTTCCTCTAATTTATAGAACACCATGATGAAGATGAAGATTATAGCGATTGCCTCTTCTCTTATTTTGCTGCTTGCAATCGAGTTTATGTGTGGAGCAGCTGAGATCGCTCCTGCACTGAACTGTCGAAGTAGCAACAAAATTTTGAATAGAAAAGTGGGAAATAAGAGTCATAGTGTTAGCTTTCCCCTTATCCATATGCATTCAGAGTGTTCGCCGTTCCGTCCTCCTAACAGGACGTGGGAAAGCTTGATGTCTGAAAAAATTAGAGCCGATGCCAATCGTCTGAAACGGACTTCTCGTTTGTCCAGTGAGGAGGCGAGCGCCAATGTACCCGTTAGGTCGGGATCGGGAGAGTACATGATACAAGTGGATTTTGGCACGCCCAAGCAAAGCATGTATACACTCATAGATACCGGTAGTGATGTTGCTTTGATTCCATGCCAACAGTGCCAAACCTGCCAGTCGACTGCTCCAACTTACGACCCCGCAGCATCGTCGTCATATGAAGCTGTTGCCTGCAATACTCAGTCATGTCAGCAAATTTCTGGTAGCAATTGCGGGGAAAATTTGAACTGTCAATTCGAATTTTCGTGTGGATATAACACTGAAGAGGTCGCTTTACTTGCTACGGATGCTATCATCCTTGGCTATCAATATATTCCCTATTTCTCATTCGGTTGTGCAGATTCGCTAGGTGGCTATACGTCGACGCAACCGGGATTGATGGGATTGGGGGGCGGATCACTTTCTTTGTTGAATCATCCGTCCACTAGCGAATTATTTGGCGGAATGTTTTCTTACTGTCTTCCCAGCTCATCTGCATCTTCCGGATCCTTTGTGCTTGGGAAGGAAGCTGCCTTGAACACTCCTGGTTTGAAATTCACCACATTGATAAAAGATCCCTCAAACCCGACGTTCTATTTTGTGAACTTGATGGGAATCAGCGTTGGCGATGCAAGGATCTCAGTGCCGGACACAAATATTGGTAGTGGTGAAGGAACGATCCTCCACTCGGGAACAGCGATCACGTATCTCGTTGATTCTGTTTATACGGCTCTCACAGACGCTTTTCAGGGGCAGCTCCCTAACTTGCAGCCGATACCCATTAACGAATTGGATACTTGCTATGACTTCTCTTCTTCTTCGTCTTCAGTCGACATCCCCACCATAACACTGCACTTGGATAATAATGTCGACCTTCTTTTGCCGAATGAAAATGTTCTGTTGAAAGTCGAATCGGGGCTCTCTTGCTTGGCCTTCTCTCGCACCGATTCTCGTTCCATCATAGGAAATGTTCAACAGCGGAATTGGCGTGTCGTTTTTGATATTCCCAATTCTCAAGTCGGATTTGCTCGGGAGCAATGTGCAGCACCTGCTTGATTATACGCCCATTTCCTTTCTTCTACAAAAATTCCTCATCCATCCATTTCCTTATATTATGTTTCACCCCTAACGTTTACTTATACGTGCTTTCTCACCGCTGTTTTTGAAAAATATTTTCTGCCGTCGTATGCAGCGGCAGCTCTTTTGCGGTTTGCTGCTTATACTACTTTTCTATTTTCGTCCTCAAATGAGTTGAATGTATCTAGTTTTACTAAAAATTAATGTTATTAATAAGTATTTGTGTCGATATTATATTCAATGCTGTTACCCTTAATTTACACACTGAGAATGAATGGTAACTCTTTATCCCTTGAAGAAAAGTCATGTAAGTGTTTTTAAATAGTGACTGATAACTCAACTATGTGTGCCCTTTTCGGTAATGAATAATGTTTTACCAAGTGATATTTTCAAATAGGATTTAAATTCCAGAAGTAATAGGAACACAAATATATTTATCATAATTATATTAATTATTGATATACTCTGTATGGTTTATTTTATTGGGATGTATAATAATACATATTTTATAAATGAAAATGAATTGAAAACGAATTTTTTTTGTTTAGTAAGTATGCATCATCATACTTAATAATTTTCAAAAAATTATATCTTCATATAAAAGAAAATAAATATTAGATCTAATACTTTTGTGATCCATAATGTGGATATTAGTTTTTGGGATCACATCGTTAAAATTTGGTTGATATTTTGAATCAATTAATATGGTTCATCTTCAAGACAAGAATGAACCACATTAATTGGTTAATGTGGTTTATCCTCAGAATTAGGATGAACCACATTAATTGGTTCAAAACTTCGACCAAATTTTAACAATGTGATTAATCCAAAAATAAATAATTAAAATAAATGCTTATCTTATCAAATATAAAGCACTTCTATAAAATAAAATAATAGCTTGAACCTAATAAATAAATTGAAGTTAATTTGATAAATATTAGTTAATTTTCTATTTATTGATTATCATAAATAGATAAGCTAATGGTAATACTGACATTTGACTAGCGACGTAGTTGATTTTAGAAAATAGACAGATGGAAAGCACGATGAAACCGTCCTGCTTACTCTACTTCTTGACGATGGGTTTTTATTGTTTTCGTTTCTGAAATTTTCTTTTTGAAAGCTGGAGACCTGGCCTTCATCTGTTTTTGAAAACGGGTTCGCCGAAGGGGTTACTAATCGACTCCCGGGAGGATGAACAGAGGTACCTTAGCCTTATCACATAGAAGGCTGCTTCTACGCCGCAGGCGGCGTAAACATCGCTAATCCCAGCTGGCCCATGGAAATGCCCGTGGAATTTTTTTTCTCCTTCTTCCTCTCTCTTCAAAAATACCTCAACGCGGGTCCTTTTCACCATTCTCTCCTCTGTTGGGTCTCTGCAAAATCGAATGAAAGTGAATGCTCTTTCTGACAGACATGGATTCAGAACCAGCCTTCTATCTTTGTGGGTTTCAGATGACTCAGGTTGTACGGAGTTTTGAAAAACAGAGTGGAAAATGATAAAAATTGTGCGTTATGTATTATAATTGCAACTATGTGCTCCTATGTTAGCTCCATTAAAAAATGTGAATCGCATCCCAGAATAATTTATTAATTATAAATATAATTAATTATTATTATTATTTATTATTATTTAACTATTATCAATTTAAGCGTCTATATTTTTAGGATATAATATTATTTATGAGGTTTATAGTATTAATTTTAGTGTTTAATATAAATTACTTAGGTTTATAATTATATGGTTTAATATTAATCTTTTTTGTTTAAAATATAAATCTCTTGGTTTTATAATATTTATCGTAGGGTTTATATATCTTGGGTTTATAATATCAATCCTTTGGGTCTATTTAGCTAAGGGTTGATACTCTTGGGGTTTAATATTATTCTTAAGGTTTATAATATTAATCATAGGGTTTAATATAAATATCTTAGGTTTATAATCATGATCAAACATGGATAAATGTGATCCAGTGTCACATTGTGACAAAGATTGTTTCAATATGAAAATCAAATAGATTTCTTTTAATAATAATAATTAATAAAATAATATTATTTAATTATTTAATGAACTATTTAATGAATTATTAAACAAATTATTAATTAATGATTAGTTGATAATTAATTTATTATTAATATTTATTAATTATTTATGAATTAATTAATTATTGTTAATTTATAATATTATTAAATTAAATTAATAATAACAATAATTTAATTAGTAATATTATTTTAAAATAATAATATTAATTAATAATAGTATTAATATTGATTTATGATAATAATCATATGTATATGTTTTTGGTGTATATCAATCACATTTACTAATATAGTTATGCATGTGATGTATCCCTTGGGCTTATTTCAACCACATTTATTAATGTGGCTGTGCTCATCATTCAGGAACAAACCACCACTTTTAGCGATTACTAATACACGTGGGAGACCAACTCAACCATTGACATGAAATCTGTGACGAGCAATGATTTTTAACATGTAGAAAAATAAATAATTAGCCGAAGTTCGGTTTCCTATTTCGACCTCAAGTGGATGAGGTTGCGTTGAATTTTAAATGGATCCTTCAGCTAATATTCTTTGTCTGAATATCACATCGAAAACTGTGATTTCGAGGAGGGTGCGTACTGCGTTACATTGTGAAAATGAATCAATTCGATCGTGCCTGGGAATGTGTTCGATGGAATTGAATTGATCCATAGCCCCTGCGTCACTTCACCTTTGTCAATAAGGCTCCACCTTCTCTGGACATTCCTTGTGAAAGTAGGGGCGAAGCCTTGTAAGTTGCTAAATTCGATACGAGATCCCCAATCGTGAAAATTATGTGATTAGATAATGTCGAGCTTGTGTCCATGACTCAATCACTGAAAGAAAACCATAAACAAAGGCTATTACAATGCAAATCATGTTTTTCAATAGTGCTTCACTTTTTGTTGTCGTTTGTTGTGAAAGTGGGGGGTGAGGCCTTGCAAGTTGCATAATTCAATATGAAATCCCCAATCATGAAAATCACGTTTTTCAATAGCGTCGCTCATTATTTGGCCATTTTCTGTAAAAGAAGGGGACATTGCGCAATTCGATACGAGAGAGAGCCTTTCTCAAAGATATTTTTCCACCACAATTTAATGCATGACAGTAATGGAAGAAGCTCTTCGTGACAATTCCCTTAATTAGTTTATCAATATCATTGTGCAAAGTAGAAAAAAAATTGTGACTTGTTGATGAAACATAGTTTGTCCATGATTTTCAATTTCTTCAGTGCTTTGTGAACATTTTAATATGTTGTATTTGATATAATATTCTTTTGTAGGGTCAATCCCAAGAATTTATACTTCAAACGATATATGCATTCACTCTCTTCTTATGTGGATGACCTCCTATCCATTTTAGATCATCTTGAAGCTCACAAGATAATTTACTTAGGTAATTCAGTTTCTACTATGGTGGGTTGCCTTTCCTCCATTAAAATCCAATAATTTTTTGAAAGATTAACTTACAATGTGGCTCACCAAGGTAACAGATTATAAGTACAATAATTTAAGCTTTAATCCCCATAGATATTCCTCTTTTCTCTCTGTATTCAACTTATGCACAGGTTTGATATTGCTGTTTCTTCAAGTATTTAAACTATGGATCTTACGAAGGAGGAATTCAATATGTAGACATCGATGGAATTTTCAGTGCAGTGAAATTCGAAATATTCAGCACGGGTTTCACAATTTGTTCCTCTATTAGTTGGCGTGGATGAGCCCTCTCTGGTAAAGGAATTCAGTATAAAAATAATGAATATGATGCCTAAATTCGCACTCATGGTTGCAAAAATCATCTTGCAGAGTGATGTGAGAAACCTATTATGAAATGTGAACACCCTATGTAGTATCATCCATACTAAAAAGGACATAGCGGTTTTATTGAACATGCCATATTACAGGTAGTGCAACCTTGGAGGAGAGAAGAATTCAATGCACATACCTGACACAGATGAGCATCATCTGCACCTAACTTCACCCGGTATGTTCGCAAAGTTGTTTGTAGAACTCCTTACAGGGTCCTGAATATATAGATTTAATTAATGATGAAAGTGGTTAATTTTGAGTGACTTATCTATTCTGTGAGTTATCTATTGTATTTCTCATTTAATAAGGTACAAGCAGCCCATCGTCAAGTTCAAAGAGAGACATCTTTGTATTATTTATCTTTTTGCAGTTATGACTTTCTATATTGATGTTAACAACATATTTTATGTATGTTTGGCCAGTTCTTTTTCATGGTGTTCCTTCAACTCTAGCCCTTTCCCTATGTTTGTTATCATATCATCTATCTCATCTTCTAATATACATAAATGATATGTGTGGGAGAGTTGGCTGCAAGAAATAGAGAAGCAATATTCCATGTGATGTAGGATTATAAGCAATATCTTTCATTATTTTGTAGGTTATTATTTATACAAATTTATTATTTCTTAGCCGGTTAGTTTGGGCATAAAATATATTTTCTTTGTTTTCTTGTCTCTCATTTGAGTTTCCTCTTCCAAGTCACTCGTAGGTTTTAGTCAAAAGATTTATCTCTCATTTTTTTATTTGTTTAACAGATTTTCCTATGGGAGTTCACGTCACAATGTTCGTGGATACCAATTTAAAGTATGAACCCTACAAATGTTGGTGGTTGACCTACTTGTTGGTGGTTGACCTACTTATTGCAGTGTGAAAGGAATGCAACACTCCAATTTACGCTTATCCTCAATCCTTTAGATCTCCCCATTCTTTTTTCCTAGTAATAGAGACATTTGTATATCCTTCACTTTATTTATATATTATTCCAATGCAATTATACATTCTATGAAATAATAGGTATACAGATTGACTCACATGAGATTTGATTTCCCCCATGAAATTTTGTTATCGCATTGCATTCATGTATGAGGGGATTAATGTACATAAAGCTATCACATACCTTAGGTTTGGAGCTCTGTTTGGGCCACTACTGAACAAGTTTTGTCATTATATCTTCTTGAGATGTATGTGTCTTTTTGTTTCACAGTGAACCCATGTCGATCACATGGATATCACTTGGATATTTTTATTCAAAGCGGTCTAGATTATTATATGTTCTTGAGCACATTGGAGGCTACTATGGCTGCATGAAACCTTTCTAAGGTTCTTATCATTGAAGTTTATTTTCCAACTTAGTTTCCATAAAGCGTCAAATCCATTAGATGACCGGTTGGAATTATCATGTCCCTTTTTTGGTTGTTAGATTGGTAAGATATGAGTTGATGTTGGCTAGTTAGTTTCCTCATAAAAAGGTTGGGGTGCTCCTTGTTTTCCATATGTGAAATGGTGTCTATGTTTAATGATTTTTTTTTAGCATATTGACATTAAATAATTAATACACCAAAATTTTCAAAAAGATGGGATATTTCATAATTCAGAAATTCCAAAGTGTATGAAAAAATTAATTACTTTGGAATTGTTTACAATTATAACTCGATTTTCTTTCGAGCAGAGCATTTAAGGGTTTATTTCTTATAATTCTTTATTTAAAATATCAAGAGGTAGAGAATCAATATTCAAAGCCCATATAAAAGACATGATATTCTCCATAATCCATAACCTTTAACATATCTTAATGGTATTAATTACTCAAGGATTGTCCTTAATTCTAACTCTGTTTTATTTTGAGAGAGGAATTTAAGTGTTTATTTCTTATAGTTTTTAATGTAAAATATAAAAGATAATATAATAAATATTCACAAGGAAAGAAAGTATACATTTAATAATAAAACAATAATATATTTTTAAGGGTAACAATTAATCAAACATTAAATTGGTGTATGGAATTATTTTGTATTGTGATAATTGGATAATAGATGGTGTATGAGACCTTTTTTCTTTGGGATGAGGAAATAATAAATCCAAGGGAATAATATTAAACTAAAGGGATTAATATTAATCCATACGGTTTAATATTATTCCCTAGGGTTTATAATTCTTTAGGTTTCTAGTATTAAACCCAATCAATTATAAACCCGACGGAATAATATTAAACCCAAGGAATTAATATTGTAAACCCAACATATGTAAACCCTAAGATAGATATTATAAACCTAAAATAAATATGGTTGACCATGATTATAAACTTAATGGATATTAAATGCTAGGACTAATATTATAAACCCTATGAATAATATTATACCCTAGGAATATGAACACTTAGATTAATAAACCGAAGAGATTGATATTACAAACTAAAGGGAATCATAAACCCAAGGGGTTAATATTAAAACCCCAAGGTATTATAAACCCAAGGGAATAATATGAAACCCAAGGGAGTTATATTATAAATCCAAGTTATATAAACTCTTGGTTGACTATGATTTATATTGAACCTAAGGGATTAATATTTTAAACCCTATGAATAATATTATACCTTAAGAATATGAATCCTTATACTAATATACCAAATTGATTGATATTATAAACTCTACGAATACTATTATACCCTAGGAATATGAACCCTTTGATTAATACACCCAAGGGATTGATATTATAGAACAAAGGGAATAATAAACCCAAGAGGTTAATACTAAAAATCCAAGGGAATATAAACCCAAAGGAATAATATTAAACCCAAGGGATCAACCCTTTGATTGATAAAACCAAGGTATTGATATTATGAACCTAAGGGATTAATTCCAAAACCCCAAGGTATTATAAAGCCAAGGGTGAACCATGGTTCAACATTGCATTTCAACAAATATTGTCTCAATATGTAAATCAATTATGGTCCACCATGTTTATTTTTGTGTTTATAATATTTATCATATGATTTATATACCTTGGTTTATAATATTTATTTGAGGTTTTATCATATGATGTTCTGAGTATGAAAATCAATCATTGTCAACCATGGTTAAACATGGTCCAATGTCGCATTGTGACAAAAATTCTCTTAATATGAAAATCTACCATGCTCAACAATGATCCAACATCACATTATCAAAAGGATTGTCTCGACATTTAAATAAATCATGGTCAACCATGTTCCAATGTTGCATTGTGAAAAAGATGTCTCAATATGGAAATCAACTATGGTCAACCATGTTCCAACGTCACATTGTGACAAATATTATCTTAATATGGAAATAAACAATGACCAATCATGGTCAACCATGGTCACATTATGAAAATATTGTGTCTTGGTCTAACGTCACATTGTGGAAACCATGGTCACATTATGAAAAGATTGTGTCTTGGTCTAACGTCACATTGTGGAAACCATGGTCTAACATCGCATTGTGACAAAGATTGCCACAATAGGAAAATATATCATGGTCAACCATAGTCAATCTTTGTCCAACTTCACATTGTGAAAAAGGTTGTCTCAATATGAAAATCAAACTTGGTCAACCATGAACCAACTTCGCATTGTGACAAACATTGTGTCAATATGAAATCAACCATGGTCAGCCATGCTTATTTCAGTGTTTATAATATTTATCCCTTGCGTCTATAATCCCTTGGGATTTTAGTAATAATCCCTTGGGTTTATTATTCCCTTTGGTTTATAATATTTATCTTAGGATTTATATACCTTGGGTTTATAATATTCATTCCTTGGGTTTAATATTATTCCCTTGGGTTTGTAATACCTTGGGGTTTTAGAATATAAACCCTAAGATATATATTATAAACAATAAAATAAAGTTAGTTGAAAATGGTTGACCATGATTATAAACCAATTGGATATTAAATCCTAGGATTAATATTATAAATCCTATGAATAATATTATACCCTAGGAATATGAACCCTTAGATTAATAAACCGAAGGGATTGATATTAAATCCAATGGAATAAAAAACCCAAGGGGTTAATACTAAAACCCTAAGGTATTATAAACCAAAGGGAATAATATTAAATCCAAGGTATCAATATTATAAATCCAAGGTATATAAACCCTTCTTTGACCATGATTTATATTGAACCTAAGAGATTAATATTATAAACTCTCTGAATAATATTATACCCTAGGAATATGAACCCTTAGATTAATATGCCCAAGTGATTTATATTATAAACTCTATGAATATTATTATACCATAGGAATATGAACCCTTAGATTAATATATCCAAGGGATTGATATTATAAACAAAATAGATTAATACTAAAAACCCAAGGGAATAATATTAAACCCAAGGGTTTAACCCTTAGATTTATAACCCAAGGGATTGATATTATAAGCCCAAGGGATTAATTAAAAAACCCTAAGGTATTATAAACCCAAGGGTGAACCATAGTTTAGTGTCATATTGCGACAAATACTGTCTAAATATGTAAATCAATCATGGTTAACCATGTTTATTTTAATGTTTATAATATTTATCATAAGGTTTTTATACCTTGGTTTATAATATTTATCTGAGGGTGTATCATAGGATTTTCTCATTATGAAAGCAAATTATGGTCAATCATGGTTAACCATTGTCCAATATCGCATTGTGACAAAGATTGTCTTAATATGAAAATAATCCATGCTTAGCCATGGTCCAACGTTGGATTGTGACAAATATTGTCTTGACATTAAAATCAATCATGGTAAACCATGGTCCCATGTCACCTTGTGAAAGGTATTTTCTCAATATGGAAATCAACAATGGTCAACCATGTTCCAACACCGGTTTGTGACAAATATTGTCTCAATATCAAAACCAACCATTGTCAATTGTGGTCAATCATGGTCAACCATGGTCAATAAACATGATCACAATGTGACAAATATTGTCTCTTGGTCCAACATCACATTGTGAAAACCATGGTCAGCCATGGTCCAATGTCACATTGTGACAAAAATTATTTCAATAAAAAAATCTACCATGGTCAACCACTATCCAATGTTGCATTGTGAGAAACATTGTCTCAATATGAAAATCAAACATTGTCAACCATAGTCCAACTTCACATCTTGACAAAGATTTTGTCAATATGAATATAAATTCGTGGTCAACCATGTCTATTTTCGGGTTTATAATATTTATCTTAGGGTTTATATACCTTGGGTTTAATATTATTCCCTTGGGTTTATAATACCGTGGGGTTATAGAGTTAATCCCTTGGTTTATAATATCAATCCATTGGGTTTATAAATATAAGGGTTCATATACCTAGGATATAATATTAATTATGGTCAACCATGGTCCAATGTTATGTTGTGACATAATAATAATAATAGTTATATTCACTAGTAATAATATTAATATTAATAATCATAATAATAGTATAATAATTATATGCCTTCGACGTATATCAACCACATTTACTAATGTGGTTGTGGTTGTGCTACGACACTAATGGTAAACCATGGTCCAATACGACTTTGTGGCAGATTATTTTGTTTATTTTTTAATATAAATACATTATTATTCATTGATTTTTATTAATATTTGATAAAATTATTTATTAATTAATATTTTTAGTTACAAGATTATTGTTACTATTATTATTTAATTATTTAATATTATTTAATTTACAAATTTTATTATCTTTTAAATATTTAATAATAATAATAATTGATAATAGTAGCAATGTTAATTAATATTGTTAATAATAGTTATTATTTAGTAATAATAATTATTATTTTAAAATGATAATAATAATTTTTTATTAATTATTAATTAAATAATAATAACACTATTAATTTTGTCGTAATAGTTTTTTTTAATATCATATCTTTATCTCCCCGATGGGGGTGGGTACCGAGAATAATGTGGTTGTCGAGCCTCATGAAGAGTGACAAATGGGCCACTGGAGAGGGTTGTACCTCCTGGTCACCTCTCAATATACAGCGGAGGGAATGGCGTACATGAACATTCGATCTAGGGCTTGTGAGTAATCAAGGCGCTTTGGGAAGGGGAAGTGTTGATGAATTGATAGGCGGGATGGGGGAGGAGCTCAGAATTCCTTTCAATGCTCAGGTTTGATGGTGGATACACCTAGTTTCCTGCTTGACACTGAACGCGACTTCGGAGGCATGACATAATTGGTGGTTTATGGATTTTATTTGGATAATTGTGGTTTGATGCATATAACGAAGTCCAGCTTCTAGCTTTTCTTGGGCATTATAGGGCGGGACTGAGCTGGCAAGTGCTGGGGGAAGATAAATGTTATTTCTGGTTTATTTGTGGCAAGGAACGTCTTTGTAAAAGCTATAAATTCCATAGAGAGGGTTGTGAATGGAAGGCACCAAGATTATGGAGAACTATCATCCTCTTGGTAGCTGACAGTGTATAGTGGAGTGACTGGTGTGGCAAGGATAGCAAAGGTGGTGTTAACGATGATGGTCAAGCTGACTCCCTAGGTTTCAAGCGTGTGAACCTAGCTGTAGGGCAGACTGCTAAGCAAAGTGAAGATGCTTCCAGCGAGTGTTGGAGTAGGTGGGGCCTTGGGAGGCTAGTTTGGTAGACGGGAGGGAAACAATTTAGGCCAACGAATGGGGTCGCAGTCTCGGCTGTTATGGCAGCACTTGGTCGGTGGAATATTCCATGATGCAGGTGGGTTATTCTCTCATTTGTGGACACTTTTATGAGTATCATTTTTGTATTTTTGCTATCTTATGCAGAATTTGGTCAACAAACCTAGTCGAGGTGAGACCACATGTTTTTTGGAGAATCGGATGTATATGTTTTTTCTGAATGAATAGAATGCTGATTTACAAAAACAAAATATTATATATTTATGAATGGTTGGTAGATAAAAATTAAGCCTTTGGCATATGTCAACCACATTAATATTTTTAATGTTGTTGTGCTAATTTTTAAATTAAATTGGTTATTCTTTGATTTGAAACTAAAAACTTGTTCAATTTCTTTTCATATTATCCTTTGGGTGATGTATTAGACCAAAAATATTCTCTTAAAATCAAATCTTGTCCACTCATTTATTTAAAAATAAAAATTCCTCAAGGTCATGGTATCAGAGCTCAGATGAGCTGTGAGAAGACATAGCTCAAGTGAGCTCTTTGGAGGAGGCCGAGTCGAAAATTGTTGCTTGAGGCTGGGTGTTAACATCGCATTGAGCAGAGATTTCATATTGAGATTTTTATGCTCAAGGAGTAGTGGAGAAGAAGATGTGTAAGTTTTATTATTTGAAGTGTTGGATTGTGTGCCACTTGGACGAGTATCAACGTGTATGCCCTGGTTGGTGAAGTTTCCTATAGTGTGAAGAGGTTGCAACAGACCCATGTGTGAAGTAGTCAACTTGCTTGGGGCTACAACACCGCTACCTTCTGCATTGGAACCACATACTATTAATTTCAACCTTTGTTGGAGGTGTCGTTGAGCACCGTGTGACTAGAGCTAATTGAGGTGGGTCATCATTTAGCGCTTATCATGGAAGACCAGCATGAAAACACTATCTGTTGAAGTGTGAGGTTGTGGGATCTATCTTCTGACCATTGATATCCAGTGTATCCACTCTCTTTCAAAATGAAGAGTCTTCATATTTTTGTTAGTTCAGTGAAAAGGTTGGGTGAATCAGCATGCCCCAAGTTGTGTTGTCTTGTTGAGTGAGGGCTACACAGATCGATCGAGTCCACTGCATGGAGAGCCCAGTAGAAGCTCACTGGTCTCATTAGAGTACAATGAGTGGAATAATGTTTGATAGTGATCTTTTTTATGACGCATTTTTAGAGAGCCCATTTGGAAGTATTTTTTGGGTTGGGTAATATTTTTTTATTCCGGTAGTATTTTTTAGTCTAAGAATTATTTGATAAACATAATGTTTTTATTGATGACCATGAATATTAAGGGGTGCAGTCTATTCCACATGATCTTGCAATGAGTCAGAGTAAAACTTGCTTCTCCCAGAACCCAATTGTTAGAAATTTGGTTGGATCTACTTCTGAGGTGGGTGCGACAATGGAGGATACATGGATGTTGTTCAAACACCACTCATGTTTGAATACAAGTGCATTTTGGTAGATGATGTTCCAGTAGATCAGTTTGTGCCACTTGGTCACATAATTTACAAGGTTCCTTCTAATGGAAAGTAGGGAGAGCATGAATTGGTTAACCTTGTTCAGGATGTTAACTTGCATCCCAATCCGGAAGAGGTTGCTGATGTTAAGTACATAAGAAAAGAGAAGTTGAAGGAGCTCATAAGGAAAGCAAGAAAGGTGAAGATGAAACTGCACTAGCAAATGAACAAGCATGGACGCTTTAGCAAGAAGACAATAATCACGACTGATTTATGACAGAGATAGTTGGCGGGGAGTTGACAGTAATTGGGGGAGAGTCGGTGATAGTCAGTGGAATTATATAGGAAGTTACTAACTGTTCATAAAACATCTCTAGATTTATTGGCTAGGTTTTGTATAAATTTTTGTGTTTAGTAGTGCAATTGGCAAGCTCATTTGATGAGTTTCAAGTTTCCATCAGGTTCAATACCCATAGAGAGATTCCGCAGGTCCGATTTGATAGATAGGTTTGGTTGTGAGTTTGTTTACACCACAAAAAGGTGTGTAGAAATTTAAACCATTAAACCTATTTTTTTTTTTAAATTGGGGATGATTCCAAACAGATTGACTCATTATTGTACTTCATGGGAAAAATTGGAAATTAGAATACGTAGGTTTCCATTTCAATAGGCTTTGGTTGTACATAATACCTCAAATTTGTAATTAGAATATATTTATGAAAAGCTTGGAATTTTGAATACATTCATATTTTGAATGCTACAATGCTACAGGAATTACACGAATAAGAGATCATATATATTCATATTTAAAGCGATCAATCGATATTTGGAATCAATCAGTCTATCACCACATGAGTTGGGTTTTATGTCCTTGACGACCCTTATGTCTAATATTTGAGTTACAAGTTGGTATCTCCAGCATTCCCCTTCAACTTTTACTCCAAATGCAACTTTTACTCCAAATGCAACCCTCTTGCGAAGATATATGTCGGTCTACCTCACAGTGTGCTCCCTTCGCAATCATGTAATCGTATATTATTAATATTTTGTTAATGGCATTCATCATCGCAGTTTCTTCGTATTAGGAGTGATCGATACTTCTCCCACAACAATCTAACCATTCAAAAGGATGGAGCTACTCCCCCATGTGCCATTTTCTAATATATAATATACAAACACTTTTTAAAAAGAAAAGAATATAAAGAATACTAATAGATTATAATATTAAATGCATTTTATAGAAAGAAAAAATACTAAATGAATTAGATTTTATTAGATTTTATTTATTATATTTTATGTAATAGATTTATTACATAGATTTGTATAACTTATATTAATAGGCTTAGTAGTATTAATCTATTGGATTTATTAAACCTCAATATTAAGGGTTAAATATTATTCCTAAAGTTTAATATTAATCTCTTCTATTTTTAATACCGTTTTTTTACGTTTTTTTTTTATCTTTTAGGTTTATAATATTTTTCCCTTGCGTTAACTAATTCCCTGTGGTTATAATATTAAACTCTTGGTTTTATTTGTTCCTTAAGTTTATAATATTAATAATTCCTTTGGTTTATCATCTAATCCGTTGGGTTTATTAATCCCTTTAGTTTAAAATATTAATCTCTAGGGATTATTAATCATTTATGTTTCTAATATTTACTTGTTGGGTTGATTGATTCCTTAGGGTTATTAATCTTTTGGGTTTATTAATAATTTGTATTTATAATATTGATACATTGGGTTTATAATATTAATAATCCCTTGGATTTGTTGATCCCTTGTGTTTATAATACTAATAATTCAGTGGGTTTGTTGATCCATTGGGTTTATAACATTAATATCTTGATTTTTTCAATTCATTGGGCTGGTAATATTAATCCATTGGGTTAATTAAACCCCAATATTAAGGATTAAATATTAGTCCTAAGGTTTAATATTAATCCCTTAGGTTTATAATGTCTATCCATTTGGTGGAAGCTCCACCAAAGAACAATGGTGAGCAGCAGAGGGCCGCTCAAAAGAACAAGAGTGCCCGAGACCCACGCAAGCAGCAGCTAGTCGAGGACTTTTCCACCTCTCATGGAAAGAAGCTAGTTGGCAGTCAGCAGGATGATGAAGGAAAAGTTGGAGACACGAAGGCACTCGGTGGCAGAGCAGGAGACACGTCCGGCCCACATGTAGCCGAAGGCAGCTCTGCTGGCACTCAACTAGCTCATGGAATTCAGCGCGACACGTCAGTAGAGGAGGAGGAGTGGTACAAGTATGCGTGTCTTATTTAGGAAGAGCTTGCCCCAGACAACCTCCAGGAAGTCCATCACGATTAACACTTGGCAGCTAGGTGTTGCCCTTCTACCAACTGGCGTTTCTTTATGATGATTGGATGATTTCTGTTATGTCATGTTTTGTAAAAACTTTCCTCATGGTTTTTTTTTGCAATGTTTGGTATTTTTGGTCAAAACTGGTAACCCTTGTGTGTGTGTTTTTTTTTTTCCTGTTTTCATGGACTAGCTTCCCCATCAATGGGGCAGTCACGCTAGACTATTATATTTTTTGACAAACACTGTTCAGCGCTGCTGAGGCTAGAGCCTCAATGTACTTTTATTTTGTTTCATATCAATAGAATAGTTTTACTTAGAAAAAAAAATGTCTATCCCTTCAGTTTATTAACTTGCTCGGTTTATAATATTAACAATCCCTAGGGTTTATTGATCCCTTGGGTTTATAATATTAGTAGTCATGTGGGTTTATAAATCCTTTGGATTTAAAATATTAATTCCTAGGATTTATTAATCCCTTCTGTTTTTAATATTGATCCCTTGTGTTTTTTGATCTCTTAGGTTTATAATATTTCTCCTTGATTTTTCTAATTCCTTGGGTTTATAATATTAAATTCCTGGGTTTATTTGTTCCTTAAGTTTACAATATTAATAATTCCTTTGGTTTATCATTTAATCCCTTGATTTTATATATTAATTCCTAGGGTTTATTAATCGTTTGGATATTTAATATTAGTTTGTTGGGTTTATTGATTTCTCGGGTTTATTAATTTCTTAGGTTTATCAATCAATTGTATTTATAATATCAATTCCTTGGATTTATAATATTAATAATGTCTTGGGTTTATTTATCTCTTGTTTTTATTGATAATTCCTTGGGTTGATAATAATAATAATTAGTTGGGTTTATTAAACCCAATATTAAGTGTTAAATATTAGTCCTAGGGTTTAATATTAATCCCTTGTTTTATAATTCTTTGGGTTGGTAATATTAGTCCCTTGGGATTTTAATATTAATAATTGGTTGAATTTATTAGACCCTAATATTAACTGTTAAATATTAGTCCTAGGGTTTAATATTAATCCATTATGTTCCTTATGTTTATCCCTTTAGTTTATTACTTCATTGGGTTTATAATATTAACAATCCCTTAGGTTTATTGATCACTGGGGTTTATAATATTAATAATCATTTGAGTTTATTGATCCTTTGTATTTAAAATATTAATTTATAGGATTTATTAATCTCTTGTATTTTTAATCTTGACCCCTCGAGCTTGTTGATCCCTGTGGTTTTTAATATTTGTCCATTGGATTCACTAATTACTTAGGATTATAATATTAAACCCTTGGGTTTATTAGTTCCTTCGGTTCATAATATTAATAATCCCTTGGGTTTACTAATCCCTTGAGTTTAAAATAGTAATTCTTAGGGTTTATTAATCTCTAGGGTTTTTTTATATTAGTTTGTTGCGTTTATTAATCGCTTGGGTTTATTAATCATTTGTATTTATAATATTAATATGTTGGGTTTATAATATTAATAATCCCTTGGGTTTATTGATGCTTTGTGTTTATAATATTAATAATTCTCTCGGTTTGTTGATCCACTGGGTTGATAACATTGATCCCTTTAGTTTTCTAATCCTTTGGGATGGTAATATTAATCTCTTGGGTTTATTAAATCCCAATATTAAGGGTTAAATTTTAGTCGTACAATTTAATATTAATCCCTTAGGTTTATAATGCCTATCCCTTCATTTTATTAACTAGTTGGGTTTATAATATTAACAATCCCTAGGGTTTATTTATCTGTTCGGTTTATAATATTAATAGTTTTGTGGGTTTATCAATCCTTCCGATTTAAAAAAAATAATTCCTAGGCTTTATTAATCCATTTTGTTTTTAATATTGATCCCTTAGGTTTATAATATTTTTTCTTTGGGTTTACTAATGCCTTGGGTTTATAACTTAATCCCTTGGCTTTATTTGTCCCTTGATTTTAAAATGTTAATTTCTAGGGTTTATTAATCCCTCCTATTTTTATATTGGTACTTAGATTTCTTGATTCCTTATTTTTATAATAGTTATCCCTTGTGTTTTCTCATTCGTTGGGTTTTTAATATAAATAATCCTTTTGGTTTAAAATGATAATTCCTAGGGTTTATTAATCCCATGTGTTTTTAATTTGGTTCATTGGGTTTGTTGAACCTTTATGTTTATAAAATTTACCCCTTAGGTTTACTAATTGATTGGATTTATAATATTAAAATCTTGGGTTTATTAGTCATTTTAGTGTATAATAATAATAATCAAGTGTGTTTATTAATCCCTTGGGTTTAATTGATATTTTTAATTTACTTAAAATAAATATATAAAAGATATTAAGAGTTATATTAATAAATATATAATAATTATTGACAATATTAGTAAGAGATATATACTTATTATAGATAATAATACAATATTATTATCACGTTATATTTGAATTGTATTATAGTTTGAGTACACCAATAGATATGTCATATTAAGACTCACCCCTCTAGTGGCCAACAAAATTTTTACGTTGGGTCTTGTTACAATCTACCCAATTCTACCTGAGGTAAAAACATAAAAAAATCTGATACAATGACTATCGTCGCATTTTCCAGTAGTACACCAATAGATATATCATATCAAGACTGACCCCTCCATGTATGGATATTGTTTACTTATAGTCATTGTACGTTAATAAACCTGGGGAGATAATTTTGCATTAAAGATCTCAATGTAAATTTGATTCTTGATCTCATAGATTTGGTAATTTTTTATTCCATTTATATGGTGTACAATTCACTTAGAACGAATAGTATTGAGGTTGTTACAGATGTTTGGTAACAAGCATAGTTACCAAATTCACCCATATTGGGGCAAAAGATATGAAAATTCACTAATTTGGTTCGAGTGTTGAACAATTCGCCCAAAAAGTCAGCTGTAAAGATCCACCCATGGTCTATGGACCATGGGATTATATAAAAGGGAGCTAAGTAAGCTCTAAGTAGTCTTTAAGAAAGTAGCGAAGAATGAAGTAAGAAGTTAGATAGTGGAGTCTGAGTGTTCTTGGGTCTTAGCGAAGGTAGAGGCTATGCACCTGAGTGCATAGAGGCCTAGGGTCGAAGTCTGCAACTGAGTGCACATACCCTTGCAGCTGTGTGCGTAGGTTGGATAAAGTGTATATTAATATGAAGATATCAATAAAGAGAAGTATTCTGCAAATTATGTGTATTTATTTCTTGTCAATGCATCTGGTTATATTGTGTTTTAGGTTTAATTTACAATGTTCATGTGATGTGCAAATGTATGTGACTGTATTAGTTAATCAAACGCAAGTAAGAATATTAGTTTATGCGGCGCTAATTGTGATTGATTAGTAAGATAAGTAGAACACTTAAGGTAACTTGGGAACCTATATCGTATGCCATCATAGCTGTGCAGAAGTACCTGGATCATGGGCTAAGGCTGCGTGAAGGTCAATCGTACACCTTCGCTGAGGTATTGAAGGGCAGAATAAAGGGGTAGATCGACAGAGCCCTAAGGCTTAGCGACCTATGCGAAATTAGGAATAGAGGGTATAAACAGACATCATGACCATCTCAGAGTGCAGAGACTTGGTTCCAACATCCCCCCATACTGCTTTGGGTGAGACTTTAGTCTGCGCTCTGCGAGCTGATGCTGAAAGGGCCATTAGTGTAGGGATTTTTTTGGCTAACTAACGTTGAACCTGGGTCAGGCCCCATAAAGCCAACATCAACCATGTTTATTTTAGGGATTATAATAATTTTCTTAGGGTTTATATACCTTTGGTTTATAATTTTTATCCTTTGGGTTTAATATTATTCCCTTAGGTTTATAATCCCTTGGGTTTTTAGTATTAATCCATTGGGTTTATTATTCCTCAGGTTTATAATATTTATCTTAGAGTTTATATGCCTGGGGTTTATAATATTAATCCATTGGGTTTAAAATTATTCCCTTGGTTTTATGATATTAATCCCTTAGATTTATTAATCTAAGAGTTCATATTACTTGGGTATAATATTAGTCATAAGGTTTATAATATTAATCCTAGTGTTTAATATAAATCATTTAGGTCTCTAATCATGGTCAACCATGGTCCAATGTCACATTGTGACAAAGATTGTCTCAATATTAAAATCAACCATGGTCAGATGTCCCATTGTGACAAATTTCATCTCAATATGAAAATCAACAATGGTAAAATATGGTCATCCATGTTTATTTTAGGGTATATAATATTTATCTTAGGGTTTATATACTTTAAGTTTATTATATTTAGTCCTTGGGTTTAATATTATTCCCTTGGATGTCCATGAACCACAACGGAAAAAGAAGAAAACATTATTCCCTTGGGTTTTGAGTAATAATCCATTGAGTTTATTAATCTAAATGTTCATATTCCTAGGGTATAGTATTTTTCATAGGGTTTGTACCATTAATGTTTGGCCTTAATATAAATCCATTGAGTTTATAAGCATGGTCAACCTTGAGTTTATACTATTTATATCTTGGGTTAAATATTATTCCCTTGGGGTTTTATTATTAATTTCTTGGATTTATTTATTCCCGAGGGTTTATAATATCAATCCCTTGGGGTTATTAATCTAAGCGTTCATAAGGTTTATAATATTTATCTTTGGCCTTAATATAAATCCATTGGGTTTGTAATCATGGTCAACCATGGTCCAACATCATATTGTGACAAATATTTTCTCAATATGAAAATCAACCATGGTTGAACATCGCGTTGTTATAAAGATTGTCTCTATATGAAAATCAATCATGGTCAACAATGGGCAACCATGGTCTAACATCACATTGTGGAAAATATTATCTCGATATTAAAATCAACCATGATTGTTCTAGTGTTTATATTATTTATCTTACTATTTATATATCTTGATTTTATATTATTGATCCCTTGGGTTTAATATTATTTCCTTGGGTTTATAATATCAATCCCTTGAGTTTATTTATCTAAAGATTCATATTCGTAGAGTATAATGTTATTCATAGGGTTTTTAATATTATTCCTTAAGTTAAATATAAATCCTTGAATTTAATTAATTAATAATAACTCATATAAATTAAAGAAAACCATATTCATATTAATAAATATTAATTAACACAAATTAAAAAATAACATTTATATTAATAAATAAATAAAAACAATATGTATATTAATAAAATAATAATAATATTTAGATAATTATTGTTATTATTTATTAATTAATTATGAATTAATTATTATTTTTATTTATAATATCTATTAATTAATAATACTATTAAATTTAATTAATAATAATAATAATTTCATTAAGAACAACATTAATATTATTATTAATAATATTAACTAAAAACACTATTAAATTAAATATAATGAATAATAGTAATTATATTAATTAATAATAATAATAATAATTATATTCCATCCCCTATATCAACTATATTTACTAATATAATCATAATCATGTTAGTTACTATTACACTAAATTACCACCCAATATAATTTCATGAATTTATTTTGTATCAATGTCAAATCTTTTAAATGTTTCCATATATTTGATCGAACTTCTTTGTCGGAAGGACAATAATTTGACACGAATGTTTCCATATATTCAATCCAATTTCCCTGTAAAAGGAAGAGTATATGTTTCCATATGTTTTCTTTTTCTAATTAATTGATTTAGGGTGGAGTGGAGTTACAACTGCACCTTTTTCGAGCAAAAACTATCATTGTAAATTGTTCTTTTCGAAAAATCGCAAGTTCATGGTAAAACAGATGAATCGTTAAGAAATGTCAAACACTTATAGTAAAAGGACACGACTATTTTGATATTATATTAATATTTCATATTAATTTTTAAATATATAATATTGCAATGATTTTTTTTCTAAGTTGTGTTAATGTATATATTTCAAATATATAATAATACCAGTGTAATTGGAATTTCAAAAAATAAAAATAAAAATCAACACTCCCATGATTTCATTTATTCTTTGTAAATGTGAGTGATATTGATTATTTCTTCAGATTTTTACAACATTGCTTATTGTATCGATCACATTAATTGCGAAATCCCATAACACCTACATTGCTTATTGTATCAATCACATTAATTGCGAAATCCCAGAACACCTATGATTGATTGTTGATCTGATCTCCATTTCCTAAAATATGAGAATTGTGGTGGTAAAAGGAAAGTCTGGTATGAAACACAATTGTAATGTCCTCAGAAAAGCTGTAAATATTGTTATTTTCTGTTTAGTAAAATAATATTATTAATTTTCTGAAGTAAGAAAGTGATTGATACATAACAGATTTTATAACTTCTTATGAAAGAAGTGGAAAAAAGGTAGTTGCCTAAAAAACCCTAACTACCTCCCCTAATTGGGTGATGCTCCAAAGAAAAGGAGTGTAGGGGAGGAAAAACTGTGCTGAAAGGTCAGACAGAAAAGGAAAAAGACTGCTAAGTTTGGTGACGGCCAGATAGAAGGAGCACTGTGTGAAAAAAGTTTGCAGAAGATAGTGGTCTGGCAAGTGAGCTTAGGGGGAGATTTGGTCCTGAAGGACAGATCTCACGGACGGGTGGTTGACAAGCAACAAGAATGAAAAGGTGACATCTAACCTGGAGTTCTCATCGAGTAATAACTCTGGTAGGTGACACCTCTTGGATTGAACCTGTAGCACAGTGATAAGTATGCGTCTTTAATCGAACAAAGAAGGAAAGCTGATGCGTTATTAAAGCTTGTGGAAAACTAAATGTCTAAAGCTGCTGTGTTATTAAGCTTGTGGAAAACTAAATGTCTAAAGCTGCTGTGTTATTAAAGTTTGTGGAAAATTAAATGTTTAGACAGTGAATATGTTAATGTCTGTATCGACTAGTTAGCGATAATTTCTTGTTGTAAATTGTGGAAGGAATAGTTAAACCTAGTTATTCAAAACCCAACTTATAAGAAGCAGAAGAATTATTTACACAACCTTGCAATATTGAAAATTAATTAGCAGTAGCTCTATTGAGAGGAATGGATAGAGTACCATCCCTTATAATGTCTGAGTGAATCTAAAACCATGCCGACCTGACTGAATTATGTGGTTAGGAGGGAAAATCTCACCAGTAAATAGGGCTCAAGAGCAATAAAATGGCGAATCTTGCAACGACAGCCCCAAATTGGTAAAAGCAACGTTTAGTTAAGGGCCATTACGGCCAAGGGACTTAGGGGAACAATTCAAGAAGCCTCATTGGTCAAGCATAGCAGAGAGAGACTTAATATCAAACTCCAACCCAGAATGTCACCCTAGCCCTAATCAGTTTGGCCATCATGATAGGACCCATCAGAGTACCCCTGCTCGGGTGCTAAAACTGCTAGTCATTTAACTAAAAATAGTAGAGAATCATGCCCAAAAGTGGAGAGGTCATAAGTGATGACTCCGACTGAATACCCTGTTTGGGTTGCTTAGGGTTACAACTTTTAAAATCATACAATAGAGAAACCCAACATTACATAAAGACATACTACTGATAAATAACATAAACAGGAAAACCCCTGAAGCGGGAATTGAAACATCACAGCTAATCATTCAGAATGAACAATAGTGAAATCAAATAGCAGTGTAGATTGCAAAGAATAATTAGCAGATACAATCCATATGTCAGGGTTTGAAATATACATTTAAATGTTAACCTGTAAAATTACTCACTCAACATATTTATGAATTCCAACAATAACCACATAGGAAGTCAACTAAGTAAACACTATCATATTTATAGCCTGGCAATACTTTTGGAGGAACCCGACAAAAATTACACAGCGAATTAAAAACCCGGCTTTATAAACAAAGGAAGAACAACACCTATGGAGTAGTAAAAGACTTGGATGGTTTTGATTCTAAATAAGAATTGTACATTGTGACCCAAATTTTCCATCATAAAACCAGATACAGAGCAGTTCGCCAGTGTGGCCATAGAAGTAGGTCCAAAAACCAGACGAAACCCTAGCACAAAATATACGAACAATTTCACTGGAAAATATAGCATACAAGTTATAAAAACCATTTCAAACGCTTTAGGAAAGCGAAGCTATCACTAGAATAACATATGTAATCTGGCACTTGAAGCCAAGACCAACTCTGCATAAATTTCCTCCACAGTTGAATCGTATAGATCTCACCCGAACCTTTTCAATCGTTGAAGCCTTGAAGAGCTATGCAAAGTCCCAAACCCACAACAGGGTCTCCTACAATTGAGGGTAGGAGCAACAATTGTTATCAGTGTGCTATCAAAAATAGAAAAGAAATATGAACTTTGAAATAGATAAATTAACCGACTGACTTACCGGATAGGTTCCATGAACTAGCTAAACACTACTATGAAAAACAAACCCATGACCCTACTCCTGAGCTCGAACCTTGATACTTGCAGGCCAAAATCACTTGCGTAAGGAGAAGGGTGAACCGTCGGGTGCCAGAAAGAAAGGAAGAGACAAATGAGGCCTAAATCTAGCAAACAGGAATGAATCGCCAGCCAAACAAAGATCAACCGTAGGATTGAAACCCGGAAATGAACACCGTTGATTCATTTAGAAACCCAAGATTCACAGTTGCGGAGGACGATTCTACCACACCATGTACCATTACAAAGCCTGTGCATTTGATTGCCGAATTCAATAGACCTGGTAACTGGCTGAGGTATGGGTGGTGACTTGACGAAATTAAGTGTTCAAGTACCAAGACCGTCAACAAGTTGTATGAACAGATCTCCCATCTTAATGATGAGACCAATAAACAGTAATCCATAAAATTTATATCCGAACTAACTGGACTTCATGACCGGTTTCACCATATAGTAAACTTTGTAATTAAACCTTGATCAAATGTAAGTTTGACATATTAATAAAACACTGATAAATATAATGTGTTATTTTGTATTAATCGATTGATTTTTTATTTTTTTTACTTTACTATTGTCGTAAGAATTTTTGGGATATGACATGTGGTATCAAAGCCCAGGTTACAAAATTGTGGCCTCTGGCAAAGGTGTTAAGGAAAGATCGATGAATTATTATTTCTTGATGTCTCTTAATTATTATTAACTCACTAAAATGTGGAGAATAGGTAATATCTGGTTATGAGATGGACGAACAATGTCCCAAACAGAAATATGGCTGGCCCAGGACCTGCGGCATTCCCTGGAAATAATCCTGAAATATGGATATAGTTAGGAGAAGAGGCGCGCAACACTAATCTTACAATATTGGAAATGGTTCAGGAATTGAAGAATGAGATGGCCTGCCTATGGGAGGACAATGCAAGATTAACCATGGAATAGGAAAAAATTATGAAAAGCCTGTCTGACAGGAAGAATCAGCGCCAGTCGATTCCTAGCCCTGAGCAGGAGCGGATATCAGAAGAACAAGGTTACCACACGGATTGTGAAGGAATAGTAGGAGGGGAGGAGAATCGGGAAGAGAAGTCAGATAATGCCTCTAAACATCCCACATCAAAAAGGCAGCGAGTGGAATTGCAGGGTGAGTTTTAGAAGATTAAGCCGCCACTCTTTGATGGAGAAAGGGAGGAGGCCGCTAAAGCTTGGCTTATTAACATGAATAAATATTTCCAACTTTATGAGTATGACCACAAGCTAAAGGCCCAATTGGCTATCTTCCAATAGCAAAGGAAGGCCACCTTATGGTGGGAAGAGGTCAACATTGTACGCGGGGTAAGTGAACAAAGTACAACTTGGGAGAAGTTCCAAAAATATTTCAAAGAAAGATATTTGACGAAACAATTTTATGACAAGAAAGCAAAGGAGTTTCACGACCTATGACTTAGACAACAAACCATGGATGAATTCATCACTCGATTGACATCTTTACTATGATATGTACCTTATGTACGTGAGGAAAAGGCAAAGGTACAACGTTTCGTTAGCAGTTTACCTGTGGCAATGAGGGAGAGGATTGAGTTCGATAACCCAAAAACAATGGACTAGGTTATACGAAAAGCTAGGATATGCTACCAGCAAAGCAGGCAAAAGGGTAAAATTCTATGTAGGAAATGGGCTGATAAGAAAAGTAATAGGATTGCTATTCGCAATAAGGGAAATCGGGGTAGTGCTAGTAGAGGTTTTTCCAAGGGACAAAACAACAGAAACCTACCCAAAAACCAGCTCAGAATTAAGCCACCATCTGAACCAAAAATCAGCGAGCAATCTGGTAGATTTGATAACGAAGGAATAGCAAGACCCCCAGTACAATGCTGGGGATGTGGGGGGCCACATTATGTTAAAAACTATCCTCACCAGAAGGGAACTGATCAGATTTCACAAATCCACGAGGCATCAACAGTAGGTGATGTGGCTTGGAGCATTCCAAAAATTAATTCTACCCTCGATGACCATCAAGCAGAATACCAGCCGATTATGGTGGAGTTTGAAGGTAAGATTTTTAATCGTACCATATCTATTTTAATTAATCCTGGAGCTACATTAAGTTATGTTAGTCCTAAGGTTGTGGAGCATTGTAAATTACAGTCTGTTAAATTTAAAAACCCATGGCTAGTACAGTTGGCAATAGGGGCAAAGAGGCGAGTGTTGGCCAAGGTCAATAACTGCCCTCTAGAAATAGCAGGTCAGCCTTTAGTGGCAGACCTAAACATACTTCCCCTTGGATCATATGACGTGTTGATAGGTATGGACTGGTTGGAGAAACACTGGTCCATTATAAACTGTAAGACAAAAACTATCTGCTACAAGGATGAGCTGGGAGAAATGCAGGAGATGCAAGGCATTCCAAGGCCCGTGCAGGTTTGACCAATAACCACTTCTCAGCTGGCAAAATGTATCAAGAAAGGGTGTCAGGTTTATGCTATTCAAGTTGGGTATGCCAACTCAAAGGACAAGATAGCCACGTTGGTCAGTATTCTTGTTGTTCACGAATATGCAGATGTATTTCTGAAAGAGATACCTGGGCTGCCACTTGAGAGAGATATAGACTTCACAATTGATTTGATGCTAGGAGTAGCTCCAGTGTCCTGAGCTCCTTAACGTATGAGTATACTAGAACTTACAGAGCTGAAAATGCAATTGCGGGAATTGTTGGATAAAAATTACATCCGCCCTAGCGTGTTTCCTTGGGGAGCCCCCTGTTGTTTGTCAAAAAGAAGGATGGTACCTTCATATCTGCATGGACTATCGCCAGTTGAATAAGTTAACAGTTAAGAACAAGTACCCTTTACCCTGAATTGAAGAATTATTTGACCAGGTAAAAGGGGTAACCATTTTCTCGAAGATTGAAGTCGAGATATCACCAGATCAAAATCAGAGAGGAAGATATAGCTAAAATTGCTTTTAGGACTCGCTATGGTCACTATGAGTTTGTGGTATTACCCTTTGGGTTAACCAATGCTCCTGCGACCTTTATGTGTTTGATGAATAGCATATTTCATCAGTATTTAGACAAATTCGTATTAATATTTATTGACGATATACTGATATATTCCCGGAATTTGGAGGAGCACAAGGAACATCTTAGACTGGTGATGCAAACCCTCCGGGAACATCAATTGTACGCCAAGTACAGCAAGTGTGATTTCTTTAAGGAACAAATTTAGTACTTAGGACATATTATTACGAAGGATGGAATTGCGGTGGATCCTGAGAAGATTAAGACCATAATGGAATGGCCAGTACCAAAGGACGTAGTGGATATAATATCTTTTATGGGGTTAGTTGGTTATTACAAACGGTTTGTGGAAGGATTCTCCAGAGTGGCCTACCCTATCACCTCCTTACAAAAGAAAGGGAAAATTTTTAAATGGAGTGTAGAATGCCAAAAAAGTTTTGAACAACTCAAGCATCTGCTCACCACAGTGCCTATAATAGGCATAGTAAATCCAGCTAAGGACTACGTGGTGTGTATAGATGCAAGTAAGGAAGGGGTAGGAGGGGTACTAATGTAAGAAGGTAAGGTAATTGCATATGAATCTAGGAAATTAAAGGAAAATGAGCAAAAATATTATGCATACTATTTGGAGCTCGCAGCCATTATTCATGCCTTAAAGATGTGGCGCCACTACCTGATGGGAATTTTTTTTTGTTAATGACAGACCATCATAGCTTGACAGTCAACTTACCTTAAATGCCAGACATGCATGGTGGGTAGACTTCCTAAGTGGTTTTGACTTGAAGATTAAGCTTCTGAAAGGGAAAGAGAATTGGGTAGCAGATGCTTTAAGTTGAAAGGTACATTGTCTTTATGAAATTGCTTGCAGCAGGGTGCAAACTACCTTCGATGAAATGATTAAAAACACAACATCACAAGATTTAAAATATTAGCAAATAGGACAGAAAATTCAGAATCCAACCAGTAAAGAAAATCAGCAAGGATACACTATGGATGTTGATGGCATGCTGAAATATAAAAACAGGTTGTATGTGCCCAACCAAAATGACATTAAAAACTTGATTTTAGATGAATTTCACAAAAGACCCTATGCTAGACACCTGAGGTATCAAAAGCTAATTACCGCACTTCGGAAGGATTACTATTGGCTGGGTATGAAGAAAGATGTAGTAGAATATTTGACATGTTGTCAGGAATGTCAACAAGTTAAAGCAGAACATCAGAACCCTGCTAGAGTATCGCATCCACTACCAATTCCAGAGTGGAAATTGGAAACCATCTCTATGGATTTTATAATAGGATTACCCAAGTAAAAAAGAAACAACAATTCCATCAGGGTGGTATTCGAAAAATTAAGAAAATCGACTCATTTTATCCAAGTCCAATCCAGTTATAAAGAAGTGTAGATTGCCCATATTTCTATGGAAAACATCTTCAGGCTGCATGGGCTGCCAAAAACTATAATTTCTGACCTTGATGTGAAATTTACCTCAACCTTTTGGAGAACATTGTTTGAAGGGTTAGGGACTCAATTAAACTTTAGTACGGCCTATCATCCTCAAACAGACAGACAAACCGAATGGGTGAATCAGGTAGTAGAAGACATGTTGAGGTCCTATGTAATGCAGCAACCCTCTAAATGGGAGGACTATCTGCACTTGGTTGAATTTGCATATAACAACTGATATCATACTTCCTTGCAGATAAGCCCATTTGAAGTACTGTACGGCAGAAAGTGCTGCACACCCTCCAGTTGTGGGGGACCGGAGGAAAAGTTAATGTTGGGTCTTGAAATGTTAAAAGAGATGGAAGAAATGGTCAAGAAGGTACGATCCAACTTGAAGGCAGCCAAAGATAGGCAAAAGAATTTCAACGACAAGAAGAGAAGTTTTAAGGAGTATCAAGTGGGGGATCATGTGTATGTGAGAATTCGAGCAAAAAGGAGTACATTACAATGGAGTGGGTGTACCAGGCTGGCACCCCAGTTTTGTGGACCATTTCAAATTTCAGCAAGGGCTGGGCCAGTGGCATACTAGCTTGCCCCGCCAAGCCACATTCGGGTCCACAATATTTCATATGTCAGTACTAAAGGGATACGTTTATGATCCTAAGCACATAGTCAGTTGGCAAGATGTACAGGTAAAGAAAAATCCTAAGTAGACCAATTAATTGTGATGATAAAGGCAAAACTGACTTTAAATTTTGTTGTTTCAGGTCGAACCGGAAGGAGAATTCTTGGTCGAGCCACTGAGTATACTCGAATGGAGAGAAGTAATGCTGTGGAAACGAGCCATCACCCAGGTTAAAGTGTAATGGCAACACTTTGGGCTGGATGAGGCCACCTAGGAGGATGAACAACTCTTGAAAGAAGCATATCAATAGTTGTTTGAGGCTGAAAACCATCAGGACGATGTTTGCTTTTAGGGGGAAGATGTAATGTCCCCAAAAAAACTGTAAATATTTTATTTACCGCTGTAAGAAAACAAATTGGACAATATTGTTATTTTCTGTTTAGTAAAATAATATTATTAATTTTCTGAAGTAAGAAAGTGATTGAGAAATAACAGATTTTGTAACTTCTCATGAAAGAAGTGGAAAAAAGGTAGTTTCCTGAAAAACCCTAACTACCTCCCCTAACTAGGTGATGCTCCAAAGAAAAGGAGTGTAGGGGAGGAAAAACCGTGCTGAAAGGTCAGATGGAAAGGGAAAAAGATTGCTAAGTCTGGTGACGACCAGATAGTAGGAGCACTATGTGCAGAAAGTTTGTAGAAGACAATGGTCTGGCAAGTGAGCTTGGGGGGATATTTGGTCCTGAAGGACAGATCTCATGGATCGGTGGTTGACAAGCAACAGGAATGAAAAGGTGACATCTAACCTGGAGTTGTCCTCTGGTAATAACTTTGGTAACTGACACCCATGGATTGAACCTGTAGCGCAGTGGTAAGTATGTGTCTTTAACCGAGCAAAGAAGGAAAACTGCTGTGTTATTGAAGCTTGTGGAAAACTAAATGTCTAAAGCTGTTGTGTTATTAAGCTTGTGGAAAATTAAATGTCTAAAGCTACTGTGTTATTAATGTTTGTGGAAAATTAAATGTTTAGATGGTGAATATGTTAATGTCTATATAGACTAGTTAGCGGTAATTTCTTGTTGTAAAATGTGGAAGGAATAGTCAAACATAGTTATTCAAAACCCAACTTGTAAGAATCAGAAGAATTATTTACACAAGCTTGCAATATTGAAAATTAATTAGAAGTACCTCTATTGAGAGGGATGGGTAGAGTACTGGCTCTTATAATGTCTGAGTGAATCTAAAACCATGCTGGCCTGACTAAATTCTATGGTTAGGAGGGAAAAAATCACTAGTAAATAGGGCTCAAGAACAAGAAAATGGTGAATCTTGCAGCGACATCCCCAGATTGGCAAAAGCAAGGTTTAGTTAAGGGCCATTATGGCCGAGGGACTTAGGAGAACAATTCAAGAAGTCTCACTGGTCGAGCACGAAAGAGAGAGACTTAATATCAAACTCCAACCCGGAATGTCACCCTAGCCCTAACCAGTTTGGCCGTCATGATAGGACCCATCATAGTACCCATGTTTGGGTGCTAAAACTACTAGTCGTTTAACTAAAAACAATAGAGAATCATTCCCAAAAGTGGAGAGGTCGTAAGTGATGACTCTGACTGAATACCCTGTTCGGGTTACTTAGGGTTACAACTTTTAAAATCATACAATGGGAAAACCTAGTAGTACACAAAGACATACTACTGATAAATAACATAAACAGGAAAACCCCCGAAGCGGGATTTTAAACAACAGAGCTAATAATTCAGAATGAATAGTAATGAAATCGAATAGTAGCATAGATTGCAAAGAATAATTAGTAGATATAATCCATATGTCGGGGTTCAAAATATATGTTTAAATGTTAACCTGTAAAATTATGCACTGAACATATTTATGAGTTCCAGTAATAACCACATAGGAAGTCAACTAAGTAAACATATATCATATTTATAGCCTGGCAATACTTCTGGAGGAACCTGGAAAAAGTTACACAACGAATAAAAAACCCAGCTTTATAAACAAAGGAAGAACAACATCTATGGTGTAGTAAAAGACTTGAATGGTCTCGATTCTAAATAAAAACTGTACATTGCGACCCAAATTTTCCATCATAAACCAGATACTAAGCAATTCACCGGTGTGGCCATAGAAGTAGGTCCAACAACCAGATGAAACCCTAGCCTAAAATATAAGAACAATTTCACTAAAAAATATAGCATACAGGTTATAAAAACCATTTCAAATGCTTCAGGAAAGCGAAGCTATCACTAGAATAACATATGTAATCCAGCACTTGAAGCCAAGACCAACTCTGCATAAATTTTCTCCACAGTCGAATTGTATAGACCTTACCCAAACCTTTTTGATCATTGAAGGCTTGAAAAGGTGTGGAAAGTCCCAAACCCACAACAGGGTCTCCTACAATGGAGGGTAGGAGCAACAATTGTTAGCAGCGTGCTGTCGAAAATAGAAAAGAAAGATGAACTGTGAAATAGATAAATTAACTAACTGACTTACCGGATAGGTTCCATGAAGCAGTTAAACACTGCTCTAAGGAACAAACCCATGACCCTGCTCCTGAGCTCGAACCTTGATACTTGCAAGCCAAAATCACCTGCGTAAGGAGAAGTGTGAACCGTCGGGCGCCAGAAAGAAAGGAAGAGACAAATGAGGCTTGAACCTAGCAAATAGGAATGAATCGCGAGCCAAATGAAGATCAACCATAGGATTGGAATCCGAAAATGAACACCGTTGATACGTTTAGAAACCCAAGATTCACAATTGTGGAGGACGATTCTACCATGCCACGTACCATGATAAAGCCTGTGCATATTACCGAATTCAATAGACCTAGTAGCTGGCTGGGGTATGGATGATGACTTGACAGAATTAAGTGCGCAAGCACCGAGATTATCAGCAAGTTGTATGAACGGATCTCCCAACTTAATGATGAGACCAATGAACAGTAATCCATAAAATGTATATCCAAACTGTCTAGACTGCATGACCAGTTTCACCATATAGTAAACTTTGTAATTAAACCTTGATCAAATGTATTTTTGATATGTTAATAAAATACTGATAAATATAATGTGTTATTTCGTATTAATTGATTGACTTTTTTGTTTTTTTACTTTATTATTGTCATAAGCATTTTGGGGATATAACAATAATAGCATCCAGTGATAACATTGAACTAGTGAAAATATATTAATTAAAAAGATTAGTTTATTAATAATTATTAATTTAATTTAATTATTAGTATAAATTTTAGAAATTTAATTTAATTATTAATAATTATTATATAAATGTTATATATAGTATTTTAATTTATTAAATATTAATTAAAATATTAATATATTGATAATTAGTTTGATGATTTAATCTGGATCTTTTAACTAAAACTAAATTTATTATTTAATTGTTGTGCTGGAAGGCACTATACAATCTATAGGGAGATGTTGTTAAGTAAAGTTACATTTAAAAAATAAAAAAATATATGTCAACTAATTAATTAAAACTAAAAAATAATACTGAAAATATTGACTTAATTAAACTTTTTAATAAAAAAACCCATATAAACAATAATATTATCTATCACAAAAGAAAATAAATCATGAACAAAGTAAAATAAAACAAAAGGAGTATAAAATTGAAAAACAAAAACAATATAAAATTAGTTTAGCTTAGGGTCGACCTCAAAATCTTCAATTAAGATATATGTTTTCATTTCAAAAGTTATTAAACTATAAAATATGTCACATATAATGATGAAATAAAATTATTTTTCCCTAAATTTTGTAGATTATATTTTATCTGTAATGTAAAAAATCATATATTATCATAGCGAACTCATATTATGTGTGATATGTTGTATGAAATTGGACTCCTTAAACAAACTACAAATTTTTTATAGATTGATATCATAGTTAAAATGTTTTTGTGTGCGGTAAATTTTATCAAAATAAAAAATAATTAGTATTTCATATATAAATTAAATAATTGATATAATATTAAAAATATATTTTCATAAAGTTAAAAACATTAAGTACTTCTAAAATGTAAATCACCTTAATTGAAATGATAGTTAAGATACTTTAGTGTGAGCTAAAATTTATCCAAATAAAATTAACAACTATTTAGATATATAAAATATGTAAATTGATATTATAATTAAAAATTTTATATCAGTAAATTTTATCGAAGTGAAAATTAATAATTCTTTTAAATATATAAATTATATAAATTGATACTATAAATATTTCAAATATATATATATATATATATATATTATATAATAACATAATATAATAAGTAAAAACAAATGTTTAATAATCTAATAAATATAATTATGTATTACAGTTAAAATGATAAGTATATATATATATATATATATATATATATATATATATATAGTTTAAAATCATAATTAGAGAGTAAATAATACTTCAAACTATTCAAATTTTTAAATTATAATTCATTATAAGAAAATAGGAAAACTAGTGACAAATAATATAAATGTATGAGAATTGGTCCTTCTTAGCGCCTCTCTTAAAATGGATATAGAATAGTTTTACAACGAGAATAATATTATTATCACACAATAATTATTTCATAATAACATATCAATACAATTTAATTTACCACATATTAAACATGTAAGGAATTTTGTTTGTAGCAATTTATATAAATAAATAACAAATGAAAAAATATATGATTTTGTGGCTTGGTTGGGGTGCTACTCGTGGAGGTGCACAACTGAATTTTCCACCCTAGAAACTAGAAATGTTCATCTGACTTCCTAGCCTATGGAACCTCCATAGATTTCCTTGCCCTCTGAGCTCAAGTCCAACAACAAATATCATAGCGTGTCTAGAAAAATAGTACTAATACTCTCCAACCACAAACAAAATCAATCTCACTACCAAAACCAATCTCCTTAGTTCTCCTTCCTTCATTTCCCTTCCAATTATTCTTCCAACGCCAAAAAAATAGAGATCAAAAGATACCCATTCTACTTTCTTATTCCTTCTTATGCCTCCCCCAGTCATCCACCTCAACCACCTATCATTAAGGCCCTAAAGACACCAAATTTAATGACCTTCACTTTCCCATTTATCTTATCTAGAAATAAATTTGATGAGACAACTTTCCAAACTTTGGGAAATAGAATATTAATATTTAATTATTATGTAAATTTAAGGAGAGAACTTGTCAAACTTTGGAAAATAAAATACTAATATTTAATTCTGAAATAACCTTGAGAAGACAACTTGTCAAACTTTGGCAAATGAAATATTAATTGCGTCGAGATGCATTCTACAACCCAGTGTATGAGGAGGCGTTGTCATGTAATATTCTATTAAACAAAACAAAAATATATATGTCAGCTAACTAATGAAAAATAAAGAGTAATATTGCAAATGTTAACTCAATTAAAAATATTAACAAAAAAACCATATACACAACAATATTATTGAACAAAAAAGGAAATAAAGCATGGAAAAAATTCAAGAAAAGATAAGGAGTATAAAGTTCATTTAGTGAAAAAGGATCAATGCCAAAATATGTTCGTTCTTCAAAACTTCCTAAACTATATAATATGTAGGCTATAGCGATGAAATAAAATTATTTGCTTGTACATTTGCAGATTATATTTTATCTGTAATGTAAAAAATTATATAAGATTATTTGTCAAAACATGAAATAGAATAATTACAATCAACCCTTATTATTTGTGAAATGTTGCAAAAAATTGGAATACTTGGAGAAATAAAATGTTTCCTAAAAAAAAAATGTAAATTGGCATCATAGTTAAAATGTGTTTGTGTGATGTAAATTTTATCAAAGTAGAAAAGAACTAGTATTCCAAATAGATATATTAAATAAATTGATATAATATTTTTTTTTAAGTTAAATTTTGTTAAACTGGACCACAATAAATATTTCAAAAGTATAAAATCACTGTGATAATTAAAATGCTTTTGTGAGAGGTAAAATTCGTTCAACTAAAATCAATAAATATCTTAGATATATAAATTATATAAATTGATAATATAATTAAAATGTTTGTGTGGTAAATTGTATCCAAGTGAAAATTAATAATCATTTGGGATATATAATTATGTAAAATGATATCATAGTTAAAATATTTTTATGTTAGGTAGATTTTATCCAATTATATATATATATATATATATATATATATATATATATTACATAAATTGATATCATAGTTGAAATGATTTTAAATGAGGTGAACTTTATTAATATTTCAAATATATAGAGGAAAAACTTTTATATATATCTATATATATATTTATATATATATATATATATATAATATATATATATATAATTTTTCCTCATTTAAAATATTAATAAAGTTCACCTCATTTAAAATATTTCAACTATGATATCTATATATATATATATATATATATCCTTTTCTTCTAGGTAAATTTTGACAAGGGAAAAATAAGATATATCTTTGTTTTGTATGGTGTAATAAAAATATTTAATAATAATAATATTTGATATGGAAAATAATACTATAATAAATTGCATAAGTAGATATTATAGTTAAAATAATAAGTATTTAAGATATACATAAAAGTTTAAAATCTTCATTAGAGATTGTATGATATGAATGTATAATTTAATTGACCTCAAACTATTTAAATTTGTAAATTATACTTCATTATAAGAAAATACGAAATTAATGAAGAATAATTTATATGTAATATATTTGATCCCTATCGGTGCTTGATAGAGTAGGGTTTATAATGGATCTAGGCTAGTTTTACAACAAGAAAAATATCATGTTTATAACATAACAATTATTTGAAAATAACATATAAATAAAATTCAATTTACTGAATATTAAACATGTAAGGAATTTTATTTGTAGCAATTAACATAAATAAAACAACAAACAAAAAATACATTATTCGACTACTTGGTTTTGGTGCTAATGTTGGAGTTTTCCAACTGAATTTGTCACTCTTTCAACTAGGAATGTCCAGATGACTTTCGATCCTAGGGAACCTCCATAAGTTCCCTAGCCCTCTAACCCCAAGCCCAAAAACAAGAACCATAGTGTTTCTAAAAAACTAGTACCAATACTCTCCAAAGATGAACAAAATTAATTACACCACCAAAACAAATCTCCTTAGTTCTCCTTTATTTCCCTTCTAATTCTTTCCTCTAATGCCAAAAAAGTAGAGACCAAAATATCCCCATTGTCCTCTCATCCTCCATCCTCTTATGTCTCCCCCACACATCCACCTAAACCACCTATAAGGCCATGAAAACACCCCCATCCTTTTAATTTAACGACCTTCACTTTCACCCCTATATCCTATCCAAAAACAAAATTGAGGAGGAAAATTGTGAAACATTGGGAAATGGAATATTAATATTTAAATGTCAAATAACTGTGAGAATACAACTTGTCAAACTTTCAAACTGAAAAATTAATATTTAATTTTGAAATAACTTTGAGGAGAAAACTTCTTAATTGGGAAATGAAATAGTAATATTTAGCTCTAAAATGAATTTGAGGAGACTAACTTGTGAAATCTTGAGAAATTAAATAATAATAAAATATTAATATTAATTCATATCACTACAATTATAGAATCACAAGATTCTAATAAATTTAAAATTAATAAGTATATACCAATATAACCTAATAATTATAAGCCAATATTTTTAGGTTATATTGTTGTTGCGACAATGACCCTCCAAAATTATTTCCTAATCTAATTTTGGAGCCTCTCATCTATTGTTTCAAGCTAACCTACGTCATCTTGTCATGTTTTCATGTATCTCAAGTGTCGATCATACTTGTATTTCTCCCAAGTGTTGTTCTTTCCCATAAGTCAAGGTTCACTAGCTATCACCACTGTATCTTTGGAAACACTTGAGTTATATTGTTAAGGGGAAAAACATTAGATTTATTTGACTCAGTGACTAATCCTCTTCTCTATGTCATGCACACACACAAAAGTAGAAAAATCTTGGCCTTTCCTCCAAGAAAAACATACTTTCTTTACTCAGCAGTAACAAAAGCCACCGTTGTGGACGAGTGCGCGCTCCCATGCAAAAGCGCACTCTTGGATCTTAAGTAAGTGCACTTCCTTCAAACAGTGCATCACACTCCACATCTTCAAGGAGAGCACACTCCTTGTTTTCAATAACTATGCCCTATTTGGGTATAGTCCTTCAGATCAGTGACTGTGCCCTTATGGTACTAGTGGAGCACACTCCATCTTGTTAAGGACTATGCCCTACTTCCTTAGTAGGCATGTTCTTTCATTGTTGACAGGGTGAGCACAATCCTTGAAAATAGGAGGCCACTACACTTTAACTAACCAAATCACTCATTGATTGACCTTTGGTAGACCTACATGAGTTTCTTTTGCATGAAGATTTATTTATAACCGACCCAATATTTCATTCATTCTCACATTGATTCTTGATTTTTGGTTGAGCACACTTCTTTTCATCAAGGAGATCCTCTTTGATCTTAATCACAAGTATGACATGTATTTTTCTTGATTCATTTTATGGTTTTCACTATCACTTTTGTTTTTTTTGTTATAGTCCCTCTTCATTTTAGTTTTGTAGTAGTGTTTATATCCATTCTTCACATTACAACTGTTAATTTGTTGTTTCAAGTGGCTGTTCACATTCCATGGCCCTTTATCTCTAGTTCATAATTGAAATGAAGTCTACAAGTACGTATAGATCCTTCCTCTTAGCAGTATTATGATTCTACTATGTAGCTGAACATTACTTAGTCCATTTTAAATCATCACATGTAAAAGCACACTCCTAGAGACCAAGTTCTTGCCTCGGCACACTCCTAAGAAATAAGAGTTCATTCCCTTGAAAAAATGTGCCCAACAAGAAGTATTGTCTCTCTTGAGCGCATGGCAGAATAATAAGAAACAAACCTGACTTCATGATCACTAAGCATGCGCCTAGTGCCCTCCCTTACTCCCTTAAGCACACATCACACCAAAAATCACCAAGCTTCATGCCTTGGTCAAAGACTGTGCGCCCTGCACCCTTAGTTGGATCTTAAGTGTGTACCACATTTTTAAGCTCTTAAGAGCCTTCTTAGTGCTTTGAGCATGCGAACTCCACCCCTTAGCCTCTCTCTTTCTTTCTTTCTCTTAAGTAGATGGTACACTTAGAAGCCCCAAGCAGGCCTAACTAACCATTATTGACTTAGCATCCACGTTATTTTGCCTTGATGTAGTTTTCACTCAAAATGGCTTGTGAACAACCTCTTACACATATGATAAGATTTTGTTCTAAGCTAGACATGATTCTCCCTTCGTCACTAGCGGCGAGAGGCCTTGCCAGCCGGTACTATAGTCAGCCAGTCACAGAGCCATAGGGGCAGGCTGATAGCCAGTTGTAATCAAGGACTCAATGCCGGTACTAAATGTTGGTGGTACTCAAGCCCTAGAGAAATACCTCATTTAGATGCTCATTCACTTCGTCATTTGGACGAAAATGGTCTTGTAATGCTAGGATCTTGGATAGAAACAGGTGATGTTTTGGTAGGTAAATTAACGCCTCAAACAATAGAAGAATCATTATGTACCACAGAAGGAAGATTATTACAAACCATATTTTAATTGATTTTACATGCATTAGATAAGAAATTATTTGGAACTAATTCTTGGTTGACATGATTGTATCTCCACATGCAGGTGTTCCAAGTACAAGTTATATCATTATTTCATCATATGTTGGAACCATGACTCCCACCACTCGTCGAGAATTCTAAAGGAAACCTCAGAAGCAAATACCAAGCAAGTAGTAGAGATATTTAAGGCTACAATGTCTGTCCTTTCAGATACATAATAATTTATTAATAAATCATTAGAGGACTCATGGAAAGATGTCAAGGATATTTTCCTAGAAGCAATATTCCCTGAGAACCTGGAATAAAAGGCAATGTATATAAACATCAAATAGTCTAGGTTACATAGCATTGCATGCAGATTCCCAGTGATGTCATCTGTAGAGGAAATTGAATGGATCATATCACACATTGATAATATAAATTTGGTCCTATGTAGAAACATAAAAAGTGATATCACCACTTATCATCCTCAAAACATGCATTCTTACTGTAAGATGGTAAATCATAATCAATAAGGAAACACTCAGTTTTACATAAGATGGGAAAACCTCAACACAAAGTAAATCATTAAATCATGGTGCCAAGATCCCACCAAATTATTTCATATAGCAAGTGTCATTTATCTGAAAATAATCTTAAGAAAGTTTTAATGGTACCTCATTAATATTTTTTGTAAGTTGTATAGGCCGAAGAATGCAAAAACCTTTGAGGAGAATTGGATTTTTCTACTCGACATGGTTGTCACCAAAGGGAAGATATTTAATTGGGAAAATATCCTTTCTCATGAATTGAAGAATCATGTTGAGTAGGCCAAAAAACATTTACTAGAAAAGAAAGCACCAGAGTTCTACATGTCAACTTTCCTATTAGATGGGATTTGTGCTAGGTTTTATTTCACTAGGATGAATTGGAAGTGGACCCCATGAGAGAAGCTACCTGACTATTCACATTCCATAGTTCTATCAAAGACCGACTTTCATGACCGACCAAGTAAGGAGGCACTGCATCACATCATAGATTTGTTTGATACATCAGAAAACACATTTATTAGATGATTCATATGTCAGAAAACTCCTCGTGTCATGCCAAGATATGTAACTAACAAGGTAGTATTGTAAGAAGTAGCCTGTCAGATAAATAATGGTCTATCCACACAACTTCATAGGAGGAAAAAGGATCCTTAGCCCATTGTGAATTTTTGCATTGGGCTTTATCAACTGAAGAGCCTTCAGGTGACAGACACAAATATTGAATAACTAAAGCGCCTTCATTTTGGTACTAGAATTTTTCACAGGTATGACCCTAGGAAGTTGTACAAGGAAACTATCATAAGATAGGTACACCTAGTCACCATGTACCAATGATTGTCTTAGGAGATGGAAATGTTAAGAATTGGTACCATGCATTAAGAAAATATTTCCTAGTACATGAAGGAGTGCCCTCCGAGATTATACAAATTATAGAATTACTGATGGAGGAAGCACATCAAACAACAACTGTTCAAGTGGCCACTGCAACACCTAGAAAGAAATTGAAGCATGATTTAGTGGTACAAAGTAGAAGAAAGTTTAAAGTCGATCCTATGAGTGAAGGTGCCATTGAAGCAGAGTAGTAGAGGTATAAAAGGGAAGAAGAGGAAAAGGAGAATCAAAATGATTTGATTAGACAAAAACAAGAAGTAGAAGAAGATATAAGGAGAGAAGAACACAAAAAGAGGAGCATAACAAAAGAACAACAAAAGAAACTCAAGAAGAAGAAGTCGCACCACTGTTGGAGTAAGAACAAATGACCTAGTAAATAGAAGCATAACTGGAGAAAGAAGATGGTATTGGGAATATCGAGGATGAGCTAGGTACTCCATCAGATCCTCCACTCATAGGTGGTCATCTCCCATTTAGCGAGATGTGGATTACAACTCCACGAAAAGACATGGTCATAGATGTATGTAATGTGACCTTTGATTAGTTGAAAAGGAGAATTTTACTAGAAAGGTGAAGGTACTTACTAAATGACCTTAAGCATCCAATATATGTATCCACTAAGAAGGTGATATATTCCAACACTAGGATAATCCTCCAAATGATCACGGTAGCTAATTTTTATTTCGTAAAAACAACACAAGACAATTTTGATTATCTCATGAGTGAGACAACATGGTTGGGGAATGACTTGGATGTGACCAAGTGACAAGTAGATCATCTAATTGTTGAGAACCAGTGGTTGTCTTTTGGTAGTTTCAACACAATGGATTTACATTTAGTTGTATTTGAGGAACTAGGACCAATGAAGGATACCATGAAGCAATTATATGATGAAATTATTCTTGTGCATGAGATGGTGGCACCCTTGATTGGAATACATAAGAAATATCAAGAGATTCTGAAGGCCTTGAAGGTTGCAAAGAGAGTTGTTGATCTCATATAGGAGTGGGGTGCCAAGTATCCAGATGTTCCACACAAATTTGTTAGAAAAGACAAAATCGTTACAGAGATGGATAAGGTACAATTAAGGCTCCACATTCATGACTGCACTCATCTTTGCGAGCAGGCAACCAACACCATCGCTACTTATGAGTGAATGCATAGTGGTTTGGAATCCCTAATTCAGAAACATGGAGTACCTACTGTGGGTGAAATAGGGTAAATAAGGGGAAATAATTTCATCATGTAGGTGGTAAATAAGTTCATTGAAGATATCATGAAAGCAGTAGAATAGGAAGACCTAGAGGTTAGTAAGAAAATTATTTTATAGTATGCCATCACACCAACAATAGTTCACATGAAAGTGTCATGGTTGTGGACCTATGTGCAATTCAGCTCCAAATCCATGGTGTCATAAGCATTGTAGATCAATATGTGATTTGTGGCGAAGCATCCAATCTGAATCAAAGTCATCAAAATGGAGTTCAAAGAATGGCACTCATTAATCACCAATGAAATCCATGAAGAAGAAACTAATTTCTCCATTTGAGAATATTTGGTCTTGTTAGAATTTTGTCATATACAATCACCATTTATATATGTTGTGTCTCTAGTAATATGTCTAGTATAATGGAGTCCAAGAGACGCATGGGGAATATGAAAGACCCATGTGGAATATAAATAGTTATATGTAGAATGTGAAAAGTTAAACGGAAGCCCATAAATCGTAGAAGTTGAAGGGTCATGAGGAAACTCAAGAGTCGTTGCCATTTGTTATAAATAAGTCCTCATAACTCAAATGCAAGGCTTGGACTTTTGGAGATTTTTTCCTTGGCTTCTTTAGTGGTGCATAGGAGGTAAAATCATTCTTTAGTGAAGAAAGTTGTAGCTTCATGTTCCAATATTGGATCTAGTGTTCCACCAACGTAAGAATGTACTTGGAATCTATCATTAATAATCAGAAGCTCTTCGAGTCAACACTCCTTCATGCATGTATCATGAATGTAGTAAGACTATTCTTTGTATATATGTAGTATATGTTGGTGTAACACATACTAATACTAATGAACTATTTCATTGATTGGTTATGGATATTGTTGAATGAGTGTTGTTTTGAGTTTATTGTTTTTATTTATCTTGCAAACTAATTTGCAAGTTAATCAAAAAGCATTTCAACTTCCACTCGTAGGTATCTCTTAAGATAGTACTATTTCTTCCCTATTGGAGGCTCATCTCTTTTTACAATCATGAAATATTCCTTTACATTCTACATTTGGTATCACATAAAGCTTAAGTACTTTCTCCTCCAAAGATGTTTTTATGATATCTTGTGTATGTGTTGTAACCAAGATGTACTTTAAAATCATTCATGATGCTGGATGAACCCTATAACTGGATGGGACTCCTACATCAAATGGTGTGAGGCCTAATTGGGGCCTCATATCAGGGAGATCCCTTATATGTTGGTAGCATCCAACACGTTCATTATATGGAGATTGTGCCACGCTGTAGCAGAGTTCACGTAGCGGTACAGGTACATATGCAGGTGCAAAAGATGTGCACTATCATCTCACGACCAATGGATTAGTTAGATTTAGGGATAGTATATATGTGCCAGATAGCAACGAGATCAAGAAGGTGATATTGACGGATTTTCATGCAAAACCATATTCAAGTCACTCAATTTATCACAAGGCATTGACAACAATGAAGAAATTCTATTATTGGATGAATTTTAAGAGAGACATAACAGAGTTTGTGGCTAGGTGCTTGGATTTTCCACAGGTGAAGGAAAAGTGTAAGCATCGAGGTGGACTGCTATAGTCGATTCCGATTCAAGAGTGGAAATGGGAGGTCATTTCCATGGACTTTATCACACATTTTCCGAGGATAGTGAGACAACATGATTCCATCATGGTAATGGTGTACAAGATGACAAAAATAGTGCACTTCATTCCAGTAAAGTCTACATTCTTAGCAAGCGATGTAGCACAGGTCTTCATTAGGGACATGGTCATATTACATGGATTTTCAAATAAGATTGTGTCAAAGAGGGATGAAAAGTTTATTTCCAAGTTTTTGAGGGATTTGTTTGCAAGTTTGTGACACATACTTGGCCTTCAGTACAACTTATCATCCGTAGATAGATGGATAGACAAAGATGTTCAATAGGATATTGGAGGAGAGGTTGAGGATGTATGTGATGCATCAACAATGAAAGTGGGAAGAGTACCTTCCACTAGTAGAGTTCTCTTACAACACTGGGTTCGAGGAGTCACCAAGGATGAGTCCATTTGAAGCATTGTATGGGTGGAGTTGTAATATCCCATCAATTGGAGTTATCCAATTAACAACGTGTTGATTGGACCGGACATGTTGGCAAACATGGAGTGGGAAATGGAGGCAATCAAGAAGAATTTGAATGCATCACATGATAGGAAGAAGAGCTATCCAGATCAGAATGGATTTTTTAAGGAGTTCCAGGTTGGGGAACATGTGTACTTTCCCATCAAACCGAAGAAGAGCTCCTTGTGGATTGGATCATGTTCCATGTTGGCACCCTGATTTTGTGGACCTTTTAGGATTATTGAGAGGATTGGGCCAGTAGCCTATCGAATTGCACTTCCTTCAACAATTAATGTCCATGATGTTTTGCATGTGTTTTCTTAAGAAGTAAGTCAAAGATGTTGATCATGTGATTGAATGGTCTGTATTGCAGGTGGAGTCAGAAGGCGAATTCTAGCCGGAACTGTAATGAATTTTGCAAAGAAGGATGCCCATGCTCTAGAACTGAGCAATTGAGTAGGTTAAAGTGTGATGGAAGCACTTTAGGCTCGATGAAGCTACATGGGAGACGGTGGATCAAATGAGGGCTATGTATCCTTCCTTGCTGGTTGAGAGGATGTTTCAGTATATGTCTTCAGTACATGTTTTTTTTATGTTTGGTATATGTACATATGTATATGGATGTAAATACCACCATGAGCTAAGTTATAAATCTCCAATAAGCAGTACGTTTGTCATGTCATTATGATGTTATACTTGTTATGTGGTCATGTTGGTTTGCTTCACTGAGGATGATCATTGTAAATACTACAACGAGGTAAGTTAAAAGCTCCATGGGTAGTGTGTTTTTCTTACAAAAATCTTGTGGTTTCTAGTGTTGTTGAACACCGATGACGGTGTTCCCCCAAGGGGGAGGGTTCTATAACATCCCTTGTGAAAAATGCATGTAAAAAAGTCAATAAAGGAAAAATAATAATCACGGTTGATGAGACACATATTCCAAGCTAAATGTTGGACAAAGCATAATGATGGGGATCACTAGTGATTGACTAATGGCTAAGAAAATTGGCAATGGCAATGACAAATGCTATGTAAAGGGAAAATGGCATTTTGGCACATTTATTTATGAAATTAATGGAAATTAGGAGAAAATGAAGTTGAAATATCATATGTTACATGTGAGGAGGAAAATAAAGGAAAATAATGGAAAATGAAGAAAATAGAGGCCTCATTAATAAAAACACTTTTGAGGATTAGCTCACAATCTTTTGTCAGTTTAGTTTTGGAGCTCTCTCTTTATTGTCTCTCTCTCATACTCTTGGACACTTAGAGTTCTTGGAGCAATATTGGAGGAGTGTTGCACACTTGGAGTTTTAGAGCAAGAAGGAGGACACCGATATCAACAGCTACAACGGGTTTTTCTTACAGGTACCGAGTTGCATGTATGTTTTCCTCACTAGTTTTCCAATGCATAGAATATGCATGTGGTTTATTGGTCATGATCTATCATTGGCATGGAGGATTGCCTAAATTGATAGTGGATTTTCCTAGCCTTTCCATTTTTTAGATAACCATGGTGTTGTGGGTTCATTTCTTTGGTTCTTTTGGTTGGCTCTCATGTTTCTTTTAGCTTGGGTTGAGTCACTAGTTCTTGGAAGCCCTGGTTGGAAAAACGCTCTGGAAGCCCTGTAACAACTTGGGTTGAGTTACTAGTCCTAGAAACTTTAGTTGGACAAACACTTTAGAAGCCCTTGGTGGGTTGAGTTACTATTCCTAGAAGCTCTGGTTTGAAAAAACACTCTGAAATATCGATGACAGCTGTGGGTTGAGTTATTAGTCCTGGAAGACTTGGTTTGAACAAACACTCTAGAGCCTTGGAAGGCTTGGGTAGAGACCAATCTGGTCATGATTTTGTGATGTTCGACTATGAGGTGGAATGATTGTTTGATGGGTTGAGGTGGTTTTGCCTCTGGAAGCCCTGGATGGTTTTGATTGATGTGTTTTTTGAGATCCCACATTCATGCTTGGAATATAGTAGGGGGGTGACTGTCTGAAGAGAGATTTGGCTCATTCATGTCTATGTTTGGGTGGTTCATGGAAGTCACAAATTTGGTTGGCCTTTGCGTCATTAATATGAGGTTATTTGTCCTTTCTAATTCATGAGTACTATAATCATTTATATGTGAATTATATGGTTGTTGTTTCCTTGTTACTTTTGTTGCTATTATGCTCGTTATGGACATGTATTATGATAGTGTCTATGTATGGCTCTCATCATGTTTTTACTTGTAAATGAATGAATAATGTATATACTGCCTAATGGATGAAATTGCAGCTAATGTATTGAGGCATCAATGCTTCTTAGCGATTCTCAGATGAGTATGAGACCCTTATGCTCAGTTCTATTGTGTAAACCTATAGATTACATAATTGTGACATGTTTTCTGAAATCTTTGTCATATCTAATAGGGGTCTATTCAAGTCCTTATTCAAGTAATTACACTTGGATCATTATTTTGTTGTTATCTTTTAGTTCTGAAAGTGTCATTGAGTTCTGGGTAGTGACTTGGGCTCTAGTCCTGAAAATGTGGCACAAATCTGAGAGTCGTAGGCATAGGTATGAGGAGAAAATTCCCTTGACACATGCATACCCATGTTTTGGGAGCATCTGGAGCCTCTTGGATGCATGTTTGTCCATATCAAGGGAGTGTTCGGGGGCGTAATAGTCTAAAACTTCAGTTGGTCTCAGGGGTTGGCTACGTGAGTGGTGGAGATGGCTCTTGGGAGTTCTGTTGCTGATGTGGAAGGTCTATATGATGTGTTCCACTAGTTCCACTTCTATAACTAACACATAGGGAGTCGAATCATATCATAGTAACTTATCATCACATGTGTACCCTAGTTGGCCGATTGCTTAGGTAGATGTGGGAGGAGGTTGTTACGGAACCCTCCACATCTCAGACGTGTTACCTAAATCATATGATAAGCAACATGTCTAGAAATCTAAACAGCATTAATAAACATTTCGTTGCAACACATATATTCTCATTAGCTTGACGAGATAACTGAAATGAATCAAATGATCAGATTCCAATAAGGTTAATGGGTGCTTAATAGGGGGATAAATAAGTCATATTTAAATTTAATTTGTTATTCTTGGGTTCAAACTTGAAAATATGTTCAAATACTTTTCATACCATCCATTGAATGATGTATTAAACAAAGAATATTCTCTTGAAATAAAATCTTGTCCATTCATTTATTTAAAAATCAAAATTTCTCTGAAAGCTCAATTCCAATATAGACCACATTAACAACGTAAATATAAACTTTTAATATTTTTTTGAGTAAAACTCCAAAACAATTCATATCGTATCTACAATATTGCTTATACAGTAAGTTCTTAAAACGATTCATAATAAAAATTAGAACGAGAGAGTATTACTAATTAAAACTGATTTATTACATACAATGCTATAAAGGTTGAGGCACGAACTAGTTGGGGATCAAGCTATCATTAAATTTTAAGAGTATGATTTGATTTTAGCATATAGACTATGTTATTTAAACAGTTTGTCCATTTTTGTGTCAATTTTTTTGAATAAATGAAAAATTCAATCTAAATAAATAAGTTAGTGATTTTATGAAAGTTCATCTCTTTTTCATCATTGTTAAATTGCATATAATATTAACGGGTATTTTTGAGAGTAAACTTTATATTCCTCTTTGTAAAATAGATATTTGTATTATTGAGAGTAATATGAGATATCTACATTGCAATTAGCGCCTCATCCCATGGAGTCCAACTTTTCCTCACATTTTCTTGTAACTGAGTCATGTCGTTCCATTGTTTTAGACTTTTTTCGTTCACGAGTCAAGTATTCTAATTTTTCACCAAATTTTTCTCGTGGATGACTCGTACCATCCTGAAATCTCTAGCGATTTTCACGATGATGACTTGGGGTTTAAATTAACCAACAAACCTACCACTTTCCAAAACGTATTGGATAAGATTCTTTCCTTTTATTTCGCGCATATAATTAAATTGTAAAAGACGCATAAGCCTATTAAAAAGTTATAAAATACACGTTAGTGTAAGCTCCAGAGATTACAAAAAGGCCGTTTGAAAGTCAAGTAAGTCAAGATGATACAAAAGTTTCAACGTATGCCCTAAGGCAGGGCATTCAATATAAAACATCCCTAGGGGACGATCTCTTCAAAGTTCAAATACAAGAGAGGAGGTGGATCTTGTGGGTGTTCCTCTAATTTATAGAACACCATGATGAAGGTGAAGATTATAGCGATTGCCTTTTCTCTTATTTTGCTCCTTGCAATTGAGTTTGTGTGTGGAGCAGCTGAGATGGCTCCTGCAATGAACTGTCGAAGTAGCAACAAAATTTTGAATAGAGAAATGGGAGGTCATTTCCATGGACTTTATCACATATTTGTCAAGGACAGTTAGACAACATGATTCCATCATGGTAATGGTGGACAAGATGAAAAATGTAGTGCACTTCATTCTAGTAAAGTATACTTTCTTTGCAAGCTATGTAGCACATGTCTTCATTAGGGACGTGGTCATATTACATGGAGTTTCAAGGAAGATTATGTCAGAGAGGGATGAAAAGTTAATTTCCAAGTTTTCGAAGGATTTGTTTGCAGGTTTGTGGAACATACTTGGCCTTCAGTACAACTCATCATCTGCATATAGATGGACAGACAAAGATGCTCAATAGGATATTGAAGAAGATGTTGAGGATGTATGTGATGCATCAACTACGAAAGTTGCAAGAGTACCTTCCACTGGTAGAGTTCACTTATAATTGTACCAGGAGTAACTGAGGATGAGTCCATTTGAGGCATTGTATGGGTGGAGTTGTAATATTCTCATCATTTGAAGTGATCCAATTAACAACGTGTTGATTGGATGGGACATGTTGACAAACATGGAGTGGGAAATGTAGGTAATCAAGAAGAATTTGAATGCATCACATGATAGGAAGAAGGGATATGCAGATCAGAATAGATTCTTCAAGGAGTTCCAGGTTGGGGAACAGGTGTACTTTCCCATCAAACCGAAGAAGAGATCCTTGCGGATTTGATCATGTTCCACATTGGCACCCTGATTTTGTGGACATTTTAGGATTATTGAGAGGATTGGGCCAGTAGCCTATCGGCTTGCACTTCCTCCAAAATGAAATTCCATGATGTTTTCCATGTGTTTGCTTAAGCAGTAAGTTAAAGATGTTGATCATGTGATTGAATGGTCTGTATTACAAGTGGAGTGAGAAGGAGAATTTTAGCTGGAACTGTAGTGAATTTTGCCGAGAAATATGCTCATGCTCCATAACCGAGCAATTGAGCAGGTTAAAATGCGATGGATGCACTTTAGGATCGATGAAGCTACATGGGAGATGGCGGATCAGATGCGAGCTATGTATCCTTCATTATTTGCTAGTCGAGAGGATCTCTCAGTATATGTATTTGGTACATGTTTTTTTGATGTTTGGTATATGTACATATTTATATGGATGTAAATACTGCCATGAGCTAAGTTATAAATCTCCGTTAAGTAGCATGGTTGTCATGTCATTATGATGTTATACTTGTTATGTTGTCATGTTGGTTTTCTTCACAGGAGGATGATCATTGTAGATACTACAACGAGGTAGGTTATAAAGCTCCATGGACATTATGTTTTTCTTACAACAATTTTGTGGTTGCAAGTGTTGTTGAACACCGAGGACGGTGTTCCCCCAAGGGGAAGGGTTCTATAACATCTCTCATGAAAATTCCATGTAAAAGAAGTTAATAAAGGCAAAATAATAATCATGGTTGATGAGACACATATAAGAGGTTAATGTTGGACAAATCATAATGATGGGGATCATTAGTGATTGATTAATGGCTAAGAAAATTGGCAATGGCAATGACAAAGGCTTTGTAAAGGCAAAATGGCATTTTGACACATTTATTTATGAAAATAATGGAAATTAGGAGAAAATGAAGCTGAAATGTCATATGTTGCATGTGAGGAGGAAAATGAAGAAAATAGAGGCGTCATTAATAAAAAGGCTTTTGAGGATCAGCTCATAGTCTTTTGTTAGTGTAGTTTTTGAGCTCTCTCTCTACTCTCTCTCTCGTACTCTTGGACACTTAGAGTTCTTGGAGCACTCTTGGAGGAGTGTGGCATACTTGGAGTTTTAGAGCAAGCAGGTAAAGGAAGAGCAGGAAAGCACAAGAGGATATCGAGATCAACAACTACAACGGGTTTTTCCTATAGGTTTCGAGTTGCATGTATGTTTTCCTCACTAGTTTCGGAATGCATGGCATATGCATGTGGTTTATTGGTCATGATATATCATTGGAATGAAGGATTGACTAGATTGACAATGGATTTCTCTAGCCTTGCCATTTTCTGGATAACCATGGTGTTGTGGGTTCATTTCTTAGTTTTTTTTGGTTGTTTCTCATTTTTTTTTAGCTTGGGATGAGTTATTACTTCCTAGAAGCCCTAGTTGGACAATTGCTATGGAATCCCTATAACAACTTGGGTTGAGTTACTAGTCCTAGAAGCTTTAGTTAGACAAATGCTCTAGAAGCTCTTGGCGGGTTGAGTTACTATTCCTGGAAGCTCTGGTTTGGAAAAACACTTTGGAAACCCAATGATAGCTATGGGTTGAGTTATTAGTCCTGGAAGCCTTAGTTGGAACAAACACTCTAGAGCCTTCGAAGGATTTGGTAGAGACCAATCTAGTCATGGTTTTGTGATGTCCAACTGTGAGGTGGAATGACTATTTTGTGGGTTGAGGTGGTTTGGCTTGTGGAAGCTCTGGATGGTTTTGATTGATGTGCTTCATGAGATCCCACATTCATGCTTGAAATATAGTAGGGGGGTGACTGTCTGAAGAGGGATTTGGCTCATTCATGTCTACGGTTGGGTGGTTTGTGGAAGGTAGTTCGTGGAAGTCCCAAATTTGGTTAGCCTTTGCATCATTAATATGAGGCTATTTATCCTTTTTAATTCATGAGTACTATATTGGTTTATATGTGGATTATATGGCTATTGTTTCCTTGTTATTTTTGTTGCTATTATGTTCATTATGAACATGTATTATAGCAGTGTCTATGTATGGCTCTCATCATGTTTTTACTTGTAAATGAATGAATAATGTATCTATGGCTTAATGGATGAAACTGCAGCTAATGTGTTGAGGCATCAATGCTTCTTAGAGATTCTCATATGAGAATGAGATCCCTATGTTAGATCTAATGTTTAAATCTCTAGATTACATAATTGTGACATGTTTTCCGAAATTTTTGTCATAGCTAATAGGGGGGTCTAGTCAATTCCTTATTCAAGTAATTACACTTGGATCATTATTTTGTTGTTATCTTTTAGTTCTGAAAGTGTCATTGAGTTCTGAGTAGTGACTTGGGCTCTGGGCCTGAAAAAGTGGCACAAATCCTAGAGGCGCAGGTACAAGTATGAGGAGAAAATTACCTAGACGCATGCATACCCATGCTATGGGAGTGTCTCGAGCCTCTTGGACGCATGCTTGTACATATCAAGGGAGTGTTTGGGGGTGTAATGGTTTAAAACCTTTGTTGGTATCAGGGGTTGGCTACGTGAGTGGCGGAGATGGCTCTTGGGAGTTCTATTGTTGACGTGGAAGGTCTGTGTGATGTGTTCCACAGGTTCCACTTTCGTAACTAACACAGGGAGTCTAATCATAACACAGTAACTTATCGTCACATGTTTACCCTAGTTGGCTGATTACTTGGGTAGATGTGGGAGGAGGTTGTTACAGAACCCTCCACATCTCAGACGTGTTACCTAAATCATATGATAAGCAACATGTCTAGAAATCTAAACAACATTAATGAATGTTTTGTTGCAACACATACATTCTCATTAGCTATACGAGATAACTGAAACAAATCAAACAATCAGATTCCAATAAGGTTAATGGGTTCCTAATAGGTGGATAAATAAATCATATTTAAATTTAATTTGTTATTCTTGGGTTTGAACTTGAAGATATGTTCAAATACTTTTCATACCATCCATTGAATGATGTATTAGATGAAGAATATTCTCTTGAAATCAAATCTTGCCCATTAATTTATTTAAAAATCAAAATTCCTCATGCTCAATTCTAATATAGACCACACTAACAACATAAATATAAATTTTTAATATTTTTTTTGAGTAAAACTCCAAAACAATTCATATCATATCAACGATATTGCTTATATAGTAAGTTCTTAAAAAGATTCATAATAAAAGTTAGAATGAGAAAGGCCTAGTAATTAAAATTGATGTATTACATACAATGTTATAAATGTTGGGGCAAGAATTGGTTCTGGATCAAGCTATCATTAAATTTTAATAGTATGATTTGATTTTAGCATATAGACTATATTATTTAAAGAGTTTGTCATTTTTTGTGTCAATTTTTTTGAATATATGAAAAATTTAATCTAAATAAATAAGTTAGTGATTTTATGAAAGTTCCTCTATTTTTCATCGTTGTTAAATTGCATATAATATTAATGGGTATTTTGCAGAGTAAAATTTATATTCCTCTTTGTAAAAACTAAACTTGTCCTGATAACATAAGGATCCCATACTTAACAAGAGCTACAGGCAGCCAGAGTCCTTACTGATTATGAAAACAATTAATAAAACATAACATGTAGCTTGTTCCTATGTCCACATAGAGGTTGCAGATGTTTGGAGCATTGATGATCAAATACATTGTTATCACTGAAAAGATTTCAAAGGAAAAGGGTAAGGTAAGGGAGAATTGGTCTTGGTTATTCTCATGCACTTGGCAAACTTAGGGTCAGCATACATCAGAGTTCTTTGAAGGCTCAAGCAAGGCATGTAAGGTAATCCTAAATTTTGATATAGATTACATTTTGAAAGTTTTCCTCGAAGAATGGTGTTTATTATATTCAGTTTTGAACAAGCTTCATGACATGTGGAGAAAGCCATTTCAAGAAAAAGAAAGACTCAAAAAGGTTAAATTTTGGTCTTAAAGCTGTGTTTTGAAATTACACAGCAGTTTCGTAGCGCGCTACGAAACTGCTGTAAGTGATGCCTAATGCACAGCAGTTTCGTAGCGCGCTACGAAACTGCTGTAACTACATATTGTGATTTGATGGATCATTTTTGTAAGACAAAAGGATATATTTTTTAGGATGGGCAGCTGAAAGGGATTACTTACAAGGTATAAACATCAAGCAAAGGAAAAACAAGGACAGGAAGGACATTCATGAACTCTAAACTCTATGTTATGAAAATGGTCATTATCTCATAGTTAGTATTGATTCATAATGCTCCGGGCGCCATTAAAGAATTTTTGTCTTAGCACAAGTATTTGAGCAGGGTATATGGTTGATTTAATGCATTTCATGTGGTTAAAGAGACAACATGGTCAGCAGAAGGATTTCAAGACAAGCATAAGAATGAAACTCTAAAAATGAGGAACTTTGTCTCCTTATTTTTACTAGTCAGCTTCTAGAAGAGTTTTTGAGCAGTGGAAAACTACTCTCTGAAAAGTGAAAGAGGTTTTCATTCCTAAGATACTGAAGTACAAAAAACTCTTCTACTTTCTTCAAATCCATTATGATCTGGGAGAAATGAAGGACCAAAGTTGCGCTACGAAACTGTTGTAGGTGCAGTTTTTCATCTCCTATTTTACACCTGTTTTTCAAAGAACCATTCTTGGCGGTAGGAAAAGCGTGTCAAAAAACCAAGAGAGGTTTTTGTTAAGCACGGATTGTTTCACAACAACCTCCTTCAGTTTTTCAAAATACATTTTGTACGAGAAGTTATGACCTCTGTCCCAAGGCCTATTTTTCAGCCAGAACAGAGCAAGGGACAGTTTCCAGTTTGACACGTGTTTTTCAAGGACAGATTCTGCACAGCTGGAGGAATGTTTTAAAAAACCAGGAGAGGTTTTTGTTTTAAAAAACATGGGCTACAAAAACCTCCTTCATTTTTGTAAAATGTGTCATTTATGAGGAGATAAAGGCTCTGTCCCACGTGCCAATTTTCAGGGATCCTAAACCTAAAAACAAGGAAACATGTTCCCTAATTTCTAGGGTTTGTCATTAGCAGTTGGGTGACCACGTGGGAGGCTTCATCAAATTCGACTTCATGGAGTTTTAGGTGTCAAATAATGCTTTAAATGCTTAGATAAGGTTGTTGAATCATAATAAGGAGTTACACTCCTAGTTGTATTAGGTCACTAGCACTCCTAGTTAACAGCTAGTTCTAATTAATGGTTTGTTTTATGGTTAGAATAGGTGTCACTGATGGAAAATTCGAATTCTCTTGATGAGGGATGATGGAATCCTAATTGTAAATGCTTTATATAGAATAAGAGGTCGAATTAGCAAAGTGTTGGAGACTTTTTGGCTCAGCTTCTGCTCTATGTGCAGACTGTGTATATTTTTAACCTAATGCAGATTTCTACTTAGACAACTCAAGATTCATGAAGAGTTCTTGTATGTTCTTGTTAAGATGGCATCTTCCAATACTTACATTGCAGTGGTGTTTACTTATGATACTCAGAATTCATCACTGATGCTCTGACTTCCTTCATAGATAAACTTACTATGTTTCATTGTTTTGTATTGTCATTTCTACACTTGAACTCTATAATGCCTTGACTTCCATGCTAGGTAGAATGCTTTAGCTTCACTACTCAGGATTCATGAAGGATTTCTTATATTCAGAATGTGTGTTGTCCTTTCCTTAGTTTTGTTTACAGTGGTATGGATGTATAATCACTCAGAATTCACTGAATGTGCTCTGATTTCCTGTATGCATCTATAAACTGTGTGGTTCCATATGAGTGTATGTTCTGAATATTCAAATGCTGAATGCCCTGACTTCATGTTAAGCTGATCTTGTTGTGGTACTGAAACATACTTTGACTCCATAGCCCAATGGTAGCCAGCCTTCATCTTTCAACCTATAAACATATACAATTACAAACCATAGAGTTAGCCATCTATTCATATCTTTAATCTAAATCATTAACCCTTTGAGAGAGCCCTCTCAGGTTGAGGAGGCTAAGCCTCAGCCAAAAGTTGGTTTGAAATAGTTACTTGAAGTCTTCCTGGTCTGCAGCCTTCCAGGGCCTGATTTTGAGATAACATACATACTGCTATATACCAGTAGAAAAGAGTTGGATCTAAATCCTTCAATAAAACTTAAAAGAGACGAATCTTTCTCATGCAAAAGAATTGAACATAAATCCTATGGTTATATTGTTATTATTATTAGAAGTTTCTAGTATTATTATTTGAATTTTCTGGAAGTTCCTAGAAAAGACCACGCTTCAATATTATTTCCTGGTTTGGAAGAACACGCTGGACTTTGCATTTTACAATAAGTTTTTCAAATGTTAAAAGAATAAAACTTTGATCACAAGGAACGAAATAATAAAATAATATGACAAACATTAAAGTAAATTGAATAAGATATAATCTCATTTTCTTTTATAAAGAAATGCTGACTTTTCTGAACACTTTATGTTCAGTATTTTAAAATCATTTTAAAAGTGTTGGACCAATCATTCCTAGAAAATGAATTGTTTAGAATTTATTTAGCTAACTATTATAAACCACTGTCTGCAGAACCTTATCTTGATCCGTCCCTGGATTTTCACATGGTACACATTCTTTAGACGTAAATCACCCAAATTCAGACATAGACAAACAAATAACCTTGCAAACAAAAAAAACTAGACATTGAAAAACGTTGAAAAAGAGAAAGAACAAGAGAATACTCAAAATCCCAACAAAAAATCGGTTGAGAAATAAATAACCCATTATTAACTGAGTATTAATAAATCCATCCTTGGATTTGCACATGGTACACATTCTTTAGGTGTAAATCACCCAAATTTAGATATAGACAAACAAACAAATAACTTTGTAGAAAACAAAAAAAAAACTAGACATTGACAAACGTTGAAAAAGAGAGAACAAGATAATACTCAAAATCCCAACAAGAAATCGACTGAGAAATCAATAACCCATTATTAAACGAGTATTAATAAATTTGAGATAAGAGAAAATCTAATATTAACAAATATGAGAAGGATTAGAAACAAAAATAAATTACCCCACAAACATGAAATAAACATGAAAGGCAAGACAAGCATTGAAATGCTAAGAACCTTGTGGACAAAGATCATGAGAGTTGCTAATGATCAAGTATGACTCTGTATCACCCAACAAAATCGAACTCTGTGATAGAACCTAACTATATTTAATACTAAAAATCCATCAACCCAACAACCTAAGCTCTAAGATTGAACTGTCGATACCTCAAGAAGTTAACCTCTAAGATTGAACTATTGATACACAATAGATTCTTATTCACAAATGTAAGGAAAAGACACGCAAATTAAAAAAGTCGAACCATGAACAAAGCTAATATCCCAAAATTCCTAAAACCAAAAGGACTTGGAAATTCATCATAGACCTGATTTTTGTGACATATGAAGGATTGAAATTTGCAACAAACAGTGCACTGTTCATTTTATGTGTATGTAACCAAATAGATCAAACACATCTATGGTTATGGAAGTTTTAAGCACAAACACGAACCAAGCAATGCCATTAACAAATACAGCAAAAGCATAAACCCAACAAAAATACCAGAAACTTATTAAATTGATCCCCAATCATTCAAAAACCATTAAAAATGCCAGAAACCCAATAATAATGTGACATTCACAAAGATGAAATAGCCATAAATGCAATAACCCAAAATTCACTTGTACCAAAAACCAAGGTCGGTCTCTAAATCGTCATTGTATACCGGGAAAAGGAAAAAAGACTTCATACCTATCTAGTGCTTCTAGATGCTTATGTTTCCTTATCTCAAAGATTATATTAACAGAATAATAGTTCTCCCCCAATTCGCTAAAGCCCAATAAGTAGTTCTCGGCCTCATCGAATTTTCCAGTTATCAAAAGTTCTTTAAAGAAATACAGGTTGAACGAAATACCCGATTCTTTCTCCACCTTGTTCTCGGCCTCATCAAATTTTCCAGTTATCAAAAGTTCTTTAAAGAAATCCAGGTTGAAATAAATATCAGATTCTTTCTCCAACCTCAGTAATGCATGCCAAGGAAAATTAGGCCATTATTCACATGTGACATTTTCAAAAGCGATTAATAGCTTGAAAGAAAATATTCAAGGCCAACGTGTAGAGACTCACATGTGGACTACTTCTGTGTACTTCTTTTATTTAGAAACTGTAATAGGATGAAAAGATGCTCTTTGTCCAGAGACACCAGGGCTTGGGTCAAAGACATTGTGCTCCACTTCAATGATTTGGGAGCCTAAAAGGCTTTATGCCAAAGGTCTTGCACAAAAAATTAATAAATTCCAACAGTGGCCAGCACCCAAACGATGAAGGACTAAGAAACCAAACACTCTGATCATGTGGTGATGGGTGTAGAGGACTTAAAAAAAGAAGTCTGCTGGATAGAGAATGTAGATGACTAGGTTTGGGTGCAGAAAACTTAGAACAAGAAGTCTATTGGACAAAGAATGTAGATGACCAGGTTTGGGTGAGGATGACTTAAAACAATAATTCTGCAATGTACATGACTAGATTTGGGTGTAGAGGAATTAAAACAAGAAGTAGGCTAGACAGTGAAAGTTAGGGTTCATGAACACGAAAGATCCAGAAAATACTAAAAGATCACACTGTGAATGTTTTTCTACAATTCAAAACTTCAAGCTTTCCTAGAAAAAAACATAATAAATAGACAGGGAGAAGTTATATCATATTTTAAAGAAAGGCATCATTTCAAAACTTTCTAAGCATACGCAAGGAACTAAATATTGGAGAAAATCCAAAACCTGCTTCATTTTCCAAACAACCTCTCCATCTCTACATAAATTTCCTACATAGTTCCCACCATGAATGGACGGAGAAGGAATTATGTTTCTTACTTATGTTGATATGCAATTTGAGTAGTAGACAACACAAATGATGGTGCAATATGAGAAGTTTCTACGCTGGTTATTGTTATTTCAATACTACTGGGTGGTCTCCTGGGCTTTTTTACCTTATCTCGCAAATGTTGCTGGACAGGGAATACCTATAAAAACAATTTTCTTTCTTAGGCTTAAGGTTATTAAAAACATTCTCCTCCTTCTTGGGCTTCCAACTACTCCAAAAAAATGATCCATCATTTGAAAATATTATGTCTGGAAATATTTAGTAATAGTGGGGTTCATGGCCTTGCTTCCTAGAGAATCCATAGTCAAGTAGCTACCGAGAGCATCTGCAGTCAAGTAAATAGAGCCCAACTATAGAAAAAACTACCAGTAGTAGTCAAGTAACCAGAGCCTGTCTACAGAAAAGTAAAGTAACTAGAGCCTGCCTGGAGAAAAGTAACCAATGAAATGTAGAAATCAAGTTTTTAAAATGCACCTGGGCCTGAGCGATGTTCGTGAACATCAGGAATAGTGTTCTAAGAAGCAAGCAAGTTTTTGAAATGCACCTAGCCCATAGCAACATTCGTGAATGTCATCAATAACGTTCTTTGTTTCTCAGGAATAACGTTGTTTGCTTTTGTCCCTGTACCAGCTTCTGTCTCCTTTCCCTGTACATATCTTAGCCTGCGTGCCCATCTCAGTAATACAGAAAAAATAGCTACACAGGAAGCACTATCAAGAAGTAACATGTCCAATAGCATGTGCTACAAGTGTCCATTAATATGTAATATAAGAAAACATGTACTACAAGTGTCCATTAACATGTAATACAAGGGGAGGAAGTGGTAGGATTGTCATGAAGTAATGTATGCATCGATGGAAAGTCTGGTATCACACAAAAAAAAACTTTGGACATAAACAAGTTGTCACAATATACAAAAACTACATACAATATATTCTTGGACCTGGACTTTCGATAAATATAAATTGTCACAATATTTCACAGCGGGATGAACCAAACTTGCAATAAGAGGTCGATTTCCTTTATGCCTGAAACTTTTGGTAAAATTTATATGAATAACAATGGCTACTATTAAAACCTTGGTTAAATAATAATAAAGCCAAAAAAATCGGTCAACGACTCAATTAATTTAATTGCTACTGGTCAACTATCTACGGATCGCAATAGTCTCGCTGAAGGCAGGGACTAATAATATGGAATAGATGTGATGGAATATATATTTGCATTAATGGGGGTAATCTGAGATATCCCATGTAGTCCCATGTAGTCCAACATTTCCTCGCATTTTCTTGTATCTGAGTCATCTCGTTGCATTTTTTGTAAAATTGTTTCGTTCATGAGTCATGTTTTCTAATTTTCATGATATTTTTCTCATGGATGACTCGTACCATCTTGAAATCTCTAGCGATTTTCATGGCGATGACTCGGGGTTTAAATTAACCAGCGAACCTGCCACTTTCCAAAACGTATTGGATAAGAATCTTGCCTTATATTTCGCGCATATAATTAAATTGTAAAACACGCATCAGCGTATTAAAAAGTTATAAAATACACGTTAGTGTAAGCTTCAGAGATTATAGAAAGGCCGTTTGAAAGTCAAGTAAGTCAAGATAATACAGAAGTGTCGACGTATGCATTAAGGCAGGCCATTCACTATAAAACGTCCCGGGGGGCCGATCTCTTCAAATACAGGAGAGGAGGTGGATCTTCTGGGTGTTCCTCTAATTTATAGAACACCATGATGAAGATGAAGATTATAGCGATTGCCTCTTCTCTTATTTTGCTACTTGCATTCGAGTTTATGTGTAGAACAACTGAGATCACTTCTGCATTGAACAGTCGAAGTAGCAACAAAATTTTGAATAGAGAAGTGGGAAATAAGAGTCATAGTGTTAGCTTTCCCCTTATCCATATGCATTCAAATTGCTCGCCGTTTCGTCCTCCTCACAGGACGTGGGAAAGCTTGATGTCTTAAAAAATTAGAGCCGATGCCAATCATTTGAAACAGATTTCTCGTTTGTCCAATGAGGAGGCGAGTGCCAATGTACCAGTTAGGTCATGATCAGGAGAGTACATGATACAAGTGGATTTTGGCACGCCCAACCAAAGCATGTATACACTCATAGATACTGGTAGTGATGTTGCTTTGATTCCATGCCAACTGTAAGGACCTCCGTTCTTGGCACGACCTCCCGATTTGTGCAACGGCTTGACTTAGCGGACGAGTAGTTGGAAAATGCAAAGTGCGAAGCTCTATAGCCAAAATGTGCAAAGGGATGAGTTATAATGCACATTAGAGGAGAGAGCGACGAAGTTTATAGCGTGGGGAGCATGCTTGGCTAGCCCACGAGTCGACCTATGACTTAGGAAATGGCCGACCATGTTAATGGAGGATTTGCGATGAAGTAGGGGCGTTTCATTACATGGTGGATGAGCCGGCTTCGGCAGCTCGACTCACCCAACCATCCCCACAAATACAACAATGCGAGGAGGCATTTGGACATAAAAATTTCGGTCATCATCACTCGAGCAAGGAGAAGTGCAAGTTAAGAAGTGAAGCTGCAGCGAAGAAGGAAAGGCATAGTGCTATGCGCCCAACCTTGGGCAAGGCCGCACGGAGGTAAACACACAAGTATCAGTTTTCTGTGAGGGCACGGGTAGGAGTGCTCGTCGTTCGGACGAGAAGCGCGGGTGGAGACTTGGTGAAGTCGCCCGCTTGGCGTGTAAAACATAACATGGTGGAGGCTTTCGTGAGACCACCGTGTGAAGGAGAAACGAGGGTGTCTCGGTGACTTGGTGAGGTCACCCACCCATTGCACACGAAACAAGGTTTGGTTGAGAAGTGAGGTTGGAAGCTCGTGTGAGGGTGCGCCTGCCTAGCTTGGGCAAGGAACTTTGGTTGGCACACGAAGGTGTGACAAGTTGTAAATTTGGCTAAGTATGAAACTTGGTGTTTCCCAAGTATACTTGTAAAGCTTGTAATATTGGAAAGTTGATTAATATAATATATTCGGGCAGACTCATTGTTCAGGGAGTTGCCCCTCCCTTTATACTGTGCAATTGTGTTCTTCATGTATAATTGCTGATGATAATGAATGTGTATGGGTGTTCATTGGTATAAAGGAAACATAATAATTACTTGGTTGAGAAACACAAACTAAGTAGGACAAGTGGTTAAGCGTAGTCCATGAACATAAGTATTGGTGAAAAGGAAGGTTTTTGGTGGTGTCGCACCTCGCCAAGAGCGGTTGAAAGATTATCGCAGGCCTGGGGGCACGACAGTTGGTATCAAAGCAGGTTCACAGTGGGTGAATCCGGTTGATGGTGAAAAGCTTGACAAGTGGTATTCAGGGTTGAAGAAGCTTGGAAGCTGGTGATAGTGAAGCAGGTACTTGCAGGTGAAGGAAGTTGTTTCACATACAAGTGGAACAAGGGCTGGTTCAGGTTGCAGGCAACTTGGTGAAGCTGTTGAATGGTCGATACTCGATCACAAAGAAGGAAGAAGGAAGCAGAAATGGCAGGTGAATCTCATGTGGGATCGAGTGAATCTAGCCACAATGCAACTGAGGCCTTTATTGAAAAACTACTAGAGAGAGTGGAGGCATTGGAATCTTACTGGATTACAAAGATGGATCTAGTCGTGAAAGAGCTAGAGGATCATGTGCAGTTGAGGGAAGAGTTTGATGAACTCCAGACTCGGCATGAGTACATTGAGCTTAAGTGTACACAACTTGAAAATGAAGTCAAAGAGATCGGAGAAGCAAGGGACAAGGGCCTGGCATAGATCGTGAACTTGCAGAAATCTCTTGATGGTGCAAATGATGAGATCACGGTGTTGAAGAAGGCCGTGAGACATAACTTAGGTGGAGGAGTGTCTCATGTGAAATTCAAAGAACCAGAATCTTATGATGGTACAAGAAGCGCGAAGACTCTTTGTAACTTTCTATGGGATATGGATCAATACCTGGAACGCTTGGATCTATTTGATGATGAGACAAAGGTCAAAGTGGCTGCTTAATTCCTAACAAAAGATGCTAATATGTGGTGGAGAAGACAGATGGATCAGATTGCCAATGGCAGTGCTGATGACATTACTTCTTGGGATGATATGAAGAAAGCTTTGCAGGCTCATTTCACTCCTCAAGATGAAATGTGGGATGCAAGGATTAAGATTAAATTCATAAAGTAGACAGGGAACCTACAAACATATCAGCGGGAGTTTGCAAGTGCGGTTCTGGAACTTCCTGACATGGCGAAGAGGGAGAAGGTGTTCAACTTCATTATTGGATTGAAACCTTGGGCACGCAATGAAGTGAAGAGGTAGAAGATTAAAACACTTGAAGAAGCTTTTGTTGCTGTAGACAGATTGGTGGAGCATTCTAATGAGACTTCTGATGAGAGAAAGAAGAAGTCTGATAAGCCGAAAGAGAAGAAGAGAGATGAAGCTTCGAAGTTGGATGAGAAGACGAAGAAGCCACTGAAGTGTTGGATTTATGCTAAACCACATACGGTGAAGAATTTTCCTTCTAGACTGAAAGTGGCTGCTATTGCACAATCTAATGCGAAGAAAGAATAACCTTTTGTGGGGATGATGTAGATTCTTGGTGTTGCCGCTGCTACGAAAGTGGTCTCTTGGAAAGATCCTAAATGGAATAGCTTGGAGTATGTTTGGATGAAGATTGAAGGTATGAAGGTACTTACTATGGTAGGTAGTGGAGCTACTCATAACTTCATGAGTGAAGATGTTGCGAGAAGAATTGCGCTAAAATTTGTACCAGTGAAGGCACAAATGAAGACAGTGAATTCTCCTCCTGATTCAGTACTTGGTGTAGCTGAAAGAGTGGACACAACGCTAGGTGAGTGGACCGGAAAAGTCAACTTCACTATAGTGCGGATTGATGACTATGAGGCTGTGCTGGGGATGGAATTATTGAAACAATATGATGCTATGATCGTTCCACATTTGAGGAAGATGTACATTTACGATGGAAGGGAAGATGTACCCATTGGTGTTCCAACCATTGGACTGACAAAGCCTGATTGTAAACTGGCAGTGATGCAGATGGAGGATGAGTAAGCGATTGTCTATGGTTGAGGCAAAGTTTACCGAGCAGTCATTGGTTATCACGACACTTTGTGATAGTATCTTGGATTTGTCAAGAAGGCTAGAAGAAGTTGAGGATGATGATGATGACGAGGAGGTTTATGTGAGACCGAATGTCCATGAGGAGGATCAGGTTGCATATCTACAGAGGATGGAGATAGAGAATCCTGACAGATGGATTGAGATTATTAGTGAGGGTGAACCTTCAGGCTCTACTCCCTTTACATCTTCTTAGATGACATAGAAGATGGGGCTCATTGTTAGCTACTCATGGCAGTGAGTCCTTAAAGCAGGTTGAGCAGGTATGACAGATGGTGTAGGAATGGTTCAGCATTAAGCATCATGACATGTTGCAGATAGGATGGATTTTCCATGGACCTGAGCATGGGTAAGATTCTTGGTGAGTCCAGGATGTGGCAGAATCCGAGATAGACTGGTGAAGGCATAAGGATGGACATTCTTATGATTTGAGCATGACAGTTGGACTGATCACCTGACTAGTTCAAGTCATGGGGGCTAGCAGTGTACCAGAGAAATGTTGGCATCAGGCAGGCAGGAAGGATGAGAGTTCACAGGAGGGGACGACAAATGATAGAAATGGTGGTTCTACATATGTTGTAGGGATGTTTGTAGTATGTGGAAGAGTCGATATCATGAATCAAGGATGAAACAATTATTGATGATGATCTTGGTGGATGGATACCAGGATGGGATGTTGTCGATGATGACAACAATTTCAGGTGGAGGAGGATGTAAGGACTTGCGTTCTTGGCATGACCTCCTGATTTGTCTAACGGCTTGACTTGGCGGACGAGCGGTTGGAAAATGCGAAGTGCGAAGCTCTACGACTAAAATGTGCGAAGGGACGAGTTATAATGTGCATTAGAGCAGAGAGCAATGAAATTTATAGCGTGGGGAGCATGCTTGGCTAGCCCACGAGCTGACCTACGACTTAGGCAAATGTCGACCATGTTAATGGAGGATTTGCAATGAAGTAAGGGCATTTCATTACATGGTGGACGAGTCAGTTTGGACAGCTCGACTCGCCCAACCATCCCTACAAATACAACAATGCGAGGAGGCATTTGGACATCGATATTTCAGCTATCATCACTCATGTAAGGAGAAGAGCGAGTTAACAAGTGAAGTTGTAGCGAGGAAGGAAAGGCACAACTCTATGCGCCCAACCTTGGGCAAGGCCGCACAGAGGTAAACACACAGGTCTCAGTTTTGGGTGAGGGCATGGGTAGGAGTGCCCGTTGTTCGGACGAGGAGCGCGGTTGAAGACTTGGTGAAATCGCCCACCCAACGTGTAAAACATAACGCAGTGGAGGCTTTGGTGAGACCGCCATGCGAAGGAGAAACAAGGGTGTCTCGGTGACTTGGTGAGGTTGCCTGCCAATCGTGCATGAAACAAGGTTCGGTTGAGATGTGTGGTTGGTAGCTCAAGTGAAGGTGCGCCTGCACAGCTTGGGCAAGAAACTTTGGTTGGCACACGAAAGTGTGACAAATTGTAAATTTTGCTAAGTATGAAACTTGGTGTTTCCCAAGTATACTTGTAAAGCTTGTAATATTGGAAAGTTGATTAATATAACATATTCGGGCAGACCCATTGTTCAGGGAGTTGCCCCTCCCTTCATATTGTGCAATTGTGTTCTTCATGTATAATCGTTGATGATAATGAATGTGTATGGGCGTTCATTGCTATAAATGAAACATAATAATTACTTGGTTGAGAAACACAAACTAAATAGGACAACTAGTTAAGGGTAGTCCATGAACATAAGCATTGGTGAAAAGAAAGTGTTCAGTGGTGCCGCACCTCGCCAAGAGCGGTTGAAAGACTACTGCAGGCCTGGGGCGTGACACCAACAGTGACAAAGTTGCGAGTGGACTGCTCCAACTTTCGACCCCGCAGCATCGTCCTCATATGAAGCTGTGGCTTGCAATTCTCAGTCATGTCAGCAAATTTCTGGTAGCAATTCCGGGCAAAATTTGAGATGTCAATTCGAATTTTTGCGTGGAGATAACACAGAGGCAGACGCTTTACTTGCTACGGATGCTATCATCCTGGTCTATCAATATGTTCCCTATTTCTCATTCGGTTGTGCAGATTCGCTAAGCGACCATACATTGACACAACCGAGATTGATGGGATTGGGGGGCGGATCACTTTCTTTGTTGAATTATCCGTCCACTAGCGAATTATTTGGCGGAATGTTTTCTTACTGTCTTCCCAGCTCATCTGCATCTTCGGGATCCTTTGTGCTTGGGAAGGAAGCTGCCCTGAAGACTCCTGGTTTGAAATTCACCACATTGATAAAAGATCCGCCAAACCCGATGTTATATTTCGTGAACTTGATGGGAACCAGCGTTGGCGATACAAGGATCTCAGTGCCGGCAACAAATATTGGTAGTGGTGAAGGAACGACCCTCCACTCGGGAACAGCGATCACGTATCTCATTGATTCTATTAATACGGCTCTCACAGAAGCTTTTCAGGGGCAGCTCCCTAACTTGCAGCCGATACCCATTAACGAATTGGATACTTGCTATGACCTTTCTTCTTCGTCTTCAGTCGACATTCCCACCATAACACTGCACTTGGATAATAATGTCGACCTTCTTTTGCTGAGTGAAAATGTTCTGTTGAAAGTCGAATCGAGGCTCTCTTGCTTGGCCTTCTCTCGCACCGATTCTCGTTCCATCATCGGAAATGTTGAACAGCGGAATTGGCGTGTCGTTTTTGATGTTCCCAACTCTCAAGTCGGATTTTCTAGGGAACAATGTGCTGCACCTGCTTGATTATACGTTTGTTTCCTTTCTTCTACAAAAATTTCTCATCCATCCATTTCCTTATGTTATGTTTCATCCCTAACGTTTACTTCTACGTGCTTTCTCCCCGGTATTTTCAGAAAATATTTTCTGCCGTCGTATGAAATGCAGTGGGCAGCAGTAGCTCTTTTGCGGTTTGCTGCTTATACTATTCTATTTTCATCCTGAAATGAGTTGAATGTATCTCGTTTTACTAAAACTTAATGTTATTAATAAGTATTTGTGTCGATATTATATTCAATGTTGTTACCCTGAATTTACACTTTGAGAATGAAGGGTAACTCTTTATCCCTTGAAGAAAAGTCATGTAAGTCTTTTTAAATAGTGATTGATAACTCAACTATGTGTGCCCTTTTCGGTAATGAATAATGTTTAAAAATATATATACACTATCTTTGGTACCATGTGATATTTTCAAATAGGATTTAAATTCCATAAGTAATAGGAACACAAATATATTTATCATAATTACATTAATAACTGACATACTCTGTATGGTTTATTTTGTTTGGATGTATAATAACACATATTTTATAAATGAAAGTGATTTTTTTGTTCAGTGAGTGAGAAAACATGCACTTATCATACTTAACCATGGTTAAAAAATTAGGCAAAAAATTATATTTTTATATAATTATAAAATAAAATAAATATTAGATCTAACACTTTTGTGATTTATAATGTAGATATGAATCTTTCGGATTAATCACATTTTTAAGCTTTGTCAACATTTAAAATCAATTTATTCTCAAGACAAAAATGAATCCTAACAATGTGATTAATCCAAAAATAAATAATTAAAATAAATACTTATTTTATAAAATATAAAACACTTCTATAAAATAAAATAAAATAAATAAAATAGTAGCTTTAACCTAATAAATAAATTTAACTTAATTTGATAAATATCAATTAATCTTCTATTTATTGATTATTATAAATATATAAACAAATGGTAATACTCACACTTGACTAGAAACTTAGTTGATCTAAGAAAATAGACCGATGGAAAGCACGATGAAACTGTCCTGCTTACTTCTTGACCATGGGTTTTTATTGTTTTCATTTATGAAATTTTCTTTTTGAAAACTGGTCAGCCAGCTTGGAGACCTGGCCTTCATTTGTTTTTGAAAACTGGTTTGCCGAAGGGGTTTCTAATCGACCCCTGGGAGGATGAACAGAGGTCCCTTAGCCTTATCACATACAAAGTTGCTTCTACGCCTCTGGTAACCACCGCTAATCCCAGCTAGCCCATGGAAATGCCCGTGGAAATTTTCTTCTCCTTCTTCCTCTCTCTTCAGAAAATACCTCAGGGCGAGTCCTTTTCACCATTATCTCATCTGTTGGGTCTCTGCAAAATCAAATGAGAGTGAATGCTCACTCTGACAGACATGGATTCAGAACCAGCCTTGTTAGGACTCTGGACACCACATATCTCCACAATGGTATGATATTGTCCACTTTCGGCCTAAGCCCAGATGGATTTGTTTTTGGGCTTTACCCCAAAAGGCCTCAAACCAATGGAGATATTTGTCCATCCTTATATACCCATGATCCTCCCCACTTCTAGTTAATGTGGGACTTTGGTCGTATACCCAACAATCCTCCCTTCGAAAAAAGGACCATCGAGCCTCCCCTCAAACGATTATCCATCCGTCCACTCTCTAGGAACCAGGATTCTCCGCTCCAATGCGTTGGAAACACACACCTTACATGGAAGCACCACCTGCCTCGAGAGCTTGCTCTATCCCAGGACAACTCCTCTTCACCGTGTTGGGACCAGGACACGTCCATGAAGAATCTGGAGCACATCGCCTGTCTAACTGAGCTCATCCACAGATCCCATCGTGATATTACCGGGGCCCACCACCTTCGTTCGGCATTCTGAGGATTCATCCACTTGGCTAACTTCGGGGCATGGCTCTGATACCACTTGTTAGGACTCTGGACACCACATATCTCCACAATGATATGATATTGTCCACTTTGGGCCTCAACCCTCATGGATTTGTTTTTGGGTTTTACCCCAAAAGGCCTCAAACCAATGGAGATATTTGTCCATCCTTATATACCCATGATCCTTCCCACTTCTAGTCAATGTGGGATTTTGGTCGTATACCCAACAAGCCTTCCATCTTTGTGGGTTTAAGATGACTTAGATTGCACAGAGTTTTGAAAAACTAAGTGGAAAATGATAAAATTTGTCGGTTATGTAATATAATTGCAACTATGTGCTCCTATGTTAGCTCCATTAAAAAATGTGAATCACATCTAAGAATAATCGGTATATTATCACATCTGAGAGCACGAGTGTCACATGTCAACTCTGGCATTCAGCGGGCTAACATTATTGCCATCTAGCAACACCACATGTCACTTTGCACTTGTACGAAATATACAATGTACATATTCTTTTGTTTCAATTTTCTTGTCTTATGCTCCATTGTCACTGGGATTATTCATTGTGTAACCATTAATGATGTTAGTTCTTTCCTCCACGATAGTAAGAGGCCATTGAAATTTTGTTTATTTAAGAAACCATTTAGTTATGCGCGGGCTTCCTTTGTGAGTTGTAACCTTCTAGAGAACGCCCTTACCCTAAAGACAGAGTAATACTAGATTATGAGGGTTTGGGATGGACGTTGAAATCCCAAGTGAGTTGAAATCCCAAGTGAATAAGCATTTGTTGGTTCTCGGTAATTTTCTTTTGCATTTATTGAATATGCATCAAGAAGAAAAATATCTCAAAGCCATTAGTCCATTGTTTCGTTGATTCAATAATTGAATAGGAGGTAAATAACTTCATGGCATCAATTCCTATCCGAGTATCGTTTATTTTTATTTCAGCTCTTTCAATGCCTTTTAAGTAAGTTAGAGAGATGTTGATCATCATTTTGTTTCTTTCTAATTTATTTTCCATCATATTTTTCTTCTTGATTGATTGTTTCCTCTTTCCTTATTTGATCTCATTGTTTATTGGGAGACATTTATTTCTACACGGTTGAAACTAACCATAGCCTCCATGGGCTTTATGATATGGAAATTTCCCTTACCCTAATGCAAAAGTAAGCTATAAGCATGCTGGAAGATGACATTCTTTGGGGAATGGAATAACCCTTTATGATATGGAAATTTCCCTTACCCTAATGCAAAAGTAAGTTATAAGCATGCTGGAAGATGACATTCTTTGGGGAATGGAATAACTTAAATTGATTAAGCTTTGTTAAAGCTAGCATTCTTTTATAGTAGCTATGTTTATTATTCCCTTATAATTATCTTCTAAATCACAAAGAAGCAAAATATTTAGGCAACCTTTGAATAGTGGAGATATTCATGTCCAAGGTTTTTTATTTTTCAAGTTGTGATTATTGACTGTAAGATTTGGGGACATATAAGGCACTACTAAAGTACTGCTAGATCTAGGATAAGTTTTAAAGATTTTGAATTATATGTGAGATATAAAACAACATACCACGAAACGGTTACTAATTAAATTTATTAATTAATTATTGTTAATTAATTATTATTATTAATTAATAATTAATTTATTAATTATACTTATATTTAATTATTATTATCTTTTATTATTATTGTTTTTTTTATTATCAATTCAAGTGTTTATATTTTTAGGGTAAAATATTATTCATGAGGCTTATAGCATTAATTCTAGTGTTTAATATAAATATCTTAGATTTATAATTATAAGGTCTAATATTAATTTCTCTTGTTTAATATATAAATCTCTTGGGTTTATTATTTCCCTGGGTTTATAATATTTATCTTAAGGTTTATATACCTTGGGTTTATAAAATCAATCCCTTGGGTTTATCTATCTAAGGGTTGATACTCATAGGGTTTAATATTATTCGTAAGGTTTATAATATTAATCCCAGGGTTTAATATAAATATCTTGAGTTTATAATCATGATCTAGCAGGCATAAATGTGGTCCAATGTCACATTGTGACAAAGATTGTCTCAATATGAAAATCAAACATGTTTATTTTAATAATAATAATTAATAAAATAATATTATTAAATTATTTAATGAACTATTTAATTAATTATTAAACAAATTATTAATTAACGGATGAGTTCATAATTAATTGATTATTATTATTTATTACTTAATTATGAATTAATTAATTATCGTTAATTTATAATATTATTAAATTTAATTAATAATAATAATAATAATTTAATTAATAATATTAATTTAAAATAATAATATTAATTAATAATAGTATTAATATTGATTTATGATAATAATCATAATAATAATAATCATATGTATATGATTTTGGCTTATATCAACCACATTTACTAATGTGGTTGTGCATGTGATTGATGTACCTCTTCCGCGTATATCAACCACATTTATTAATGTGGTTATGGTTTTTTTTCCGAGAGAAAAGCACCATGAATTTATATTAAGAGAATATAAAAGTCTGATACATATAAAGGCCATCTCATCATGGCCGTCTCATCCTGTAGATAAAAACAGATAGGTCTGATACTAAAAAGTTTTGAGCTCTTACAAAAATGATTGTCCAGATATCTAAACAGATATATCATGATAAGTCATAGATTAAAAACCATCCAAAGAAAAGAGAGGAAGATCCACATGTAAAAAAGGATCCACATAAACCACAGTGAAATATAGACAAAAACCATGACTAGAGGTTAACTAGCAGGTTCAACCAAAGCAGATATATAGACCAGAACAGTGGCAATGGGCGCCTTGGACTCCTGAAAGATGCGAGCATTCCTCCATTTCCACAGAAACCAGCACGTAAGGATGAATAACGATCGCCATGTTGGGCGTTGATCACTCCACCATTTGAAGCCCTCCTGTACAGATGAGAAAGCCTGGTGAGGAAAACCATGAGATAAAGAGAGATCATACCAGATTTGGGACGATGCAGCACACTGAAAGAACATGTGAGCATTTGATTCGGACACCTGGAAACACATGGGACATCTTCCCGGACCCATCCATCCCTTCCTTTGAAGAACCTCCCATGTGAGGTTCCTGTTGGTAAAAATCAACCATGAAAATAAAATCGTCTTGAGTGGACAGGACGCTTTCCAGAATTTGGAAGGAAATATGGGTTCTGGAAGCGGAGAAAGATTAGTAGAAACAGCTGCATATAGATCCTTTACACGAACAGGCTGAGTAGAATTCCGCATAGACCATACCAGCTCATCTTTTGTACCTGTTTGTTTGATACCTTTACCTACAAGATTATTAACAGTAGAACACCAAATGGGTCGAAGAGAAAGAGGCAGACATAGATCATCTCCGTCCATCCATATTGGAGAAGATGAGGACCAAGATTTTATCAATTTATTCCAAGTAAAGAGACCCTTTGAGTGCAAGAAGAAAATCAGTTCGGGAGTGAGCAGCGATTCCAGTCCATGCACAGTTGGATCAATACCAATATGGATGCTAGAGCCGCTAGAGATGCGCCATCTTAAGAATCCCAAGAAGAGAACCTGTACCTTTCTGAAGCTTAGCCAGATGGCTGATCCCCTTTTTGTACCCAGAGTATTCCTCCTGTGCCAATATACCACGCTCCTTCCTTTCAGATATTTTTGGTTGATAATGGTACTCCACTTGCCCTCACCGAAGATGCCTCTATAGAGAGATTTGCAGAGGAGGGCCTTGCCAAAGGACCTCATATGTAAAAGGCCCCAACCACCTACCTTCTTCGGTCTTGAGATGGAGTCCATCTTAACTAAGTGTATCTTGGAATGATAAGTTCTTCCTCCCCATAGAAAATTAGCAGCTAAAGAGACCATTTTGCTAATAATAGAGGCGGGAAGAAAATAAAGATGTGCCCAATAAACCGCAAGATGAGATAGGACAGTCTGTACCAGGATAAGTCTGCCTCCCAGAGATAGGAATTGCATCTCCCATCTTGAAATTTTATTATAGAAACGATCAATCAGCCATAACCAGTCCTGTTTGCAGTTCCCTTTTGCTTTGAGAAAGAAACCCAAATATTTAAAGCCTTCCTTTATTGATGCCAGATTAATACCAAACAACGCGGCAATCCATTGAGCTAACTCCTGATTAGAGTCATTGTGATACAACATGGATTTGATCCTGTTTATGACCAAGCCCGATGCTGATTGAAACTTTTGAAAGATCTCGTTGAGACAGAGCCAACTTGATTTGCATAGCATGGCAAAGATAAGAATGTCGTCGACAAACAAGTTATGAGAAAGGTATATATTCTTACAAATCTTGATCGGCATGCATCGTTGATCAGCCACTGCTTTATTGATCTGGGTGCTGAGAGTATTCATGACAAGGATAAAGAGGAGAGGGGAGAGAGGACAGCCCTGGCGCAGTCCTCTCTCCGCCTGAAAGAAAGATGAAGGGATGCCATTGATAATAACTGAGTATTTAACATTTTCAACACATGCCATCACCCAGTTTATTCCCTGAGACCTCAAACCGATTTTGGCCAGTAGGATTCTAAGGAACCCCCAATCGACACAGTCGTACGCCTTTTCCAGGTCTATCTTAAGAATAGCCGCATCAATGTTTTTTGATAAAACTGAAAATAAGCATTCCTGTGTCGTGGTGACTGCGTCAAGAATGTTTCTATCTTTTAAAAAAGCATGCTGGTCCCTGGATATGAAAGAGTTGAGGACAGGTTTCATTCTCTCCGCAATAATTTTAGAGACGATTTTGAAAAGAATGTTGCATAATGCAATAGGCCTGAAATCTGATAGCGATTCAGACTGATCCTTTTTGGGGATAAGAGCTAAGAAAGTAGCAGTGACGAGCTAATTTGGAAACAAACAACGACTGTAATATGCAATCTGTGACGAGCAATGCTAATTTTAGCATGTAGAAAAATAAATAATTAGCCGAAGGCTTCCTATTTCGGCCTCAAGTGGATGAGCTTGCGTTGAATTTTAAAATGGATTCTTCAGCTAATATTCTTTGTCTGAATATCACATCCAAAACTGCGATTTCGAGGAGGCTGCATTACATTGTGAAAATGAATCAATTCGATCGTCCCTGGGAACGTGGACAATGGAATTGAATTGGTCCATAGCGCCTACATCACATTACCTTTGTCAATAAGGCTCCACCTTCTCTGGACATTCCTTGTGAAAGTAGGGGGCGAAGCCTTGTAAATTGCTGAATTCGATACGAGATCCCCCAATCGTGAAAATTATGTGATTTGATAATGTCGAGCTTGTGTCCATGATCCAATCACTACAGGAAAACCATAAACAAAGGCTATTACAACGCAAATCATGTTTTTCAATAGTGATCCACCTTTTGTGGTCGTTTGTTGTGAAAGTGGGGGGAGAAGCCTTGCAAGTTGCAGAATTCAATTTGAAATCCCCAATCATGAAAATCACGTTTTTCAATACCGTCGCTCATTATTTGGCCATTTTCTATGAGAGAAGTGGAAATTGCGTAATTCGATACGAGAGAGAGCCTTTCTCTAAGTTATTTTTCCACCTCAATTTAATGCATGACAATAGTGGAAGAGGCTCTTCGTGACAATTCCCTTAATTAGTTGATCAATATCATTGTGCAAACTAGAAAAAAGAATTGTGAATTGTTGATGAAACAAATTTTGTCCATGATTTTCAGCTTCAGCTCTGTGAACATTTTAATATGTTGTATTTGATATAATATTCTTTAGTAAGGTCAATCCCAAGCATTTATACTTGAAACGATATATCCATTCACTCTCTTCTTATGTGGATGACCTCCTTTCCATTTTAGATCAGCTTGAAGCTCACAAGAGAATTTACTTAGGTAATTTAGTTTGTACTATGGTGGGCTGCCTTTCCTTCATTAACATCCCATAATTTTTTGAAAGATTAATCTTACGATGTGGCTCACCAAGGTAACAGATCATAAGTACAATAATTTAAGCTTTAATCCCCATAGATATTCCTCTTTTCTCTCTATATTCAGCTTATGCAGAGGCTTGATATTGTTGTTTCTTCAAGTATTTAAACGATGGATGGAGGATTTCAATATTTAGACATCGATGGAATTTTCAGTGTAATGAAATCGAACTATTCAGCATAGGTTTCAGGATTTGTTCCTCTGAATAGGTTTCAGGATTTGTTCCTCTATTAGTTGGCGTGGATGAGCCCTCTCTGGTAAAGGAACTCAGTATAAAAATGATGAATATGATGCCTAAATTCTCACTAGTGGTTGCAAAAATCATCTTGCAGAGTGATGTGAGAAACATATTATGCAATGTGAAGACCCTATGTAGTATCAACCATACTAAAAAGGAGATAGTGGTTTTATTGAGCATGCCATATTACAGGTAGTGCACCCTTGGAGGAGAGAAGAATTCAATGCACATTCCTGACACAGATGGGCATCTTCTGCAGCTAACTTCACCCGGTATGTTTGCAAAGTTGTTTGTAGAACTCCTTACAGGGTCCTGAATATATAGATTAGATTAATGAGGAAAGTGGTTAGTTTTGAATGACTTATCTATTTTGAGTTATCTGTTGTATTTCTCCTTTAATAAGGTATAAGCAGCCCATCGTCAATTTCAAGGAGAGACATCTTTGTATTATGAATCTTTTTGTAGTTATGACTTTCTATATTGATGTTAACAACAGATTTTATGTATGTTTGGTGAGTTCTTTTTCACGGTGTTCCTTCAGCTCTAGCCTTTTCCCTATGTTTGTTATCAAATCATCTATCTCATCTTCTAATATACATAAATGATATGTGTGGGAGAATTGGCTTCAAGAAATAGAGAAGCAATATTCCATGTGATGTAGGGTTATAAGCAATATCTTTCATTATTTTGTAGGTTATTATTTATACAAATTTATTATTTATTAGCCGGTTAGTTTGGGCATAAAATATACTTTCTTTGTTTTGTTATCTCTCATTTCAGTTTCCTCTTCCAAGTCACATCGTAGGTTTTAGTCAAAAGCTTTATCTCTCATTTTTTATTTGTTTAACAGATTTTCGTCTGGATGTTCGTGTCACAATGTTCGTGGATACCAATTTAAAATATGAACTCTACGAATGTTGGTGGTTGACCTACTTGAAAGGAATTCAACACTCCAATTTACGCTTATCCTCAATCCTTTAGATCTCCCCATTCTTTTTTCCCAGTAATAGACACATCTGTATATCCTTCACCTTATTTATATATTATTCCAATGCAATTATACATTCTATGGAGTAATAGATATACATATTAACTCACATGAAATTTGATTTCCCCCATGAAATTTTGTTATCGCATTTCATTCATGTATGATGGGGATTAATGTACATAAAGCTATCACATACGTTAGGTTTGGAGCTCTGTTTGGGCCACTACTGAACAAGTTTTTTCATTACATCTTCTTGAGATGTGTGTGTATTTTTATTTCACATTGAACTCATGTCTATCACATGGATATGACTTAGGATATTTTTATTCAAAGCGGTCTAGATTATTGGGTGTTCTTGAGCACATTAGAGGCCACTATGGTATGAAACCTTTTTAAGGTTATTAGGATTGAAGTTGATTTTCCAACTTAGTTTCTATAAAATGTCAAATCCATTAGATGACCGGTTGGAATTATAATGTCTCTTTCTTGGTTGTTAGATTGGTAAGATATGAGTTGATGTTGGCTAGTTAGTTTCGTCATAAAAAGGTTGGGGTGCTCCTTGTTTTCCACATGTGAAATGGTGTCTATGTTTAATGATTTTTTTTAAGCATATTGTTATTAAATAATTAATCCATCAAATTTTCAAAGAGATGGGATATTCTATAATTCAGAACCTTCAAAGTGTATGAAAAAAATTAATTACTTTGGAATTGTCTACAATTATAACTCGGTTTTCTTTCGAGCGGAGCATTTAAGGGTTTATTTCTTATAATTCTTTATTTAAAATATTAAAAGGTAGAGAATCAATATTCAAAGCCCATATAAAAGACATGAGATTCTCCATAATCCATAATCTTTAACATCTCTTATGGGTATTAATTACTCAAGAATTGTCGCGAACTCTAACTCTATTTTATTTTGAGAGAGGAATTTAAGTGTTTATTTCTTATAAATTTTAATATAAAATACAAAATATAAGATAATAAATATTCAAAAGGAAAGAAAGTATACATTTAATAATAATAACAATAATATATTTTTAAGGGTAATAATTAATCAAACATTAAATTGGTGTATGGAGTTATTTTGTATTGTGATAATTGGATAAAAGATGGTGTATGAGACCTTTTTTATTTGGGATGAGGAAATAATAAACTCAAGGGAATAATATTTAACAAAAAGGATTAATATTAATCATACAGTTTAATATTATTCCCTAGGATTTATAGTTCCTGGATTATTAGTATTAAACCCAAGCGATTATAAACCTAACAGAGTAATGTTAAACCCAAGGAATTAATATTATAAACCCTATATAAATATGGTTGACCATGATTATAAACTTAATGGATATTAAATGCTAGGACTAATATTATAAACCCTATGAATAATAGTATACCCTAGGAATATGAACCCTTATATTAATAAACCGGAGAGATTGATATTATAAAATAAAGGGAATAATAAACCCAAGGGGTTAATACTAAAACCTCAAGGTATTATAAACCCAAGGGAATAATATTAAACCCAAGGGACTAATATTATAAATCCAAGCTATATAAACCCTTGGTTGACTATGATTTATATTGAACCTAAGGGATTAATATTATAAACCCTATGAATAATATTATACCTTAAGAATATGAATCCTTATATTAATATACCAAATGCATTGATATTATAAACTCTATGAATACTATTATAGCCTAGGAATATGAACCCTTTGATTAATATACCCAAGAGATTGATATTATAGAACCAAGGAAATAATAAACCAAAGAGATTAATACTAAAAATCCAAGGGAATATAAACCCAAAGGAATAATATTAAACCCAAGGGATTAACCCTTAGATTGATAAAACCAAGGGATTGATATTATGAACATAAGGGATTAATTCCAAAATCCCAAGGTATTATAAAGCCAAGGGTGAACAATGGTTCAACGTCATATTTCCACAAAGATTGTCTCAATATGTAAATCAATAATGGTCGACCATGTTTATTTTTGTGTTTATAATATTTATCATATGATTTATATACCTTGGTTTATAATATTTATTTGAGGTTTTATCATATGATGTTCTCAATATGAAAATAAATCATGGTCAACCATGGTTAAACATGGTCCAATGTCGCATTGCGGAAAAACTCTCTTAATATGAAAATCTACCATGCTCAATAATGGCCCAACGTCACATTGTCAAAAAGGATTGTCTCAACATTAAAATAAATCATGGTCAACCATGTTCAAATGTTGCATTGTGAAAAAATGTCTCAATATGGAAATCAACTATGGTCAACCATGTTCCAACGTCGCATTCTCACAAAGATTACCTCAATATGGAAATAAACAATGGTCAATCATGGTCAACCATGGTCAATCTTTGTCCAACTTCACATTGTGAAAAAGGTTGTCTCAATATGAAAATCAAACATGGTCAACCATGGACCAACTTCGCCTTGTGACAAATATTGTGTCAATATGAAAATCAACCATGGTCAACCATGTTTATTTGAGGGTTTATAATATTTATCCCTTGGGTCTATAATCCATTGGGTTTATTATTCCCGTTGGTTTATAATATTTATCTTAGGATTTATATACCTTGGGTTTATAATTTTCATTCCTTGGGTTTAATATTTCCCTTGGGTTTGTAATACCTTGGGGTTATAGAATATAAACCCTAAGATAGATTTTATAAACACTAAAATAAAGCTCGCTGAAAATGATTGACCATGATTATAAACCAACAAGATATTAAATCCTAGGATTAATATTATAAATCCTATGAATAATATTATACCCTACGAATATGAACCCTTAGATTAATAAACCCAAGGGATTGATATTATAAATCCAATGGAATACGAAACCCAAGGGGTTAATACTAAAACCCCAAGGTATTATAAACCAAAGGGAATAATATTAAACCCAAGGTAGAAATATTATAAATCCAAGGTATATAAACCCTTCTTTGACCATGATTTATATTGAAGCTAAGAGATTAATATTATAAACCCTATGAATAGTATTATACCCTAGAAATATAAACCCTTAGATTAATATTCCCAAGTGGTTTATATTATAAACTCTATGAATGTTATTATACCATAGGAATATGAACCCTTAGATTAATATATCCAAGGGCTTGATATTATAAACCCAAGGGAATAATAAACCAAAGGGATTAATACTAAAGACCAGGGGAATAATATTAAACCCAAGGGTTTAACCCTTAGATTTATAACCCAAGGGATTGATATTATAAGCCCAAGGGTGAACCATAGCTTAGCGTCATATTGCGACAAATATTGTCTAAATATGTAAATCAATCATGGTTAACCATGTTTATTTTAGTGTTTATAATATGTATCATAGGGTTTTTATACCTTGGTTTATAATATTTATCTGAGGGTGTATCATAGGATTTTCTTAGTATGAAAAACAATTATGGTCAACCATGGTTAACCATGGTCCAATATCACATTGTGACAAAGATTGTCTTCATATGAAAATAAACCATGCTCAACCATGGGCCAATGTTGGATTGTGACAAATATTGTCTTGACATTATAATCAATCATAGTAAACATGGTCCAATGTCACATTGTGAAAGGTATTTTCTCAATATGGAAATCAATGATGGTCAACCATGTTCCAACGTCGCTCTGTGACAAATATTGTCTCATTATCAAAATCAACCATTGTCAATTGTGGTCAATCATGGTCAACCATGGTCAATAAACATGATCTCATTGTGACAAAGATTGTCTCTTGGTCCAACATCACATTGTGAAAACCATGGTCAATAAACATGATCACATTGTGACAAAGATTGTCTCTTGGTCCAACATCACATTGTGAAAACCATGGTCAATAAACATGATCAAATTGTGACAAATATTGTCTCTTGGTCCAACATCACATTGTGAAAACCATGGTCAACCATGGTCCAATGTCACATTGTGACAAAAATTATCTCAATAAAAAAATCTACCATGGTCAACCACTATCCAATGTTGCATTGAAAGAAACATTGTCTCAATATGAAAATCAAACATTGTCAACCATAGTCCAACTTCACATATTGACAAAGATTGTGTCAATATGAATATAAATCATGGTCAACCATGTCTATTTTAGGGTTTATAATATTTATCTTAGGGTTTACATACCTTGGGTTTAATATTATTCCTTGGGTTTATAAATGTAAGAGTTCATGTACCTAGGATATAATATTATTTAAAACATTTATAATATTAATCATGGTCAACCATGGTCCTATGTTGCATTGTGACATAATAATAATAATAGTTATATTCACTAGTAATACTAATAATACTAATAATCATAATAATTGTATAATAATTATATGCCTTCAGCATATATCAACCACATTTACTAATGTGGTTGCGGTTGTGCTATGACACTAATGGTCAACCATGGTCCAATGCGACTTTGTGAAAGATTATTTTGTTTATTTTTTAATATAAATACATTATTATTCATTGATTTTTATTAATATTTGATAAAATTATTTATTAATTAATATTTTTAGTTACAATATTATTGTTACTATTATTATTTAATTATTTAATATTATTTAATTTACAAATTTTTATTATCTTTTAAATATTTAATAATAATAATAATAATTGATAATAGTAGCAATATTAATTAATAATGTTAATACTATTTATTATTTAGTAATAATAATTATTATTTTAAAATGATTATAATAATTTTTTATTAATTATTAATTATAATAACAATAACACTATTAATTTTGTTGTAATAGTTTTTTTAATATCATATATTTATCTCCCCGATGGGGGTGGGTACCGAGAATAACATGGTCGTCGAGCCTCATGAAGAGTGACAAATGGGATGATGGAGAGTGTTGTACTTCTCCATATACGATGGAGAGAATGGCATACATGGACATTCAATCTAGGGCGCGTGAGTAATCAAGGCGCTTTGGGAAGGGGAAGTGTTGATGAATTGATAGGAAGGATGAGGGAGGAGCTGGGGATTCCTTTCAATCCTCAGGTCTGATGCTGAAGATACACCTAGTTTCCTGCTTGGCGACGAAGGTGGCATCACAGGCATGACATAATTGGTGGTTTATGGATTTTATTTGGAGAATTGTGATTTGATGCGTATAACGAAGTCGAACTTCTAGTTTTTCTTGGGCCTTATAGGGTGGGACTGGGCTAGAAAGTGTTGGGGGAAGATAAATGTTATTTTTGGTTTATTTGTGGCAAGGAACATCTTTGTAAAAGCTGGAAATTCCATGGAGAGGGCTGTGAATGGAAGGCACCAAGATTATGGAGAATTATCGTCCTCCTGGTAACCAACGATGTATAGTGGAGTGACTGGTGTGGCACAGATAGCGAAGGTGGTGCTAGCGACAACAGTGAATCTGACTCTCTGGGCTTCAAGCGTGTGAACCTAGTTGTAGGGCAGACTGCTAAGCAAAGTGAAGATGCTTCCAGTGAGCATTGGAGTAGGTGGGGTTCTGGGAGGCCTGTCTGGTGGACAGGAGGGCAAAAATTCAGGCCAGTGAATGGGGTCGCACTCTCGACTGTTGTGGGAGCACTTGGTCAGTGGTAAATTCCATGATGCAGGTGGGTTATTCTCTCATTTGTGGACACTTTTATGAGTATCCTTTTGTATTTTTTCTATCTTATGTAGACTTTGGTCAACAAACCTAATTGAGGTGAGACCACATGTTTTTTGAAGCATCAGATGTATATGTTTTTTCTGAATTAATAGAATGCTAACTTACAAACGCAAAGTATTATATATTTGTCAATGGTTGGTAGATACAAATAAAGCCTTTGGCATATATGAATCGCATTAATATTTTTAATGTGGTTGTGCTAATTTTTTAATTAAATTGGTTATTCTTTGATTTGAAACTAAAAACTTGTTCAATTACTTTTCATATTATCTTTTGGGTGATGTATTAGACAAAAAATATTGTCTTAAAATCAAATCTTGTCCACTCATTTATTAAAAAAAGAATTCCTCAAGGTCATGGTATCAGAGCTCAGATCATTTGTGAGAAGATAGAACTCAGGTGAGCTGCTTGGAGGAGGCCGAGTGGAAAATTATTTCTTGAGGCCAAGTGTTAGCATCGCATTGAGCAGAGATTTTCATATTGAGATTTTTATGCTCAAGGAGTAGTGGAGAAGAAGATGTGTAAGTTTTATTCTTTGAAGTGTTGGATTGTGTGCCACCTAGATGCGTATCAACATGTATGCCCTCATTTGTGAAGTTGCTTGTAGTGTGAAGAGGTTGCAACAGACTCGTGTGTGAATTAGTCAACTTTCTTGGGGCTACAACACCGCTACCTTCTGCATTGCAACCACGTACTATTAATTTCAATCTTTTTTGGAGGTGTCGTTGAGCACCGTGTGACTAGAGCTAATTGAGGCGAGTTGTCATTCATTGCTTATCATGGAAGACAGGCATGAAAACAATATCTGTTGAAGTGTGAAGTTGTGGGATCTATCTTCTGACCATCGATTTCCAGTGTATCATTATCTTTCAAAACGAAGAGTCTTCATATTTCTGTTACTTGAGTGAATCAGCATGCCGCAATTTGTGTTGTCTTGTTGAGTGAGGGCTACACAGATCGGTCGAGAAAACTGCGTGGAGAGCCCCATAGAAACTCACTGGTCTCATTAGAGTACAATGAGTGGAATAATGTTTGATAGTGATCTTTTTGATAATGTGTTTTTAGAGAGCCCATTTGGAAGTTTTTTTTGGGCCGGGTAATGTTTTTTTATTCTAGTAGTATTTTTTAGTATGAAGAATTATTGGATAAACATAATGGTTTTATGATGACCATGAATATTAGGGGGTGCAGTCTATTCCACATGATCCTGCAATGAGTCAGAGTAAAACTTGCTTCTCCCACAACCCATTTGTTAGAAATTTGGTTAGATCTACTTCCAAGATGGGTGCGATAGTGGAGGATACATGGATGTTGTTCAAACACCATTCATGTTTGAATACGAGTGCATTTGGTAGATGACGTTCCAATAGATCAGTTTATGCCACTTGGTCACATACTTTACAAGGTTCCTTCTAATGGAAAGTGGGGAGAGCATGAATTGGTTAACCTTGTTCAGGATGTTGCCTTGCATCCCAATCCGGAAGAGGTTGCTAATGTTAAGTACGTAAGAAAAGAGATGTTGAAGGAGCTCATAAGGAAAGCAAGAAAGGTGAAGATGAAACTGCACTAGCAAATGAACAAGCATGGACGCTTTAGCAAGAAGGAAAAAATGATTTTTTTTTGTTGTAAGCGTAGCTGAGATTAAGGGGAGGTGTTAGAACAATAATCACGGTTGATGTATGACAGAGATAGTTGGCGGGGATTTGACGATAATTTGGGGAGAGTCGACGATAGTCGGTGGAATTAGATAGGAATTTACTGACTATCCGTAAAACCTCTCAAGATTTACCGGCTGTGTTTTGTATAAATTTCTGAGTTTAGTAGTATAATTGACAAGCCCATTCGATGATTTTCAAGTTTCTATCAGGTTCAATACCCATAGAGAGGTTGCGCAGGTCCGATTTGATAAAGAGGTTTGTTTGTGAGTTTGTTTATGTCGTAGAAAGGTGTGTAGAAATTTCAACCATTAAATCTATATTGTTTTTAAAATTGGGGATGATGCCAAACATATTGACTCATTATTGTACTGCATGGGACAAATTGGGAATTAAAATATGTAGGTTTCCATTTAAATAGGCTTTGGTTGTAGATAATCCCTCAAACTTGTAATTAGAATATATTTATGAAAAGCTTAGAATTTTGAATACTTTCATCTTTTCTGACTCCACATTTTACTTTTTCATTGTTACCTTTTACTGCAATATTATGCTACAATGCTACACTGCTACAGGAATTACATGAATAAGAGATCATATATATTCAAATTTAAAGCGATCAATCGATATTTGGAATCAAGCATTCTATCACCACATGAGTTGGTTTTTATGTCCTCGATGACCCTTATGTCTAATATTTGAGTTACAAGTTTCTATGTCCAACATCCCCCTTCAACTTTTACTCCAAATGCAACCCTCCTGCGAGGATATATGTCGGTCTGCCTCACACTGTGCTCCCTTCTCAATCATGTAATCTTGTATTATTAATCTTTTGTTAATGGCGTTCATCATCATAGTTTCTTCATGTTGGAAGTGATTGATACTTCTCCCACAACAACCTACCCATTTAAAAGGATGGAGATACTCACTTCCCCATATGCCAACTTCTAATATATAATATACAAACACTTTTCAAAAAGAAAATAATATAAATAATATTAATAGATTATAATACTAAATGCATTATTTTATTATATTATATTATATTATATTATATTTTATGTAATAGATTTATTACATAAATTTATATAATTTATATAAATAAGGTTAGTTGTATTAATCCATTGGATTTATTAAACCCCAATATTAAGAGTTAAATATTATTCTTAAGGTTTAATATTAATCTCTTATGTTTTTAATACTGATCCCTTACGTTTTTTTATTCCTTAGGTTTATAATATTTTTCCCTTGGGTTAACTAATTCCCTGAGTTTATAATATTAAATTCGTGGTTTCATTTGTTCCTTAAGTTTATAATATTAATAATTCCTTTGGTTTATCATTTAATCTCTTGGGTTTATTAATCCCTTGAGTTTAAAATATTAATTTCTAGGGTTTATTAATCATTTATGTTTCTAATATTAGCTTGTTGGGTTGATTGATTCCTTGGGTCTATTAATCTCTTGGGTTTATTAATAATTTGTATTTATAATATTGATATATTGGGTTTATAATATTAATAATCCCTTGGATTTATTGATCCCTTGTGTTTATAATACTAATAATTCCATGGGTTTGTTGATCCATTGGGTTTATAACATTAGTATCTTGAGTTTTCCAATTCTTTGGGTTGGTAATATTAATCCATTGGGTTAATTAACCCCCAATATTAAGGATTAAATATTATCCCTAAGGCTTTAATATTAATCCCTTAGGTTTATAATGTCTATCCCTTCGGTTTATTGACTTGCTCAGTTTATAATATTAACAATCCCTAGGGTTTATTGATCCCTTGAGTTTATAATATTAGTAGTCATGCGTGTTTATAAATTCTTTGGGTTTAAAATATTAATTCCTAGGCTTTATTAATCCCTTCTATTTTTAATATTGATCCCTTGCATTTTTTGATCTCTTAGGTTTATAATATTTCTCCTTGAATTTTCTAATTCCTTGGGTTTATAATATTAAATGCTTTGATTTATTTGTTCCTTAAGTTTACAATATTAATAATTCTTTTGTTTTATCATTTAATCCCTTGATTTTATATATTAATTCCTAGGGTTTATTAATCGTTTGGATATTTAATATTAGTTTGTTGGGTTTATTGATTCCTCAGATTTATTAATTGCTTTGGTTTATCAATCATTTGTATTTATAATATAAATTCCTTGGATTTATAATATTAATAATGTCTTGGGTTTATTTATCCCTTGTTTTTATTATATTAATAATTCCTTGGGTTGATAATAATAATAATTTGCTCGATTTATTAAACCCAATATGAAGTGTTAAATATTAGTCCTAGGGTTTAATATTAATCCCTTTTTTTCTAATTCTTTGGGTTGGTAATATTAGTCCCTTGGGATTTTGATATTAATAATTGGTTGGATTTATTAGACCCTAATATTAAGGGTTAAATATTAGTCCTAGGGTTTAATATTAGTCTGTTATGTTTCTAATGTCTATCCCTTTAGTTCATTAGTTCATTGGATTTATAATATTAACAATCCCTTAGGTTTATTGGTCACTTGGTTTTATAATATTAATAATTGTTTGAGTTTGTCGATCCTTTGTGTTTAAAATATTAATTTATAGGATTTATTAATCTATTGTATTTTTAATATTTATCCCTCGGGTTTGTTGATTCCCAAGGTTTTTAATATTTATCCCTTGGGTTCACTAATTACTTAGGTTTATAATTTTAAACCCTTGAGTTTATTAGATCCTTCAGTTCATAATATTAAAAATCCCTTGGGTTTATTAATCGCTTGAGTTTAAAATAGTAATTCTTAGGGTTTATTAATCTCTTGGGTTTTTTATACTAGTTTGTTGGGTTTATTGATTTCTCTCGTTTATTAATCGCTTGGGTCTATTAATCATATGTATTTATAACATTAATATGTTGGGTTTATAATATTAATAGTTCTATGGGTTTATCAATCCTTCCAATTTAAAAAATAATTCCTAGGCTTTATTAATCCATTTTTTTTTTAATATTGATCCCTTGTGTTTTGATCCCTTAGGTTTAAATATTTTTCCCATGGGTTTACTAGTGCCTTGGGTTTATAATTTAATCCCTTGGGTTTATTTATCCCTTGACTTTAAAATGTTAATTTCTAGGGTTTATTAATCCCTTCTATTTTTTTATTGGTACTTGGGTTTCTTGATTTCTTATGTTTATAATAGTTATCCCTTGCATTTACTCATTCGTTGGGTTTTTAATATAAATAATCTCTTTGGTTTAAAATGATAATAACTAGGGTTTTTTAATCCCATGTGCTTTTAATTTGGTTCATTGGGTTTGTTGAACCTTTATGTTTATAATATTTATCCCTTAGGTTTACTAATTGATTGGATTTATAATATTAAACTCTTGGGTTTATTAGTCATTCTAGTTTGTAATAATAATAATTAAGTGTGTTTATTAATCCCTTGGGTTTATTTGATATTTTTAATTGACTTAAAATAAATATATAAAAGATGTTAACGGTTATATTAATAAATATATAAAAATTATTGACGATATTAGTAGGAGATATATACTTATTATAAATAATAATAAAATATTATTATTATGTTATATTTGAATTGTATTATAGTTGGAGTACACCAATAGATATATCATATCAAGACTCACCCCTCCAGTGGCCAAACTAAATGGCCAACAAAAATTTTAAGTTGGGTACTGTTACAATCTGCCCAATTCTAGCCAAGGTAAAAACATAAAAAGATCTGATACAATGACTATCCTTGCATTTTCCAGTAGTACACTAATAGATATATCATATCAAGACTGACCCCTCCATGTATGGATATTGTTTACTTATAGATTTTGTAGGTTAAGAAAGTTGTGGAGATAATTTGGCATTAAAGATCTCAATGTAAATTTGATTCTTGATCTCATAGATTTGGTAATTTTGTATTCCAATTAGTATGGTGTACAATTCACTTAGAATGAATAGTATTGAGGGGCAAAATATACGAAAATTCACTAATTCAGTTCTAGTTTTGAACAATTTGCCCAAAATCAATTTGATTACTACCATAATGGGTTAATTTAGCTCGTTAATTCACTAGCATAATATGTCTTCTTAATATGATATGAATAGGTTAATCTAATAGATTATATTAATTGAAAATTTATGGCCTAGATTAGTCCCTACTGTTTGAACACATATAGATAAATGATGGCATATATCAAAAGAAAGATAACATATAAAGGATGGAATATGTAGAAAGAAAGAGAAGTAAAAAACATAGGAGGTAAAAGTGAAATTATTAAAATTATGTTTTTTTAGTTTGGAAACTTGGAAACGAGGAAAGGAAAGAATGTCTGAAAGTGATTGATTGTTTTATTGGTGATTGTTTTCTATTTATGGAAATATTATAGATAATACAGATAAATTATAGTCTAGTGCAACCATATTTACCAATGTGGTTGATATACGTCGATAGGTGTATATGAAACAAATGTACAACCACATTAGAAAATGTGGTTGATATATGTCGATTGATGTATATTAACATATTAACAATTATTAGGTGGATATGGTTAAAAGCTAACTATTTTTTATCATTAATAAATATATAAATAATCAAAACCATTTTATTCTATATTTATATATTTATGATTATTATATTGATATTATATTGTATATTTATATAATAATATATTATTCTATAATATCATATTAGAATATCAATAGTTATATTCCAAACTATAATATAATCAACATATAAAATAATAATAACATTTAGTTATTATTAATAATACTTATTTATCTCTCACCATTATGTTGTGCTCAATAAACATTATATCTTTATTAACATAATTGTCAATATATTTTATGTATAGAGTTGAGGTAAATTAATAATATTAACTATGTATAGACTACATATTAAATTGAAATATATATACAAACCCAATATTATTATAATAAATTAACCTAGGCGATTAATATTATAAACCCTAATATTAATATTAAAATTTAAGAATATAATCCCTAAGATTAATATTATAAACCCAATGAATTGTAAATGTGAGGGATTAATATAAAACCCTAGGGTTAGGGTTTATATTATAAGCCTAAGAGATGATAAACCCTCGGATTGTTATTAAACCATGTGATGAATATTACAAACTCCTCATATTAATGTATCAAATCGAAGATTAATATTATAAACCATAATATATTACTCTACATATTAGGGATTAAGGTGATAAACCCTACAGATTATTCATATTATAAACCAAAGGAATTAATAAACCCAAGGGACAAATAATGTTATAAACTTAAGGGATTAATAAACCTAATCAATTAATAGTATAAATCCAAGATAATAATATTAAATCCTATGATTTATATTATAAACCCAAGGGATTAGAAACCTTCGGATTCATATTATAAACCTCAGTATTATAAAACTTAATATTATAAACCCTAAACCCAATATTATAAACGAGAATATTAAACTCTAATTTATTTAGTGTTGCAATGAAATGTATTATTGGGATATTGACCTGGGTAAGCATTGGTTGACCATTCTATTCATGTTCATCTTGGATGACCTTGGGGATTATAAAACTAAGGGATTAATATTATAAATCCAAGGGATTATAAAGGCTAGGATTAATATTATAAAGCATAAGATTAATATACCAAATCTGAGATTAATATTGTAAACCCTAATATATTTTTGTACAGATTAGTGATTAATATTATAAATGCATGGGATTATTGATAGTATAATCCAAAGGGATTATTAAACCCATGGCACTAGTAATATTATGTACTCAAGGGATTAGTAAACCCTAGAATTAATATTAAACCCTAGGATTGATATTATAAACCAAAATTATTAACAAACCCATGGGACTAATACTACTATAAAATCAAGGGACTAATAAATCTAAGGTATTAATATTGTAAACACGAGAGATGATATACACAAGAAAATAATATTAAATCCGAGGATTTATATTATAAACCCTAGGATTTATACTATAAACCCAAGGAATTAAAAACCCTAAGATTAATATTATAAACCCTATGATTATAAATCTTATGATTGTAAACCCTAAACCCAATATTATAAACCAGAATATTAACTCTAATTTATTCAATGTCACAAATTTGACATTGAATCAATTACAATGTAATATATCATTAAGTCAATGATTTCCATATTTCGTGTCACATTGTGATGATGTTTTTCACACTATGATCATGATTGACAATATTCAACCATTGTTGAACACATTCAACAATGGTTGATAATGGTTGACAATGAGTAACTATCGTTAACCACTATCAACCATGTTTGACCATGGTTGAGCATGGTCGATAATGGCTGATCATAGTTGACCTTGGTTGGCCATGGTTGATCATGGTTGATAATGGTTGACCATAGGGAAATTGCAATCTAATGTATTATTGGGACATTGACCTTGGTAGACATTGGTTGAACATTCTAGTCATGTTGATCTTGTATGATATTGGTGATTATAACCCTAAGGGTTTCATATTAATCCCTAGGATTAATGTTATAAACACTAAGATTAATATATCAAACCTAAGATTAATATTGTAAACCCTAAGATTATAAACTCTAATACATTATTGTACATATTAGGGGTAAATATTATAAACCAAGGTGATTAATAAACCCAAGAGATCCACATTATAAACCCAAGGGATTAAAAACCTTTGAATTAATATTATAAACATACGTTTATGAACCTTTAGATTCTAAACCCTCAAACCAACATTATAAACCAGAAGACTAAACTCTAATTTATTCAATGTCACAAATGCAACATTGAATTATTTGCAAACTAATGTGTGATTGTGACAATGATTTTGACATTTCTTGCTTCATTACGATGATACTTGTCACATTGCAACGATGCTAGTAAGACTGTGATCATGATTCACCATGGTTAACCATATTCAACCATGGTTGACCAAATTCAACTATGTTTGACCATGGTTGAGCATGGTCGATAATGGATGATCATAGTTGAGCATGGTAGGACATCGTTGATCATGGTTGACCATAGTTGACCATAGGGAAATTGTAATGTAATGTAGCATTGGGACATTGACCTTGGTACACATTGGTTGACCATCTAAGCATTCTCATCTTAGATGACCTTGGTTAGTTATTTTTGACCTTGGTTTACCATTGTTGACTATAATTAGCCATCATTGATCATGGTTGACCACAGATATCTTGGTTAACCATTATGGTTGACTATGTTTGACCAATTCTTGACTTTATTTGACTATGTTTGAATATTATAAACCATAATATTAAACCCAAGCAATTATTAATATTATAAACCTAAGGGATTAATACACCTAAGGGATTATTAATATTATAAACCTAAGGGATTAATTATAAATACAAAGGTTTAATAAACCCAATGGATTGTTGATATTATCAACCCAAGTGATTAAGAAAACAAAGAGATTACTATTATAAACCCGGGGATTATAAACCCTAATATATGTTCATACATATTAGGGAGCTATATTATAAACCCACGGGATTAATAAACCCCGAGGATTATTAATATTATTAACCCAAAGGACTAATAATATTATAGATTCAAGGGATTAATAAACCCAAGAGATTAATATTATAAACCCAAAAGGAATAATATTAAACCCTAGGATTTATATTATAAACCCAAGAGATTATAAACCCTAAGATTAATATTATAAACCAAAGGGATTAAAAACCCTAACATTAATATTCTAAACCCTATGAGTATAAACCTTAATATTATAAACTCTAAACCCAATACTATAAACCATAATAAACTATAAACCCAATTTGATCAACCCAAAAGATAAATATTATATACCTAAGGGATTAATAAACCCAATGAATTATGAGTATTATAAAAGTAAGGGATAAATGTTATAAACACAAGGGATTAATAAATGCAATGGATTATCAATATTATAAACTCAAGCGATTAATCAACCCAAGGTATTAATATTATAAACCCCTCGAATTAATAAACACAAGGATTATTACTATTATAAACCCTAAGATTATAAACCATAGGATATTTTCATAGATATTATGGACTTATATTATATACCTAAGGGATTAATTTTATAACTCCAAAGGGATTAAAAGCCATATGATTAATATTATAAAACTTATGATTATAAAACCTAAACCCAAAAGTATAAACCATAATAAGCCCTAAACCAAATGTGATAAAGCAAAATATTAAACTCTAATTTATTCAATGTTGAAATGTGGCATTGAATAAAGTACAATGTAATGTATCATTGTGACAATGATTATGACATTGGTTGTCACATTGCGACGATGTTTGTCACACTATGACGATGTTTGTCACACTACAACGTTGCATATATTAAACACCCAACATTTCAAATCGTGACACTAAACACAAAATTAAAAACCCGATACTAAAAGCCCCAATATTACAAACCCAATGGTTGACTTTATTTGACTATGTTGGAATATTATAAACCCTTTATTATAAAATATAATATTAATTGGTTGACTTTAATGAAACCAATCCTTAACCTTATTTTATTATGTTTGAATATTCTAAATCCAAATATTACAAAACCTATAATATAAACCCTAATATTGAATTCAATACTATAAGCTCAATATTATGAACTCTATCAAAACCAATATTATAAACTCTATTACAACCGATATTATAAACCCTAAGAAATAAACCGAAACAATTATTAATATTGTAAACCCAAAGAATTAATAAACCCAAGGGATTAATAATATAAACCTAAGTAATTAATATTATAAACAACGGATGATAATGGTAGACCATTACTGAGCATGTTGACCACGTTCAACCATGATTGATCTTCATTGAGCATGAGTGATAATGGTTGATCATAGTTGACCATTGTTAATCATGGTTGACCATGGTTGACCATAAGGAAATTGCAACATAATGTAACATTGGGACATTGACCTTGGGAAATATTTGTTGACCCAAGGGATTAATATTATAAACCCAAAGGAATCATATTAAACCCTACAATTTGTATTGTAAACACTAGGATTACTATTATAAACTCAATGGATTAAAAACCCTAGGATTAAAATTATAAACCCTATGATTATAAACCTTAATATTATAAACTCTATAGCCAATATTATGAACCTGAATAGATCCTAAACCCAATATGATCAACCCATGGGATTAATATGATGTACCTAATAGATTATTATTATTATAAATCTTGTAAAATCATATTAAACCCTATTATTTATATTATAAACGAAAGGGATTATGAACCCTATGATTAATATTATAAATCCAAGGGATTAAAAATCCTAGGATTAACACTATAAAGCCTATGATTAAAAACCTTAAGATTATAAACCCTAAATTATAAATGAGAATAAATCCTAAACCCTATGCCCATTATGATAAACCATAATATTAAGCTCTAATTTATTCATTGTTGCAATGTGGTATTACATAAATTGCAATGCAATATATCATTGTAACAATGATTGTGACACTAGTCATGGCATTGTGACGATCGTTGTCAGACTACGTTGATTAGACACCCAACCTATCAAAGCCTCATATTAAACACAATATTATAATTATGGTATTAAAAAACCCAATATTATAAACCCAATAGTTGAATTTATTTGACTATGTTTAAATGTTATAAGGCCAAATATTATAAAACCTTTATTACCAATCCTAATATTGAACTTAATATTATAAACCCAGTATTATAAACTATATTAAACATAATATTATAAGCTCTATTAGAACAAATATTATAAACCCTAAGAAATAACCAAAGGGATTGATTAACCATTATGGTTGACTATGTTTGACCAATGTTTGACTTTATTTGACTATGTTTGAATATTCTAAACCCTAATATTAAATCCAAGTAATTATTAATATTATAAACCCAAGGGATTAATACACCTAAGAGATTATTAATATTATAAACCTAAAGAATTAATTATAAATGCAAGGGATTAATAAACTCAATGGATTATCGATATTATAAACCCATATGATAAACCCAAAGGAATCCTATCAAGCCCTAGGATTTATAGTATAAACCCAAAATATTATAAACCCAAGGGATTAAAAACCCTAACATTAATATTCTAAACCCTACTATTATAACCCTTAATATTATAAACTCTAAGCCCAATATTACAAACCAGAATAAACTATAAACCCAATTTGATCAACCCAAGAGATAAATATTATATACCTAAGGGATTAATAAACCCAATGAATTATGAATATTATAAAAATAAGGGATTAATTTTAAAAACACAAGGGATTAATAAACCCAATGGATTGTTAATGTTAAAAACATAAGGGTTTATTAATATTATAAACCCTTGGGATTAATAAGCACAAGGGATTATTCCTATTATAAACCCTAACATATTTTCAAACATATTGTGGATTTATATTATAAACCTAAGGAATTAATTTTATAACCCCGAGGGATTAAAAACCCTATGATTAATATTATAAAACCTATTATTATAAACCATGAGATTATAAACCCTAAATCAAATAATAAACCATGATAAACCCAAAACACTAAACCTAATATGATAAATAAAAATATTAAACTCTAATTTATTCAATGTTGTAATGTGGCATTGAATAATTACAATGTAATGTATCATAATTACAATGATTATGATTGTCATTGTCACATTGTGACGATGTCTGTCACACTCTGACATTGGATAGATTAAACACCCACCATTTCAAACTGCGACACTAAACACAATATTATAAAACTGATATTAAAAACTCCAATATTATAAAACCAATGGTTGACTTTATTTGACTATGTTTGAATATTATAATCCCAAACATTATAAACCCTTTATTATAAAATATAGTATTAATTGGTTGATTTTAATGAAAAAAATGGTTAACTTTATTGATTATGTTTGAATATTATAAATCCAAATATTAAAAAACCTATATTATATACCATAATATTGAACTCAATATTATAAACTGAATATTATGAACTCTATTAAACCCAATCTTATAAACTCTATTACAACCATTATTGTAAACTCTAAGAAATAAACTCAAAAGATTATTAATATTATAAACCCAAAGGATTAATAAACCCAAGGGATTAATATTATAAACAATTTTTAATAATGGTTGACCATGAATGAGCATGTTGGCCACGTTCAACCATGTATGATCTTGGTTGAGGATGGGTGATAATGGTTGATCATAGTTGACCATGGTTGGCCATGGTTAATCATGGTCGACCACAGTTGACCATAGGGAAATTGCAATGTAATGTAACATTGGGACATTGACCTTGGTAGATATTTGTTGACCCAAGGAATTAATATTATAAACCCAAAAGAATGATATTAAACCCCATGATTTGTATTGTAAACCCTAGGAATAATATTATAAACCCAATGGATTAAAAACCCTTAGAATACAATTATAAAACCTTAATATTATAAACACTAAAGCCAATATTATAAACTTGAATAGATCCTAAACCCAATATGATCGAATCATGGTGTTAATATGATATGCCCATGGGATTATTAATATTATAAACCCTAGGGAATCATATTAAACCCTATAATTATATTATAAACCCAAGGGATTATGAACCCTAGGATTAATATTATAATCTGAGGGATTAAAACTCTTAGGATTAATATTATAAACCCTATGATTAAAAACATTAAGGTTATAAACACTAATGCCAAAATTATAAACTAGAATAAATCATAAACCCTAAACGCAGTATGATATTGCGACATTGAATAAATTGCAATGTAATATATCATTGTAACAATGATTTTGACACTAGTCATGGCATTGCGACGATGCTTGTTACACTGCAATGATTAGACACCCAACATATCAAACACTGATTTTAAACACAATATTATAAATATGGTATTAAAAACTCCAATATTATAAACCCAATGGTTGAATTTTGACTATATTTAAATATTATAAGGCAAAATATTATAAAACCTCATGTCAAATTTTTTTAGTGAATTTTACTTGTAAATTTGTTATACTATTCTAAGTTAATAAAAATTATTTGAAATTTAAAATAAATAAAGAAAAAAACTAGCAAACACACCAGTCTTTGAAATGTTTATTACGAGTCTTTAAAATGTCTATTATCCGATTTTTATATTCGAATTCGAACTCACTATGGTCCCATGTAGGCTTTGCTCTCCTAACGACACTTAATAGTGCGTTTGTACTGCGTTTGTAGTGGGAAACTCAAGATTTATGTTCCTAATGACACTTAACAGTGCGTTTGTACTGCGTTTGTAGTGGGAAACTCAAGATTTACGTTATGTTCCTAATGACACTTAACAGTGCGTTTGTACTGCGTTTGTAGTGGGAAACTCAAGATTTACGTTCCTTTGGGATGGATTGGATGCACCGTCAGATCGATAGCTGTAGCCTCAATATCTCTTTGAGGCCATGTAAGTTCTCAATGACATTAACTGATAATCCATGGATCCATCAAGCATTAGAATGATAGCGGTAGCCTCAATCTCTCTTTGAGGCCATGTAAGTTCTCAATGACATTCACTGATAATCCATCGATCCATCTTACCCTGATTATTGAAGATGAAGCATTAGAATGATTATTATTATTGAATGTCCGGTTTGTTTGGAGTTATAAATGCATTGCAATTCGATTCTACGCAAGCTTCATTCTTGTTATATTTTATTTCGATTGGTTTAGGTCCTGAAGGAGATTGTTTATGTTTATAATGGCAAATAACAGCAGGATTCAGCTGTCCAGACACTAGTGAAAACAAGTGAAAACATGTGAATATGTGGAACCATATGCACCCTGAGATTCAGCCAATTGCCGAACGACATGGGCTAGGTTAAATAAATACGCATATTCCATGACTATAGCTAAACTCAAAATTAGGATATCACGCTGAAGGTACATTGTTTTAAATGCTTTCACAATATCTTTTATTTAGGAGTTGGCTGTCTCAGATCGAACAACTTTCTGCCCCCACCAATCTGTCTAGGCCCTTCCCTTGAAAGGTAATAAGAGCAATGATTTTGAACATGGAAAGTTAGATTTATATTTAAACAAGGGCGGCTGCGACGCAGCGAGTCCCTGCATCAAGTTGACTTAGCGTCTCAAGGCATCGTTAACAGTGTGAAGACATGCAGGCGAGCGGCCAGGCAAGCAACTCTAGCTCTCAAACTCAAAAAGAGAGGCTGCAATTTTCCAGTTTTGTCTTAGAACAAAGAGAAATTTTCTTAATTTGCACGTTAAACTCCCTGCGAATGCAAAAAATAGCAAAAACTCTTGCTTGCAGAAACGAAGGGAACGGTTCAGCTTCATCTGCCATCTCCAGCAACTTCTTGAGCAATGATACCAACGGACATCTCCAGCAGCAACTTCTTGAATCAGTGAGAGTGGATTTTCCTGCGACACAAAAAAGCACCAAGCTCATAGTTAGACATTTTGAAAAATAATGCAGATACAGATCCTGTTAACGTTATATATTGAAAGTAATGACTGTGAGGGCTCTAAATCTTCATTAAGGATCCAGTGTGTATGCTTTATTTACTATTTTAAAATTTGTATTATTAATGTATACAGGAAAACCCCGGGACTAGTTTTACAGCGTAGTTTATGTTCTAGGCGAGTCTGGATTGAGAGCAATTCATGCAAAAAAAAGATGGTAGTCCTGTCTGTTATATTACAGGCATCACCGATTTTGGGGACTGTACAGTCTGTTGTTGTGATTACCAAGCTACTTAATGCGCCACCGCCACCGCCACCCTCTGTCGCATGATCAGAAAACGTTAAACTCCCCAAACCACATAGAGCACCAGTAAACCATATCTAGTTATGCTATTATGGCATTACATACGTATTTGCGCTTCAAACCCTTCATATTAAAAAAGAAACCGATGCATAAGAGAATGCGTATGAACATCTATGTACACTGAACACTGAAAATTTGTGATATTCAATAATGCAGGCAGCCAATTATTGCAATTGCATTTCTAACAAGATTTAGAAAGCCTGCACATGGAAGATTTCCTGTGAAAAATGTTCTTCAGAATAAAATAACTCTATGGCATGAATTCCCAACGACGATGTGGAAACAAGCTATTTGTGAAGTTTTAAAACAGTAATCCATATCTGTGAAATATATACAAGAAACCAAAACATTGAGATAAACCATGATTAGCCCAGTTGAAAGGGGAAGCTTTTTCTCAAAGAGTCCTCTCGTATTCAGAAATACTGGCAGATGCGCATTATTAGACAACCACGAGTCTACGAAAGACCTGTTATGGATACCTTGTATCATTTGTATATGTGTGGATACCTGAGGTGGGAAAAGAGATGGATGGCAGGTTGGTGAGAATTGAACTACATTTCAGCATCCCTCCAACAGCCAATAGGCCCTCGACAAACCCAGCAGCCTATCCCAGTAGCCTTGTCCATGTGATGGTTCATGTTTATGCTTATGGATTTATTTTTGTAAGTTGTAACTGATTATATATATGACTAGATATATCAATAACCTAACTAGGCTTGTTTGTATTTACGAGTTTGGTTCTGGTTCCGTTTTCTCTATGAAATATCATAGATCGATGAGACTTCTGATAATCTTTCATGCAATCTCTTATGTCTAGTTTGGATAAGGCACTTCTTGAATCGAGCCACATCACGCAAGGCAAGAGACGCCACGTCACAAAAGGAGGTCCCACCGTCCTGTGGGAGTGTCAAAGCAATAAGGCACCCACATGATTGTTTTTTCATGATGAACACAGCCACGTATCGCTCATGCAGAAGCATTTCATTCTTGTGAAGACGATGAGAAAATATGGTTTAGCCTCGACGCAGATTTTAAGCTTCGGGCTATCAATTTTATTTGCCAGCGTTCATGGACTTCCGTGGTAGAATCTACCGTGCTGGTGTATTGCATTTTCACGAGAGAGATTTGGCTCGAAGTTTGGTAGTATTTGTATCTGATGCTTCAGTACCAGAAGGGATGGAGGATTTACTCAGAAAGCGAGTAGCCAGACAAGGATTTTATTGCCTTCGCAAAGTCCGCGAGTGACCCATTTCAGTTCATGGCGCTGACTCTGTGTAACAGAAGAGTGGGTGCTATCAATAGCCTTCGTGAGTTGAATACCACCGCCAATAAGAAATTACTTCGATGATTACTTGTAAGATATTTTGTATTCTAGATGAATTGTAAAAGAGATTTTGGCTAGAATGCATTTAACCAGGCTGTGGAAATGGATGCAGTCATATCCACACAAGATTTTGACAGGGAGAAGATCCAAAATGCATACAATCAGACAGACCTCTGGTTTGGCCGGATTTCCCAAACGGGACGAAAGCAAATACGATGCTTTTGGCGCTGGACATAGTTCTACCAGTATCTCCGCTGGACAGGTATTTGGGGCTGGAATGAACAGTTGGTTACAAGAATTATATGGGTTTTCAGGTATGGCAGTTGGGAGAGATTTACTGAAGAAAAAAAAACCATGTGGTGGCCGTGATTGGGGATGGAGCCATGACAGCAGGACAAGCTTACGAGGCTATGAATAATTCGCAAGTTTCGCTGCCAACTGCCACACTAGACGGAGCTGCGCCGCCCGTAGGAGCACTTACCAGGGCTCTCACAAAGCTCCAGTCCAGCAAAAAACTTCGCAAACTCAGAGAAGCCGCCAAGGTAACATTTTACATATATTTGTCCTGAAAACAAGTGGAATTTTGTTTAGATTATCTGGGTTTATTGAATTTATTTTGATCTTAGATGTTAAGAATATTTTGGAATCAGATAGTTATAATTAAGGTTATTTATTCCACCTACCTCATGTATGTCTGATTGTGCAGCGTGCAGCTGGATAATGGTCTGCTCTTCTTGCAGGCTGAATTCGGTCTGAGATAATTCGTCCACCGCAAGCGGCAGCTTTTTCCACACCGTTGCAGACCTGCAATACAACAAAATAAAGCCCCACGAGCAAATTTGTGAAACATCCTTCTGTTACAGGGAATTGAACGCTAACACAGATCTATGCACAGAAGTCGTTACCTGCATTGACTGGAACGGATCTCCAGTTGCCAAGGCCGTGTTGCTCGATGTATGCCAGCAGCTTCTTGTCTTCTTCGGGAGTCCAGGGCCCTCTCTTCACTCCAGCTTTGTCGCAGCACGGTGCACGGCCCATGCTTCAAATTTAAAGAACTGAAAGAACAAAAAGAAGTTTCACAGTCCCGGAGCCTGGCAGCACAGCGGCGGGACTCGATCGTGTGCGGGAAGCAAGAGAAGCAGAACAGAATAGAGTGGCGAATGAGCAATGGAGTGGTGCGTGCATAGAATAAATAAGCGGCGACATCAAACTACACAGCTGCTGTCCATGTAGCACGCACAGCCCCTGCATGCACGGACACCTGCACACCTGCAGCACCAACACCTGTTAACATCAAAGCTCAGCATACCTTGCAACCAAAACAAAGCACCCGTTACCCGTTAGCATATCCTGCAAACGAATTAATGTTAACATTAATACCAAACCGTGACGGTTAACGATAATGAACAGGTCGCAAATTTCCGAAATAGCCTAAGTTTTGGCCTCTCCCGCCTCGGGAAGAGGCCAAATAAGATGGCAGTCCTTCGGCATCCTGGCGGGGAGGGCAGACAGCCTTGAAACTTTGATTTAACCTTGATATAACCGCCGTATAACAGAGAAGCAAAGGGGTGAAGTAATGCTAAGTAGGGGTCATATCGATTACTATAGTCCCTGCCGGATGCCAGATGGCAGGGACTAATAAAAGATAGATGGTAAAAGAAGATTATAATTCTTTTATTACAAACCATTTCGTTATGCTATTATGCTTCAGCTGGCCTATAGAAGCAACAGATTTTTTAACAAAATAGGGTCGCCCGTGTCGTGATGTATGGGATAATATATTTTCATGAGTTTATCGTAAATCCAAAATTGAGATGTAGTTAGTTGAACGCGTTCTATTTCAACCTCAGGCGAGGATGGATTCTTCAACTTCGTGAGTAGCACATCCACGATTTTCCATTTGAGTAGCACATCCAGGGTTGTGAATTTGAGGAGGGTGTTTACTAAGTTAAAAACGAAATTGGTTACTCATTTAAAAAAAAAGAAAATGGTGAAATTCAATAGATTTAAAACGACGGGATTGTGTCTATGAGTTTTAAAACGTGATTTGGTTTTCTATTAAGCATTTTTTTGATGTGAATTCACTAGTTAAATTCTTTTTCTATTAAGGTGATATTGGATAAAACAGGATAAAGATGTAGTCCTACAAATTTAAAAGGAAAGGGTCTTGGATAGACCGTGATCTGGTTCTCTATTAAGCAGTGATATCCTGGTGATATAATTAGACATGATAAAAAAGTAGTCTTAATTGAATTAGTCATAACGCTTGCAGCTCATAGTAACATGACATGATAAAAATATAATCCTACCATACTTTAAGCTCATAGTAACATGACATGATAAAAATATAATCCTACCATACTTAAAAAAAATAAAGCAATCCTGACTAAAAAAAATGGCCAATAGAATGCTTAAAGCAATGTTGCCTAGGAACGTGGGGCATCTTTATCTCGATTTGCAATTCCCCAAGGACAAGAGCACAGTCAAATTTTTTACCTCTCCTATGTCAGTCTTATTGCCAAATATTTAAGGAATCGGCAATCGAGATACGATCCAAGGAAACGTGGCCGATCGAATTGAATTGGCCATGGCACCTGCAGCTCATGGTAACATGGCAGTTGAGGGAATTAGCAGGATTTTACCCTATCCCTCAGTGTTTCCTCCGTCACTCTATCATTATCATCTTCTGCAGCACCCGACTCCCGAGACGTATGACTGTTGATTAGCATTGATTTATTAAATTCATTGGAAGATGGGAGAGATGGAAATGCCATCTGCCCAGTTGTTCATATGATTACAGTAGCCTACATAGTAGCAGTTTTGTTTCAAGCCATAAACTTCTGTGGGAACTGGGATTTTTCGTTGAGGGTTGATCTTGATTTCCTTTAAATATTTCATGCTGGGTGTTGTGATTGAACTTATTGAAGTAACTAACCTCAATTCTTCAGCTGATTCGTGTGTGAAAGTTTGCCTATTCGTTAGACTACACTACATAACATAGTTCCATAAATCTGAATTTCGTTTCACTGTATTCTCATAATTTTAGTGTGTATTTGCAAATTTCGTTTCACTGTATTCTCATAATTTTAGTGTGTATTTACATGTCAGTTAATTGGAAAAAGGTAACTATCTTTCACCAAATTCATTGTAAGTATCAAGTTTTTTGTGATCAATAAAAGAGAAGCAACTCAACTCGTGTATTTGTGTGTGAATTTTGTATTTTGTATCCTCCACTTTTCCAACAAATTAGTATGAGAGCCACTTTACAAAAAGCCAAGGAGAACGATGAGCAGCAATCCGTGTGATTTCCATACACGCGGATTGCTTTGGGGTTTGTCGCGTTAAAGGACTAACAACAGAGTTTATTTGCATGAAGGGCATTAACACCCAACCAGTTCAACGATACAGCGCGTTAAAAAAAGGTCTTTCATACAACGCGTTAAAAATTCAGAAGTCTTTCACTTTGTTCGATATATATTGAGAGGTTTTTTAAAACATTCAAAAGTTGGCTAAGCTTTTTGAAAGGAGTATCGTAAGACTTGGAAAGACTAAAAGTCACATGGTAATATAAGGTTAAGTTTTTTCCAAACGAGTGACTTGAATGTGTTATATACCTTTTTTAAAAAGTGTGAACGTGAGCTTTTTAATTAAAATTTTATATAAGTGTATTGAAAGATTTTTGTTTTATATATAAAATATTTTATAAAAATATTTTTTTATATAAAAATAAATAAATAAGGTTTTGGAAAAAAATAAAAAATTATTTCTTTTTTAATTAAAAAAAATTGGGATTTTTTTTATAAAAGGAGAAATTTAGGGTTTTTTTGAAGAGAAATTTTTTGAGAAAGATGGGTTTTTCAAATTTCCAGCCCATTTCCCACTATTTATAGGGAAGAATTATGATGTGTGGGCCAATAAGATGACAACCACATTGCAAGCACATGATGTTTAGGATTATGTCCAGTTTGGGTTTTCATAACTTAAGGATGAAGCACAAGCATGAGATCTCACTAATGCAAAGATAGAACAATGGAAGACAAAAAAGAAGAAGAATGCACAAGCGTTGTCACTTATCCAACAGGGAGTGGACTCAGCAGTGTTCCAGAAGATGCAGAATACTAGGAGAGATTTTCAAAGTCTAGAGATGAAGAAGACAGAGGACATCGATTCTTTCATGAATTGGGTCATAACTTTAATAAATCGGTTAAAGATTTATGGTGAAGAAATTAAAGATCAAATAGTGGTTGAGAAGGTCCTCAGATCTTTGTCTACCAAATTTGATGTAGTGGTAGTAGCCATAGAAGAAGTCAAGGAATTTGCATCATTCACAGTTGGTGAGTTGATGGGATCACTTCTATCATATGAGGCAAGGATAGATAGAAATAAGGATTCCACTTTAGAGACCGCTTCCAAAAGTTAGGTTTTTATTTCAAGAGACAGAGGTCGAGGCAAAAGTAAACCGAGGTGTATAGGACGAGGCGGAAGATATGGTGGTCATAGAGATGGCCGAGAAGAGCATGAACATAAAAGTGGAAGCAATTATAGAAGCTTCAAAATAATCAAGGAGTTGATAAATCAAAGGTGAGATGTTATTATTGCAATAAATTTCGTTACTATGCTCGTGATTTGGAAGAAGAAAATAGTTGATTGATGGAACTCAAGAGCTAATGTCACTACAAAGGGTACTAATTCCATCTTCCTTTCTTGCCATACCATGCATGAACCTTATGATAGTATGTGGCTGCTAGAGAGCGGTTGCAGTAACTACATGACAGGCAACAAGAATTTGGCTGCAAATTTCGATCAATCTGTGAAACCAGAGGTAAAGTTGGGGACTCACAACACTATGGAAGTAGATGGAAAATGAGTGGTTAGCATTTTTACCAAGAAGGGGTTGCCGAAGACAATCTCAGAGGTATATTATGTTCCTAATCTCAAACATAATTTGATAAGTGTTGGTCAATTGACATAGAAATGATACAAAGTTATATTTCAAGGTCAAGAATGTGTTATATATGACAAGACCCCAAGAAAGTAGTTGAGAGCAAAGGTGCAGATGACGAGAAACAAACTCTTTCCTCTAATTATGAATTACAATGATCATATCAGTTCTTTCACAGTTGCATGTTCTGATGATTATTGGTTATGGCACTTTTGATTTGGACACTTGCACTTTCCAGGTTTAAGATTGTTGCAGCAGAAACAAATGGTGAGAGGATTACTTCCCATTAAAGAACCTGCTAGTACTTGTGAGTGTTGCATCTTATGAAAGCAACGCTGTGAAAGTTTTCAAAAGGGAGTTGCATACAATGTAAAGCAACCTTTTGAGCTAGTGCATATAGACTAGTGTGGAACTATGAGGACACAGTCGATTAGTGGAAGTGGTTACTTTCTCTCTTTCATTGATGACTGCAGCAGAAAGACTTGGGCTTACTTCTTGAAGCAGAAGTCTGAAACTTTGGAAAAGTTCAATGAATTCAAAGCCTTAGGAGAGAACCAAAGTGATCAATAGATCAAGGTATTAAGGTCGGATCATGGTGGAGAATATGATTCAAAGACATTTCATGATTATTGCAAGTAGCACGGAATGAGAAGACAGTTTACAACCAGGTACACACCACAACAGAATGGTGTAGCAGAGAGGAAGAATATGACAATTAAGAACATGGTAAGAAGCATGTTGAAAGGCAGAAACTTGTCTAATGAGTATTGGGCAGAAGCAGTTGCTTGTGCTATTTATGTGATCAACAGATCTCCTACAAAGAGTGTGATGAACAAAGTACCAGAACAAGCATGGTCAGGTATGTATTGCAGCGTATCTTATCTCAAAATATTTGGATTTGTAGCTTATGCACATGTGCCTAAACAACGAAGAGGCAAATTGGATGATAAAAGTGAAAAATGCATATTTATTGGTTATAGCGAGAAATCAAAAGCATACAAATTGTATAACCATGCCCCAAAGAATACCATAATTAACAGAGATGTTGTGTTTAAAGAAAAAGAGTTGTGGAATGGAACTTTAGACAAAACAGTTGATGCACAAGTGCCACAGATGGAAGAAGATGATGTAGCACAAAAGGAGTAGCAAGAATCACAAGCGAAGACACCAAACAAAGACAAATGAACAAGGACTCGAATATTTTCAGAGCAACATGGATCTTCAAGTAGATCAACAGATCGAGAATATCCCAACAATCAATCAGGGGATGAATCAAGAAATGGTAAGAGAAAGATGCGAAGTCTGAAGGACATTTATGATGATTTGGATGTTAGTTAAAAATTTTCATTGTTGTCATTCCAACCTTCTTCATTTGAAGAAGCAATCAAAGATGAAAATTGGGTACAAGCCACGGATGAAGAAATTGAAGCTATTGAAAAGAATGATCCATGGAATTTGATTGATTTACCAAAGGATAAAAATCACATTGGTGTGAAGTGGGTGTACAGGACAAAGTTGAATTAGAAAGGTGAAATTGACATATTTAAAGCTAGACTTGTAGCAAAAGGATTCTCGTAGTAGCCAGGAATAGATTTTGGATAAACGTTTTCTCTGGTAGCCAGATTGGATATTGTAAGAGAAGATCTAGCCACAACAACTCAGTAGAAGTGGAAAGTATATCAAATGGATATGAAATCAGTGTTATTGAATGGAATTCTAGTAGGAGAAATTTATGTGCTGCAGCCTCCAGGATATGAAGTTGGTATAGCAGAATTGACAGCTACATGATTAAGAATGGATTTTGTAGAAGCAACCTTGAACATACGTTGCACACAAAGGTAAATGAGCATGGACAAATTTTGATTGTTTTATTATATGTTGATGACATGATTTTTACAAGTGATTTTGAGATATATGAATTTAAAACAGCCATGATGAAAGAATTTAAGATGACAGATCTTGGTCTCATGAAATATTTTCTTGGCATAGTAGTTGAGCAATCTCAAGAAGGAATTTTTATTTGTCAAGAGAAATATGCCAAAGATTTTTTGAAAAGATTCTAGATGGAAAATTGAAAACCTGTCCCTACATCAGGTTCAACAGGTACAAAGTTAAGCAAGGATGATGAAGGAACATATGTCAATCCAACTCTATTCAAAAGATTGGCTGGCAACCTCACGTATTTCACAACTACAAGACTAGATATCATGCAAAGAGTGAGCTTGATTTCCAGATTTATGGAGACTCGAAAAGACACACGTTGGAGTGTGAGAAAAATAATTTTGAGATACATAGTAGGAACTAGAGATTGTGGCATAATGTATGCAAGTACAGAAATGAAGGATTTAATTGGATACACAGATAGTGATTTTGTAAGAAGTCTGGATGATAGGAAGAACACTTCTAGTTTTGTGTTCCATTTTGGTTCTTGTGTGATTTCATGGGCATCTAAGAAGCAACCTGTAACGCCTCGCAGGTTCGTGCGAAGGCGCGCGCTCCCTCCAACCGTGAAAATAGACTAAGTGTAAACCATCATCGTGTATGAGCGCGTGTATATGGAGAGGATTGCGGTGTTTATATGCGATGGATGGGTGAGCGATGAACATAACCAAGCCAACGTGAGAAACAAAGGCAAGGGGGCGTTCATCGTTATGTTTATAGCGTCGGCCAGGAGTTAACGCACAAGGCAGTGTGCATATATATTGGTGCGACCTGCGGTTCATTTGAGACATCAACCGATCAAACTTCACATCGCTCTTCGTCGCACCAGGTAGTGCGCACTTAGAGTAGGCGCAGTAATCGCAGCTTGGGTGGATGAGCCCACCGAGCCGGGCGAGGGACGTGTAGAGGATCTGGTGGTGCATACGAGTATCGCAATTAGATTGGGTTGTGGCGTGGGCAAGGGATCATGCACGGGTGCGCTCGCCCGCCCAACGCCGAGTTCGTGCGGCCTTGTATTATTATATCTTGTTGTGTGTTGGCGGTGGGTTCGGGCACGGGTGCGCCCGCCCGCCCAACGACACAAGAGGTGTATGTTATATGTTGTAAGGTTGTATTTTGGTGGAGTCTTGGCAGACCGCTGTGTGCTCTTGCACGGGCGGGCACCCTCCCGTTTATGGAACGCCGGTTGAGCGCGACTCCCGGCCATATAACTTCGCATGTATAATAAAAGATTTATTATCATTATTATTGCCGAGTTGATTTTATTATTGAATTTTGTTAATGGTTTCCGCACATTAATAATATGTAATTCATGTTTATTATGAATTGTTAAGGCGTAGTTCGTAAAGTTAATTAACGACAGAACGAGTATTAACTTAGTCGGTGCCGCACCTGCTCAATTAAACGAAAAAAGAATTAGGGGCGTGACAGTTGGTATCAGAGCAGCTGATCCGGGTATTGAAGGGTAAAGCTGTTGAGCAAGATTTGCTCGTGAAGGTTTGAAGTTGATGGCAGATATAGAGGATTGAACAAGGTTCAGGTGTTGAAGCATTTGAATGTAGTTTCAAGACTCGATTTGAGCAGGATTGCTCGTGACAGTGACAAGGGTACTTGCAGGTGAAGGAAGTCGTTTCACACGAAGTGGAACAAGGGCCGGTTCACGGTTGCAAGGAACTTGGTGAAGCTGGTAAAGGTTGGAACTGGGTGTCGTAGAGTTGGGCAGGCGGTACTACGTGCTGGTCATACGATTTGGGCATTTGTCAGATGGGCAAGTGGGACTGCGTGTGGGAAGGTATACATGGTTTGGGCGTCTGTGGACCAAACGAAGTACGAACTGGGGAAGACGAAGTACAAGGCATGGCAAGTTTGGGAGAAGGTGAAGGGAAGCTCTTGCTTACCTTATACAGGTTGAAGAGGTTGAAGGAAGAGAATCCCCAGATCCGAGATAAGCTTGAAGTCTTGGAAAAGAATGTTGAAGGAGAGCTTCTTCAACTTGGTTGGACAATGGAGCAAGGTGGAGTTGCAGATTGTGCTATCAAGGAAGAGGAAGTGATGATGATTGAAGATGTTGCAGACATGACCATGATGGAGGATGAACTTGAGATTGATCAAGTTGGACCAGGATCGTGCAGTTTGCCAGCATGGATGGATGAGGATACTCATATGGAAGAACCTCATGACAATGATGATGAAATAAGTGTTGATACTTGTGTTTCATTTGGGCATTTGGTAGATGGACCGTATGCAGGGAAGGACAAAGTCAGTTTGTCGATGCTAGGGAGCACCTTACCATCGATGTTTATGATGAGACCTTGTATGGAGAAGCAAGGATTGTCGATTGTTGCAGGACTTGTTGGGGTTGCTTGTGACCTTGTGATGAAAGGTGCAAGGGCCCGTGACAAGGGTGGAACTTGATGATCGTTGTGGATGATTGGGTCATGCTTTAGCCACTTTGGCTAAGTGCCCGGCATGACTCATGGACAGGTTGAAGGGCACACACTTGAGTTGCCTGGGTGGACTTCTCATGGCCGAGACCAAGAGATAGTCTTGGTGGACACTTTGGTGGAGGAGCTATGATGGAAGGGACTCGTGATGATGTGATGATGATATGGTTGAGTGACCGAGTTCACTAGACCGAAGATTGTAGACTTGGATGAGGATGACCGATGGTTGTGATGAGTTTACTTGGTTGGACTACATGGGCAACTTCGTCATGGACATCAGGTTGGAGACATGAAGCATGGCAGTCTTATGCAGGGACATTACGTGGAGCACTTATAGAGGTGTCACTTATGGGCATCCAATGAGGAGTGCCAAGGCAGGAATGTTGTGCAGATGGATTTGCTAGTGTGACATGGAGACTTATTACTTATGAGCCGATGGAGAGGTTGTGCACTCTTGTACAACAAGACCATGGACTTGGATGGATTTGTGAGCAGATTATCGAACATTCCTGCTACATGGAGAGCTAAGGCATCTTGCAGGGACCTTTGGACCGAGACTTGTATGCTTGCTAGAGTGTTGGTTGGGGATGACTTATGGAGCTCATAATGACATGAGATTGTTGTGACTTTTGGGGACTTCATATATGGTGGACTTAGAGGATTTGATGCATTGAGGAGCTGAGGTCAGGGACTTTGATGCAGGTACATACTTTCAAGTACATGCGTGGGTGTGACTTGAAAGGGTGACTTGATGTGGAGGATCGATATGAGACACTTTGGAGTGATGGAGTTACGATGATGATGATGCCTTGGTGGCAACACTTGGGCATGAGTTGAGCCGAGACTCAACTACCTTTTGACACATGGGAGCTGATTGATCTATGATCATGGGCAACACATGGATAGATGAGGCAGGTGTATACTTGTTTCTATGGAGACTTGAGGGTTGACACATTGCAAATGTGATGAAGGTAGCTTCATAGACTTGAATGTGGCATACCGAGAGTTGGAGTTGATGAGATGGTCTCTTCATATGGAGGAGGCACACATATGGATGATGTTGGAGTAGATGTGGCTGACTTCGTGTAGCACATTGACACCAAACATCATGGAACAACATGTTGCAGATGAGATGAGGACTACTTCATGGACCTGAGCATGGCTTACACTTATATGGAGATGGATTCTTGATCGAGTTCAGGATGTGATAGGATGCTTTCAGGAACGACTGATGGTGGCATGAGGATGTGCATTCTCATGGTTTGGACGTGACGGTTGGATTAGCTACCCAACTAGTTCAGTCATGGGGGACGTCAGTGTACAGAGATGTGTTAGCATTTGTTGGAGTATCCTGGCAGCGGTTCACATGAGGACGACACATGATGAGGTCGACACGATATGTTACAGTGAGCAGGCAGCTTGGATGGAGGGACCAGCCTTCCACGATGGAGCAGCATGTGGAGATTGTGACATGGTGGTTGATCATCATGGATTGAGATGACTTCCGATATATGACATATTGTTGAGATGAGATGTTGGCACATGGTTGAGGTGTGTTAGCACTTGTTGATATATCATGGGTAGTTTTGCACATGGTGGTGATGACATGATGGGATTTGACACATTGTTGCGGTGGACATGTAGCTTGAGTTGGAGGGTTTAACCTTCCGTGGTGGAGAGCAGCATGAGGAGATTGTGACAGGGTGGTCGATGATCATGGACATCTGATATATGACATACATTGGTATGGAGTATCTTGGTGACAGTTGGTTGCTAAGATGAGACATGGTGGAGATGGAGTCCTACATATGTTGCCGGGATTTTTGCCATATGTGAGGGGAGTCGACATCATGGATATTGATGATCATGGTGGATGGCTACCGAGATGGTATGTTGTCGAGGACGACAACGATTTCCAGTGGGGGAGAATGTAATGCCTCGCAGGTTCGTGCGAAGGCGCGCGCTCCCTCCAACCGTGAAAATAGACTAAGTGTAAACCATCATCGTGTATGAGCGCATGTATATGGAGAGCATTGTGGTGTTTATATACGATGGATGGGTGAGCGATGAACATAACCAAGCCGACATGAGAAACAAAGGCAAGGGGGCATTCATCGTTATGTTTATAGCGTCGGCGAGGAGTTAACGCACAAGGCAGTGTGCGTATATATTGGTGCGACCTGCGGTTCATTTGAGACATCAACCGATCGGACTTCACATCACTCTTCGTCGCACAAGGTAGTGCACACTTGGAGTAGGCGCAGTAACCGCAGCTCGGGTGGATGAGCCCGTCGAGCCGGGCGAGGGACGTGTAGAGGATCCGGTGGCGCATACGGGTATCGCACTTAGATTGGGTTGTGGCGTGGGCAAGGGATCGTGCACGGGTGCGCCCGCCCGCCCAACGCCGAGTTCGTGCAGCCTTGTATTATTATATCTTGTTGTGTGTTGGCAGTGGGTTCGGGCACGGGTGTGCCCCCCCCGCCCAACGACACAAGAGGTGTATGTTATATGTTGTAAGGTTTTATTTTGGTGGAGTCTTGGCAGACCGTCGTGCGCTCTTGCACGGGCGGGGGCCTCCCATTTATGGAACGCCAGTTGAGCGCGGCTCCCGATCATGTAACTTCGCATGTATAATAAAAGATTGATTATCATTATTATTGCCAAGTTGATTTTATTATTGAATATTGTTAATGGTTTCCGCACATTAATAATATGTAATTCATGTTTATTATGAATTGTTAAGGCATAGTTTGTAAAGCTAATTAACGACGGAACGAGTTATTAACTTAGGCGGTGCCGCACCCGCTCAATTAAACGAAAAAAGAATTGGGGGCGTGACACAACCCATTGTGACACTTTCGTTAGAACAAGCAGAATATGTAGTAGAAAGATCAAAAACATGTCAAGCAGTGTGGTTAAGAAGAGTATTTGACGGAATCAAGCAGAAACAACAAGGATCAACAACAATATATTGTGACAACACTTTAGTGATTGCACTATCCAAGAACAATGTGTTTCATGAGAAGAGGATGCATATTGATACTAGATATCACTTTATTAGAGAACTTGTGAGCAATGGAAAAGTTCACTTGAAGCCTTGTAAATCTAGTGATCAATTCGTTGATATATTTACTAAGTCATCATCAAAATATGTGTTTGAGTTTCATAGAAGAAACTTGGGTGTTGTATGCCTAGCTGAGACATAGATAAATATACATGTTTGAGTTGTTATGAGTAAGTTATAGTTTAGTGGTCGTAATTAAGGGGGAGTGTTAAAATGAGATAATTACCCCCGCATGAGGAGTTGGCTAAACTTAGAGAGTTAGTGATGAGTGTTAAGTGTTGAGTCAAGTTGAGTTAAGTGATTGACGACTTTTAGTGTGTAGTTGCATGCCAAGATATTTTAGGCAAGTTGCTAGTTGGAAAAATGATAAATACCCTTCACCATGTTCATTGTAAGTATCAAATTTTGTGTAATCAATAAAAGAGAAGCTCAGCTCATATATTTCAGCTCATATATTTGTGTGTGAATTTTGTGTTTTGCCTCTTCGCCTTTCCAAGTTTTGATTTTCATTGTTGCATATATAATGCTATTATTGTCGCGAGCGTCCCACAAAGAGGAGGTTTGAAAGTTACAATACTTATTTTAATGATAAAGCTTACACTGATATCTATTGATTTTGCAGGGAATGGAAGATCGGGATATTTCAGGAAAGTGCTATGACGCAAAGGACAAGAGGCTGTAAAGGGTTATCAGCGAAACGATTTTATGTATTTCTAAAAATTCGTGGACCTTGAAACTTGAATTACATTGATTCAATGCAGTCCAACAAAGCCACAGTGCTTGGCGGTGAGATAAAATATGTTAAGCAACTGCAGGATAGCATCAAGGCACTAGGCTCCCTAAAGAACTGCGCAACCAGTTTGTGCATGTGAAGAAAGACGTAACTCTATATTAATGATCAGGAGAATTCCTCTTCAAGGAAAGATGTTACAGACATTTCTCCTTCCTACATTAATTGCTCCTCAAAAAAAGATGTTACAGAAATGGGGCTGACTACTGAGATTGAAACATGAGTGGTTGATAGAAATGTTCTTATCCATATCCACTGCCAGAAGAGAAAACACTTGCTGCTTGACATCCTTGCAGAACTCGAAACGCATCAGCTGACGGTGGTGAACGCTGGCCTCCTTTCTTTTTCCGAAACCACCTTTGACTTGATATTTAATGCTTTGGTAATCAATATCCCCTCCCTAATTCCTTACTCGAATCCACTGCTAATTTTCAGAACTTCGACACATGAATATGTTGTTTTTCTTTGATGAGTTTCCAGAATAGTGGTCAGTTCACTGACTTATGTTTGCTTCACTATTGTTTTGGTTGCAAATAGATGGAAGAAGGACAGAGTCAAGACTGTGCAAGCCCTCTTAAAGAAAACGACTTGAATTCTTCTCTTCACTCATTCAGCGTATACCCACACTAATTTCCATTTCCATGATAACGGATTCTTCATCAGCTCAGCTCTTTTGGAGTTTAACTTCTGTAGATTGCGGCGCGTATTTGATAAAATCCCTCACGATGTTTCTGTAATGATGAATGTTGATTCAGAGTGCATTTTTCGCAAGGCTTCATAAATAAATAGTTCACTTGGAATCTTCTGGGCTCTTTGGGTGTGAAATAAATACTTGTTTCCTAGAACCGCAATAGAGGAGCTTTAGGGTAAGCATAGCCCAGTTGTTATGACCGTGAAATCATTCAGGGGATACAAGGATGTGAACCACAAACATGCTATGATTCCGAACATTCAGCATGTGTTTGGTACCATCAGCGACACATATTATGGCTGGACTTCCGCCGTTATTTTAGATATTGTGTTTAATTTTTCTTATTGTTGTAATTAGTATTGCTACTCGGTTATTGAGTTCTTTACTATAAATTAACTAACCTTATAGTGTCACGCTTATTGTATAAATATAATTTTTTGTTTGATATGAGTATGTCTAATAGTTAACAGTATGTGTTTTTACTTAAAAGGTTATATATTTAAAATTATAGGAATAAAGTATGTATGTGTTTTAGACATAGCAATCAAATTGCTACCCAAAGATGGGTCTCTTATCCCACAAACAAATGAGTTTCATACACCAATTCGGTGTTTAGCTTAGCCTTGACTTTAAAATTTGATAATAATAATGATAATAAGAAGAAAGAATTACAAATATTAAATGTGATAGTTTTTTTACTTTAATTTGCGGGTTTTTCAATTACTTATAATAATGGCTCCTTCATAGTTCAATATTTCATATAGACTGCATTAACGAGTAATATTATTTGTGATTCAAATAAGTGTGTATTAAAATTTAAATAAATAATTAAGAGGGGTATATGATATTTAGCTAATTAATTTAATAATAATAATAGTAATAATAATAATAAAATAAGATGATAATAAATAATTAAGAGTGCTATATAATATTTATTTAGATTATTTGAAAACATTTTAGGAAGAAATCACATTGGTAGATTTAGGCCGATGCGTTTCGAACCAACCACTGTGGTTCATCTTCAGGACAAGATGAAAATCAGATCATAGTGGCAAAATAAATAGGGAGTCAAGACCTTCTAATGGCTATAGAGAAAATGACTACTTTTGACTCAATAAGAAAAGGGACAAATTATTTTTATTTATTATTAATTAATAATAAATTAATAAATCAAATATATATATATAAGTAACATGATACCTAATATATAAAAATAATAAGTCAAAAGGCTTTAATAAATTCAAAACTATTATTCAAATAAAAACAATAATTAAGTAGCCAACGGGGCTTTGGATTGACGGTGAATGGGTGCATTGTTAAGGCACTCCTTGCGATAGATCATTGGTTCAAATCCCTGATGGGTGCTTATCTACCCAAAAAAATCAATAATTAAATCAAAGGAGAAAATAAAATAATATTAAAAATATAAATATATTAATTAGTTATAAACTAAAAAAGGGAAAAATGAGTTATCTTGGTTATAAATGTAATTTGTTTAATTAAATTATATTTTAATTAAATTATTTAGTATTAAAAAAATAAAAAAATTATAAAATATTCATAAATTAAATTTAAATGTAATATGTTTATTTAAATGTATTTTAATTTTGATTTTTTATTATTTCATAGATGGTAGCTATTTAAAAAAACTGGAGGACAAATAAAAAATTCAGGGAGAGAAAAAGGAAAAAGAGATAAAAAAGGGAGGGGTCCACAGGTTCTTTTATTGATTTGAAGGAACTTCTAATGGTGCTAAAGGGTCGCAAGGTAGAGGGAATGTTGTGCTTCCTAAATATTCTCGCAATCCTATCAGTGGTCCCTTGGATCAAAGAGAGGTGAATTCCATAACTACGATCATTAGGGCCTATCTTAATCTTAGGACTTTTACTAGATTTTAGGAAGGCTTTAAGGCCTTGTTTCTTACTGTAACCATTATTAGTAAAAATCTTCAAAACATGGGATTTACCTTTAGAAAAATGGTTGACATTAGAAGCCCTCATAGCACGGGTAGCTAGAATGCAGAGAACATCCAATTTCTAAGTAGGGAAATGATGAGACCCAGCATGAAGATACTACTCAGTATGAGTTTTCTTCCAAAGCACCTGATGCGAAAATAAGTCATTCTCTTTCTTAGAAATGAAAACATTTAGGAATGGGAGGCAACCATTGACTTATTTCTCCATAGTAAACTTAATGAAATTAAATTAATTATTAAAATAGTTTTTTTTTTTTAACTTTAATTTTCTGAATTTTCAATTAATTATAATAATTTCTTCTTCATAATTCAATATTTCAGGTAAAGCAATGCATTAATAAGTATTATTATTTATATATTTCATGTAGAGCAATGCATTAATAAGTACTATCATTTGTGATTCCACTAGTTGTGTACTAGAATTTAAATAAATAATTAAGACGGCTATATGATATTTATTTAACTAATTTAATAATTTAAAAAATAATTCTTGAGGATACAGGTCGAATTTAAATAAATGGGAAGTTGGCCAAAAATGTTGATTAATGAGATAAAAGAGTACTATTATTTGTGATTCAAATTAGTGTGTACTAGAATTTATTTAGAAGGCTATATGATATTTATTTAACTAATTTAATAATTTAAAAAATTAAAATAATTTTTTAGGATACGGATCGTAAATAAATAAATTGGAAGTTGGCCAAAAATGTTAATTAATGAGATAAAAGTGAAAACAATTAGTTAATTTAAATTTTTAATTTGAAATTGTAAATTTATTAAAAAATATGAATATATTTTTAACTATTTTTTTTCTCGTTAAAACTATTTTATTATTTACATTATCAGAGAACAATTACATCATTACATAACAAAAAGAACCAGTTGTCTGGAGGTAATGGCAGCATGGAAGAGTAGAGACCGCAGTCTCAGAGGACTAACCAGACCAAAAAACCAACCCACGCAGGGGCGCCAGTGGAACAACAAACTAATCCCGCGCAGGGGAGCCAAAAACATTCCCAGCCACAAAAAAAAAAATCCAAATTCCAAACATAGAAAATTTCTCATCAGCATTGACACGGAGACAGTAACACCACAGCTCTGATACAAGAGCATATCTGAAAACAACAAGAGTGGTCGGATGCCCTCACTAACGGGACGCAAAGACCTGGTAAGAAGTCACGTCTAGTCTTCAGGATCCTCCTCCACTACCCTGCACCACCCGAATTCTGCCATGTCATGAGCCTCCTCCGTAGCTGTCGGAACAGGCTCCATCTTGACATCTTCGTTTTGGCTGATCATCGCCTCTTGAGCTCCTAAGGGACCAGCAAGAGGGATTTCTGAAACATTCACAGGATCTGCAGAGGGAGTCTCCATGGCTCTTGCTGAGCCATCAGTTGGCATCGTCCCCCGATTTTCTCTGGAATCTCTTTCATCATGGGTCTCCTCAATGAAAAGCACCGAAACATGGGCGTTGATCCGGGGACGGTTCAAAGAACTGTTGAAGTTGAAAATTGCAGAGCCAAAGGTGGGCGAGGAAGAGGATTCAGGAGCGCTGGTATCCAGGAATTGACTGGACCGAAGGGGTTTGCACCATGAGTGCGATGGCAATGGCAATGGCAGCAATGGGGAGAGTCTTCGTCGACAAGGGACGTGAAGATCCTCCACGGGAGGTGCCTCGACAGTTGAGCATTCATTGTCGAGGCCAAACCATGATTGCAGGGCCAAACAGAGTTTCTGTGCCTGAGGTTGGGATAGAGCTCGACGCTAAATTGAATTCCAGAACAGTCACGGGAAGACCATATGCAGGCGGTGGAGTAGCCCAAATAGAAAGGCAAACACTTGGAGCGGCCAGCAGCTCCAGAGGCTGCATAAACAAACGGAACAGACTCTGAGTTTGTACTGTGAATCCCATCCCGCAGCCATAAATAACACACCTGCCTATGCCTCGAGGCCCTCCTGCCATTACTGTGGCATTCATGGGAGTCGAGGAGCCGGACCCTGCCTTACGTGCGGAGGTGAACGGAGCATTTATGCTCCCCTGCTGAATGCCTTTAATCCCAATCCCGCGCAGCTGATAGTGTCCCTGCCCCCATGTGTGAACTGCTCCTCTGCGCATGGCTGGCAGGTGGCCGCGGGTGATCACCCGTCCCATCTCTTCAATAACCCGCATCCGGGGGAGCAACATCGTTTTGGACTAGACGAGTGCATTCCTGTGCCTGATCATAATTCAATATAATGTCCAGAGTTCCTGTGAGTAGAGTATTCTCATTTTCCACCCCTAAATTGGCCATAAGTTTTGCGACTTTGTTGCCTTCCCTCTTTATGTGATTGAAGGTGATGGCCCTGTTACTGTGGAGCGCTTGTTCGATGGCTTCCAGTCTTGCTTTGAGCCTCCAACTGGTGGCTATTTTCCTTGCATGAGTTCCATTTAGGAGATGCTTGACCATATTAATAAGGATTTGAGAGTCTCCTTCCACCTCCAGGGGTTGGAAGTTGTGTTTCCATGAAAGAAGGAGACCTTGCCATAGACCCTCTAACTCAGCTGAGTTATTGTTGTCCCACCCAATGTTTTCATAGTAGATCAGCAGGGGCGTGCCTTCATGATTTCTAAAAATTCCGCCAAAGCCTACATTTCCAGGGTTGCCCTTTGAGGCTCCATCAAAGTTGAGCTTGAAGGTATGCTTTGGAGGGGCAGTCCAGGAGACCTTTTTTATGTTGCTGCTTTTAGGAGGGACTTTATTGTGAGATTCCTGAGGGAGTTGCATTCGCCAGTTCTCCCAAACGGCTTTCTCATTGTCTAGAGTCGGAAGGTCCTCCTTTGTCCATGAGCGAAGCATCAGCGTCTCTTTGAGATTCACACAGAGCATGCTCCAGATACTATCTAGCAGAGAGCATTGATCTTTGAATATGCGTTTACTCCTTTCCTTCCATATGCTCCATAATAGGAGCCCGGGGATTATTTTCCATAAATGGTTGAGAATTTCACTTTTATATGGATTCTGTTGCCAATGACGCAATGAGTTGGCTATGTCTTCCTCAAGTCTGCATCTTCTTTGACATCTGAAGCTTGCCTTCTCCCACAAGTGATTGGCTAAGGGGCAAGAGTTTAGGAGGTGTTGGAGTGTTTCCTCTTGGGATTTGCAATTAACACAAATAGAGGGGACATGATAATTTCTGCGTCTAAGTTTATCCCAGGTGAGGATTCTTTGATGTCCTACCAGCCAAAGGAAGTAGGAGACTTTAGGCTAAGAACCTAACCCCCAGATTTTGCTCCAAATTGGGTCAAGGGGCGTAGGGTCAGTGCACATAATTTTGTAAGCATCAGAAGTAGTAAAAGCGCCTTTAGGCTGGTGCCCCCATCGTAGAATGTCTCTTCCTTCAGCATGTCTAATGCTCCTTTTGCGTAGATCCCTTTCCAGATCCTCAATGAATTAGTAATCCTCATTTCTGATGAGCTGGTCACCTTGTTTCCATTTCTTGAAGCCTTGCTCTGTCTCTTGAGTCCAATACTGCCAAATATTTTCTTGTTGCTGTTCCTCTCCAATGTAGTTCGGAAGCGGATTAAGAATGCAGCTAAGCTGTGGCATTTGGTTCCAGGCATCCGTCCAGAATCATGTTGTTCTTCCATTTCTTACTTCCCAAAAACTATGTTGTTGTATCAACTGGAAGTGTTGTTTGGCCGCATTCCAAATTAGCAAACCTTTAACATTGGGAGTGTACCTGATGAGCTTCTCCTGGGGTCTGTGATTGGCGTACTTGGCAGTCCAAATGAATGCCCAAGGTTTTTCTGTACTAGAGAGCTATTGCCACCAAATTTTTGCGCTCATGATAGCATTACTATGAGTGGGATCTCTCAGGCCAATGCCCCCTTTTTCCTTGGGTGTGCAGACAGTGGTCCATTTTACCAGGGCCCATTTGCGGTTTGTAGCTAAATTTCCCCAGAAGAAGCCTCGGTGTAGATCCCAAATTCTGTTTAGAACCCATTTAGGCACCGCTATGATTGAGAATAAGTAGAGCGACATTGCCTGTAGAACTGATTTTATGAGCACTACACGACTGGCCATGTTCAGTGTTCTGTGCGTCCAAAGGTTGAGGCGGGATTCGAGCTTCTCAATGAGAGTGCGCTAGGAGGAGTGCTTGATGGCTGAAGCAATAAGGGGGGCTCCAAGGTATTTGGAAGGGAGAGTGGTAATGGGGAACCCCAATATTCGGGCAACAACAGTCTTAACAACAGGTGGGGTGTGAAAGAAAAAGATCTGCGACTTGGTGTTATTGATGCTGGTTCCTGAGGCCTCAGAGAAGTCATTGAGCAGGGCTTTGAAGCGGGAGGCTTCCTGGATAGATGGGTAGCCAAAGAGCATGTTGTCATCAACAAACTGTTGATGAGTTATAGCTGGGGAGTGGTGAATTGAGAGATCTTTAAGCTGTTGGGAGAGGAGGGCTTGTTTGATGTGACGACCCAGGCCTTCAGCCATTAAAACAAAGAGGAAGGGGGAGAGAGGGTCACCTTGCCTGGTTCCTTGAGAGGGACTGAAGGGTCGAGATGGGATCCCGTTCACAAGAATGGAAAAGAAGGAAGAGGAGATAAGACTCATGATCCAACAGATCCACATGGGAGAGAATCCAAAGGCAATTAACATTTTCTGAATGTAAGTCCAACTGAGCTTATCGAAGGCCTTAGAAAGATCAAGCTTTAGAATCTTACCTGCCTAATTGGAATGCTTGAGGGAGTGTATAATCTCATGCGAGAGGATAATGCCATCCATGATCTGTCTCCCTTCCACATATCCAGACTGTTCCGGAGAGATGAGCAATGGCAATAGGGGCTTTAACTTGTTGGCGATAACTTTAGAGATTACTTTGTATATGACATTGCAGAGAGCAATCATACGGTATTTGTCCGGGGTGATGGATTCCGCCTCTTTTGGTATAAGTGCAATGAAAGTTGAGTTGAGAGAAGGAAGCAGCCAATGAAGAGCTCTCGACTCCTCCACCACTTGCCAGACCTCAATTTTTATCAGATCCCAAAAGGTGTGAAAGAAAGTTGTGGTGAAGCCATCCGGGCCAGAGGCTTTGCCCTCCTTGAGCTGGGACATGGCTGTATCCACCTCCTGAGTTAGTATAGGATGAAGGAGAAGTTCGTTGTGTTCCTTAGTGATTAGTTTTGGCACATTATGTGTTATTATTTCTATCACAGGTCGCTTGTCTGCATTGGGCTCTAGATGAACTTGCTTGAAGTGATTTAGGAATTCCACCTCGATTTCTTCATACTGTTATGCTCTTGCCCCACCTTGCTTCTGAATGAAGGGGATGTTGTTGTGCACTCTTCTTTGAATAGTGGTTTGGTGAAAGAATTTGGTGTTCCATTCGCCCTCTTTCAGCCATCTGATCCTGGACTTCTGCTTCCATAAAATCTCCTCCTGCTTTCTCCTCTCCTCCAGCTGATTGTGGATGCGATGCTTCTGCTCCAGGGTCCCCTCCATGTGACTCCCTGTGATTACTTGTTGCTGGAGATCTGCCATTTCCTCGTTTAAGTCATGTTGCGCCTTAAAGATGTTTCCAAAGGTCTCATTGTTCCAATGCTTTAAATTGGATTTTAAATATTTAAGTTTCTGTTGGAACTGAAACATCTTGGAGCCTTCTGGCGGAATGAAGATTGTCCAAGTGGTTTTGACAAAGTCTTTGAATGCAGGGTGGGTGAGCTAGAACTCTTCGAAGCGGAAGGGCTTCCTGGTGGTGTTGCCCTGCCTTTGCCACTGGAAGGAGATTGGCCTGTGATCTGAGCTTGAGTGGGGGAGAATTGCAGCAGTTATGTCTCCTCCTAAGTGAACCGAGTTATCGGATATGAGAAATCTGTCCAGTTTGGAAGCAATTTGGTGCTTCCTTGCTCTTCGATTACTCCAAGTGTAAGTGCCATTACAATATTGCAGGTCTATTAGAGAGGTATTTTGGATGAAGTCTTTAAAGTGGGTATTTTCCTGTTCCATCCTGTTTCTTCCCCCAAGCTTTTCCTCCAACTTGGTGATCATGTTAAAATCCCCTCCAATGATCCATAGAGGATGCAATCTGTTGTTATTCAGAGCTTCTATAGTATTGAGAAGAGCTATTTTGTTTCCTGCTTCCTGTGGGAAATAAACATTTGAGAGGTTTCCATGTATATTGGTGCCTAAAATGTGGAAGGCGGCCTGAATGAGGTGGTGAGAAGCATGGAATTCGGAGAGAGTTAGCGCTTACGTGTTCCATGCAATGGCAAGCCCCCCTGATGCTCCTGATGTATCCACTGCCACCGATTGACAAACTAGCCATGCTTTAGAAAGGATGCTTCGTAGTGTAGTGTTGTTACACTTGGTTTCCTGAAGAAAGCACGGTTTCGGCTTTTCCATCTTTATCATATTTTTTAACATTTTAAGTTTCCCTAGGCTATTGAGCCCCCTTAAGTTCCATGAAATGAGCTTCATGATTCACTATTGATAGATGGTTTGTAGTACTCTTTCAATTTTGCATACCTACCTGAGTCCACCAGGATTTTCCCTAATGCTATTTTTCGCTGGAGATCCGTTCTTCTTCCCCTCTTTTTGGAGTCTTTTGGGGGAAGGCCTCCATCCCAATGGCTTCCTGGCTGGATGCATAGCTGTTTCTGCTGATAAGCCCTTGAGATGACCACTTCCTGTTTGTTGAGTTGAAGCTCTGGGATACTGTCGTAATCCTTCTTTTTGCATGCTAGCTCTAGCTCTAAAATGTCTAGTCCTTGCAGATCTATACTTTCTGGCTCTTCATCCATCTGTTGCACCTGACTTTTTACTTCTGTGGATATATCTAAGCTTTGGGGGGAATCTGGAGTTCCATCCACATCCATATCATTATCTTTTTCTGCAGGCTCCTTTTGTCTATCCTTGGGGTTAGCCTTAACACCTTTGGGGGTTTTTTTTTCAGAAGGGGAGCGTGAAAGAGGAGGCTAGGATGAGGAGGAGGTGGGCGCGGAGCTGGGCTTGGAGAACAGGATTTGCTCTCCCGAGGTTTGAGCTAGAATTTCAAAGCTGTTACTTGTAGCAGGGCCAGAGGCGGTATCTTGTTGGGGCTTTTTTCCGGTAGAAGGCTTTTTGTGCGCTCGTTTGCAGCTGGGTGCTCTAGTGAAGCCATCATGGGTCAAACAGTCGGAGGGGTCGGGAGCATTGGTTTTGGAATTTAGGGGACAATCCCTAAATAAAGGCCCGTTAGCATGGCATTTTCGTCAACGAAAAGGAACATGTTCGTAATCCAAGGGTTGAATCCCTTCATTATCACGATGAGAAAGACTTACCGAGTCTGGCAGGGCTTTGTCCAGGCACATGAAAACGCAAATGCGAGCATAGGATATGTATCTACGTAGCTTCGTTTCTTTCACCGCTTTAATGTATTCCCCTAATCCATTTCCTATGTCTTTGAGTATATCTTCATCCCAATATTCATCTGGCAGTGAATACTTTCTGATCCAAGCTGGAGCCCAGGTGAGGTCTTCCTTGTCCGGGTTAAATCTTGCTACCCATTCCCTTAGATATAGTCCAGCTGACTTGAAAAAATATGGCCCTTCACCGAAGATTCTGTATTTGTCTTCTAGGCAAAAGAAAACCACAGTAAAGAACCCTTTCGGTCCTAGCTGCAGTGTTACGTCGCCTTTGGGTTTCCATTTAGCTGTGATCCATCCATATAGGGCTTTTTTTGTCGGCCAGAACACTATAAATTTCCCCATGAGGGCATGATCCCTCATGTATTGGATTCGTTCGTCAATCTTCTGGCCGAGCAGCTCTATTCTGGGCCATTCGGCTGCTATTGGTTTGCAGGTTTTCGAAGTGATCTTCGGTCCTTCCTCTAGCTTGTCCTTTCTTCCTGGAGTATCGCCTGTCTTGTCTGCCTGATTTCTTGTCTCATTATGCCCGTTGCGCTACAGCATCTCCTTGTTGATCGCCTCCTCATCAACAGAACCGAACACGATCGTCCTCTCATGCCCTAGCGGCGTAGTATTTGCTTTGGCAGAGGGCATTGACGCCCCCTCGGGGGGGATCCATGTGCCCTGCGATTATACCCCGTACTGCTCTGTCGAAAGAGAACTGAAGGTCAGGCCCGTGATGGTTGCCTCGTCTGAATAGTCTGCGTCGTCTGAGATTATGGTCAGAAGCCTAGCTGCAAAGCTCTCCTCCGATCATAAAATATGTGACAGAATAATCATATTATATTTTTAACCATTAAAAAATTTATTCATATTTTAATTTTATAATAACTTTTTATTCTATTTAATATTTAAAATAATTAATATATGATTACCTTTCTTCCTTTACAAAGTTAAATAAATGTTTCCATGTTTCAAAAATCTTAAAAATATTATAATGTTGAAATCTTAAAATTATTGGATTCAATTATAAAAGTACCTTGTTTGAAATATACTATAGAAATAAAATTCAATTATAAAATTAGCTTGTTTGAAATATACTTTAAAAATAAATAAATTTTATTGAATAATATTTTAACTAAATGAATTCAATTTAATTTAATTGATGAATATTTTGAAATAGTTTTTTATTATATAAAACAATTTAATATTACAATATACTATTTTATATTATTTAGGCCTATTTTAGAGTAAAGTGTATAAATTAAAGTATTTTAATTTCATAACTAAAACAAAAGAATTGTATATAATTAACCAATATTAATTGATAACCTCAATTTAGTTAATGAATATTATGGAAACTTTCTTTATTATATATAAAAAAAAAATTGAAAATATGTTTAGTTAAATTTTGAAATCACAAACTTGAAATTTATAACTATTCGAGAATATGGTATTTAAATTTTAGATTTAATAAAAAGTAAACATTTGATTTTAATTGATTATCAATAAAATATTAAGATAAATATGTTTGTTTATTTTATAATTTAGTTTTCAAATTTGATTTTTAATTTAATAATTACATTATATGAAAACAATTTAATCGTTATTGAATATTCATAAAACATTTACTTTAATATATTTAATTTTTATTGAATATTGATAAAACATTTACTTGAATATGTTTGTTTATTTTGCAATTTAGTCTTGAAAATTGATTTTTAATTTAATAATTATCGTAAATGAAAGAAATTTTATTTTTATTGAATATTTATAAAATATTTTTAGTATGTTTGTTATTATTATTATTATTATTTTTAACTTAGCTTCCAATATTTAAATATATTTATCAACAACTAAAGGTGGATAATTTTATAATTCAGTCTCCAATATTTGAATATATTTATCAATAACTAAAGGCGGATAGTAGGAATTTAAACTTTATGAAATATTCTTAATAGTAGTTAACAAATCAAAGATTGAGATTTCGCTTAATATTAAATTTCTCTTAATCATGGTCCACGATGGTCAACCATGTTTTATAGAATCAATCATGGTGAACCATGGTCAATCATGGTCAAACAAGGTCTAATGTCATATTATGACAAAGATTACCTCAATATGAAAATCAACCATGGTCAACAATGGTCCAACGTCACATTGTGAGAATGATTTTCTCAATATGAAAATAAACCATGGTCAAACATGTTTATTTTAGGGTTTATAATATTTACCTTAGGGTTTACATACCTTGGGTTTATAAGATTGATCCCTTAGGTTTACTATTATTCCTTTGAGTTCATAATCCCTTGGGGTTTTAGTTTTGACCCCTTGGGGTTTTACTATTGACCCCTTGGGTTTATTAATTTAAGGGTTTAAGCATGGTCGAGCATGGTCCAGTGTCGCATTATGACAAATATTGTATCAATATGAAAATCAACCATGGTCAACCATGTTTATTTAAGGGTTTATAATATTTATCTTAGGGTTTATACAACTTTTTTCTCTATTATTCTCATGGGTTTAATATTATTCCCTTGTGTTTATAACCCCTCGGGTTTATAGTTTTAATCCCTTGTGTTTATAATATCAATCATGGCTAACCATGGTATATCATCACATTGTGACAAAGACTGTGTCAATATGAAAATTAACCATGGTCAATCATGGTCCAAAGTTTCATTGTAACAAAGATTTTCTCGTTATAAAAATAAAGCATGGTCAATCATGGTGAACCATGCTCCAACATCAGATTGTGAAAATGATTGTCTAAATATGAAAATCAACCATGGTTTATTTCAGAGTTTATAATATTTATTTTAGGGTTTGTATACCTTGGGTTTATAATATTAATCCCTTGGGTTCAATATTATTCCTTTGGGTTCATACTACCAATCATGGTCAACCATTCTGACCCATGTTTTATAGAATTAATCATGGTGAACAATGGTCCAATGTTGCAATTTGACAAATATTGTGTCAAAATGAAAATCAACCATGATTATTTTGACAAAGATGGTTTTAGTATTAATCCTTAGGTTTATTATTTCCCCGGATTTATAATATCAATCCTTTGGTTTTATAATATCAATCATTGTCAACCATGGTCAATCATAGGTAGCCAAGGTCAACCATGGTCAACAATGGTCAAAGGTCACATTATGACAAAGATTGTCACAATCTAAAAATCAACCATGGTCAACCATGGTTCAACATGGCATTGTGACAAAGATTGACTTGATATGAAAATAAATCATGGTCAAGCATTGTCCACCATGGTCCAATGTTGCATTGCGACAAGGATTGTCTCAATATGGAAATCAAACATGGTCAACCATGTTTTATAAAATCATTCATGGTCAGCCATGTTCCAACATTGTATCGTGATAATGACTGTATCAATATGAAAATAAACCATGGGGAACCATGATCCAACATTGCATTGGGACAAAGATTATTTATATTAAAATCAATCACGGTCAATCATTGTCCAATGTCACATTGTGATAAGGCTTGTCTCAATATGAAAATTAACCTTAGTCAACCATGTTTATTTTATGGTTTATATTAATTATATTTTGGTTTCTATACCATGGGTTTATAATATGTTTACCTTGGGTTTATAATATTTAATAATATTTTTATTAACATAAAGATTGTCTCAATATGAAAATAAACCATGGTCGATCATTATCCTATGTCACATTGTGATAAAGAATGTATCAATATAAAAATCAATCAAGGCCAACCATGGTCAACCATGGTCCAATGCCACATTGCGACATGGATTTTCTCAATATGGAAATAAACCATGGTCAACCACGTTTAATTTAGGGTTTATAATATTTATCTTAGGGCTTATATGCCTTGGGTTCATAATTTTTATCCCTTGGGTTTATAATATTAATCCCTTGGGTTTATTAATATAAGAGTTCGTATTCCTAGAGTTTAATATTATTCCCTTGGTTTCATAATATCAATCATGGTCAACCATGTCTTATAAATTCAATCATGCTCGACCATGGTTAAATATTGCATTAACATGAAGATTGTCTCAATATGAAAATCATTCATTGTTTCAACCATGGTTTGAGGTCGTATTATGACAAATATTGTGTCAATATGTTAATCATGGTCAACCATGGTTTGCTAGGGTCAATCATGGTAAACGTTGGTCAACCATGTTTTACAAAACAAACTTATCCATGGTCAACCATGGTAGAACATCGCATTGTGACAAAGATTTTCTTAATATGAAAATCAACCACGGTTAAGCATGGTCAACCATGGTCCAATGTCACATTATTATAGGGATTGTCTCAATATGAAAATCTACCATTATCAACCATATTTATTTTAGAGTTTATAATATTTAGCTTAGGGTTTATATAGCTTGGGTTTATAATATTAGCCCCTTGGATTTAATATTATTCCCTTGGATTCATAATCCCTCGGGGTTTTACTATTAATCCCTCGGTTTTATTATTCCCTTTCATTTATAATCTCAATCCCTTCGATTTATTATTCCCTTGCTTTTATGATATCAATCATAGTCAACCATGGTAAATCATAGCCAACCATGGTCAACCATGGTCATTTATGGTAAAATTTCGCATGGTGACAAATATTGTCTCAATATGAAAATTAACCATGGTCAACCATGGACCAATGTCGCCTTTTGACAAGGATTGTCTCAATATGAAAATCAACCATGGTGAACCTTGTTTATTTTAGGGTTTATAATATTTATCTTAGGGTTTGTATACTTTGGGTTTATAATTTTAATCCATCGGGTTTATTATTCCCTCAGGTTTATAATATCGATCCCTTAGGTTTATTAATATAAGTGTTCATATTCCTAGGGTATAATATTATTCACTTAGGCTTATAATCCTAGTCCATCCATAGTCAAATGTTGCATTATGACAAATATTGTCTCAATAATGAGAATCAACCATGGTCAACCATGTTTCAATGTCGCATTGTGACAAATATTCTCTTGATTTGAAAATAAAGCATGGTCAAGCATGGTCGAACATCATATTATGAAAATGATTGTCTCAATATGAAAATTAACCATGTTCAACGAGGACCAACCATATAGGGTTTAATATCATTTCCTTTGGTTTTTAGTATCAATAATATCAATAATCCCTTAGTTTTATAATATTAATTTGATGGGCCTATAATACTTATCCCTTGGATTTAATATTATTCCCTTCCATTTATAGCACTGCTCCCTAAGGTTTATAGTATAAATCCCTTGGGTTTCATATTTATTAATATAATAATATATTGATATTTAAATTAATATTTATTAATAGAATATTTTCTTAATAAATGTTTAATATTAGGGTTTATAATATAGGTTTTATAATTACGACTTTTAATATTGGGTTTGATATTATAGTTTATAATATTAAGATTATAATGTAGCTTATATGAAAATCAACCATGGTAAAACATGGTCAACCATGTTTATATTAGGGTTTATAGTATTTATCTTAGGGATTGTATACCTGAGATTTATAATATTAATCCCTTTGGTTTATCTCTTGTGTTTAATATTACTCCCTTGAGTTTATAGTATTAATCCCTTGGATTTATTATTCCCTTGGATTTATAATATTAATATGTTGAGTTTATTAATGTAAGGGTTCATTTTCCTAGGGTTAATATTATTCCCTTATGTTTATAATTACTTAGGGTTTTATAATTAATCACTTGGGTTTATAATATCAATCCCTTGGGTTTATAATATCAATCCCTTGGGTTTATCAATCCCTTAGTCGAATGTTACGTTGCGGCAACCATGGCCATCAATAGCCAACCACACTCTAAGGTCACATTGTGATAAACCTTATCTCAATATGAAAATCAACCATGGTAAACCATGACTAGTCATTATCAAATGACGTGTTGTTCCAAAGGTGGTCTCAATATGAAAATCGATTATGGTCAACCATAGTCCAACGTCGCATTGTGATCAAATTTGTTTTGATATTAAAATTAACCATGGTCAACTATTGGGAATGGGTTCCCCCAAGGACAGTTTTGGGGCTGAAAGCCTATGTTTTGGGACAATTTTGTAATAAAGTTATAAAGTCTCTGCATTTTGTGGTCACGGAGTGTGAAAGTGTCAAGAGTCATAGAGGGTTACCTGCCCTTATTTTGTAAAGTGTAAAGTGAGTTGTAAATATCCACCCATGGTCTGCAGACCATGGGATTTTATAGAAAGGAGCTAAGTAAGTAATCTCTAAGTAGTCATTAAGAAAGTAGCGAAGAATGAAGTAAGAAGTTAGGTAGTGGAGTCTAAGTGTTCTCGGGTCTTAGCGTAGGTAGAGGCTCTGCACCTGAGTGCCCAAAGGCCTAGGGTGGAAGTCCGCAGCTGAGTTCGCAGACCCCTACAGCTGGACCCCTATAGTTGTGTGTGCAGGATGGATAGAGTCTGTATTAATTTGAAGATATCAATAAAGGGAAGTATTTTTCAAATTCTGTGTATTAATTTCTTGTCAATGCATCTGGTTATATTGTGTTTTGGGTTTAATTTAGAAAGTTCATGTGATGCGCAAATGTATGTGACTATATTAGTTAATTAAACACAAGTAAGAATATCAGTTTACGAGGTGCTAACTGTGATTGACTAGTAAGATAAGTAGAACAATTAAGATAACTTGGGAACCTATAGCGTATGCTATCATAGCTGCGCGAAAGTACCTGGCTCACGGGTTAAGGCTGCACGAAGGTCAATCGTAGACCTTTGCGGAGGTACTGAAGGGCAGAATAAAGGGGTAGATTGACATAGCCCTAAGGCTTAGTGACCTGCACGAAAGTAGGAACATAGGGTATAAAATGACATAACAACCATCTTAGGTTGCGAAAACTTGGTTCGAGCATCCCCCCATACTGCTTCGAGTGAGACTTTGGTCCATGCTCCACGGGCTGATGCCGAAAGGGCTAGTAGTGTAGGGATTTTTTTGGCTAACTAACGCTGATCCTGGGTCAGGCCCCACAAAGCCAACATCAACCATGTTTATTTTAGGGATAATAATATTTTTCTTAGGGTTTATATACCTTGGGTTTATAATATTTATTCCTTGGGTTTAATATTATTCCTTTGGGTTTATAATCCCTTGGGTTTAACATTATTCCCTTGGGTTTATAATCCCTTGGTTTTTTAGTATTAATCCATTGAGTTTATTAATGCTTGGGTTTATAATATTTATCTTAGAGTTTGTATGCCTCGGGTTTATAATATCAATTCATTTGGTTTAAAATTATTCCCTTGGTTTTATGATATCAATCCCTTAGATTTATCAATCTAAGGGTTTATATTCCTTGGGTATAATATTATTCATAAGGTTTCTAATATTAATCCTAGTGTTTAATATAAACCCTTTAGGTCTCTAATCATGGTCAACCATGTGGAACCATGGTCCAATGTCACATTGTGACAAAGATTGTCTCAATACTAAAATCAATCATGGTCAGATGTCGCATTGTGACAAAGTTCGTCTCAATATGAAAATCAACGATGGTAAAACATGGTCATCCATGCTTATTTTAGGGTATATAATATTTATCTTAGGGTTTATATACCTTGAGTTTATTATATTTATCCCTTGGGTTTAACATTATTCCCCTGGGTTTATTAATCTAAGCATTCGTATTCCTAGGGTATAATATTTTTCAGAGGGTTTATAACATTAATGTTTGGCGTTAATATAAATCCATTGAGTTTATAAGCATGGTCAAACTTGAGTTTATACTATTTATATCTTTGGTTAAATATTATTCCCTTGGGCTTTTAGTATTAATTTCTTTGGTTTATTATTCCATAGGGTTTATAATATCAATCACTTGGGTTTATTAATCTAAGCGTTCATATTCCTAAGGTATAAAATTTTTCATAAGGTTTATAATATTTATCTTTGGCCTTAATATAAATCCATTGTGTTTATAATCATGGTCAACCATGGTCCAACATCATATTGTGACAAATATTTTCTCAATATGAAAATCAACCATGGTCGAACATGACATTGTTATAAATATTGTCTCTATATGAAAATCAATCATGGTCAACAATGGGCAACCATGGTCTAACATCACATTGTGACAAATATTATCTCAATATTAAGATCAACCATGATTGTTCTAGTGTTTATATTATTTATCTTACTATTTATATACCTTGAGTTTATATTATTGATACCTTGGGTTTAATATTATTTCCTTGGGTTTATAATATTAATCCCTTGAGTTTATTTATCTAAAGGTTCATATTTGTAGAGTATAATGTTATTCATAGGTTTTTAATATTATTCCTTAGATTAAATATAAATACTTGAATTTAATTAATTAGTAATAAAAACCATATTAATATTAATAAATACTAATTAACATAAATTAAAAAATAATATTTATATTAATAAATAAATAAAAACAATATGTATATTAATAAAATAATAATAATAATTAGTTAATTATTATTATTATTGATTAATTAATTGTTATTTTTATTTATAATATCTATTAGTTAATAATACTATTAAATTTAATTAATAATAATAATTTCATTAACAATAATATTACTAATAATAATATTAATTAAAATGCCATTAAATTAAATTTAGTTGATAATAATAATTATATTAATTAATAATAATAATTATAATTATATTCCTTACGTAATATCAATCATATTTACTAATATAACCTGTAAATATAACCATCTTAGTTACTGTTACTCTAAATTATCACGCAATATAATTTCATGAATTTATTTTGTATTAATTTCAAATCTTTTAAATTAATTTGTGCTGCTATCAAATATTTTCATATATTTGATCCAACTTCTTCGTCGGGAGGACAATAATTTGACACGAATGTTTCCATATATTCAATGCAACTGCTTTGTAAAAGGGAGAGTATATGTTTCCATATATTTTCTAATTAACTGATTTAGGGTGGAGTAGAGTTACAACTACACCTTTTTCGGGCAAAAACTATCATTGTAAATTGTTCTTTTCGAAAAATCGCAAGTTCATGGTAAAACAGATGAGTCGTTAAGAAATGTCAAACACTTATAGTAAAAGGACACGCCTATTTTGATATTATATTAATATTTCATATTAATTTTTAAATATATAATATTGCAATGAAATTTTTTCTAATTTGTGTTAATATATATTTTTTCAAATATATAAAAGTATAATGAGAATAAATGGAATTTTCAAAAAAAAATCAGCACCCCCATGATTTAATTTATTCTTTGCAAATGTGACTGACATTGATTTTTTCTTCAGATTTTTACAACATTGCTGATTGTATCGATCACATTAATTGTGAAATGCTAGAACACCTATGATTGATTGTTGATCTGATCTCTGTTTCCTAAAATATGAGAATTGCGGTGGTAAGAGGAAAGTTTTGTATGGAACACAATAGCATCCCGTGATAACATTGAACTAGTGAAAATATATTATTTAAAAAGATTAGTTTATTAATAATTATTAATTTAATTTAATTATTAGTATAAATTTTAGAAATTCAATTTAATTATTAATAATTATTATATAAATGTTATATATAATATTTTAATTTATTAAATATTAATTAATATATTAATTAAAATATGAATATACTGATAATTTGTTTGATGGTTTAATTTGAATTTTTAACTAAAACTAAATTTATTATGTAATTGTTGTGCTGAAAGGTGCTATGCATTTTATAGGGAGATGTTATTACATAAAGTTACATTAAACAAATTAAAAAATACATGTCAACTAATTAGTGAAAAATAAAAAATAATATTGAAAATATTGACTCAATTAAATTTTTTAATAAAAAATTCCATATACACCATAATATTATCTATTACAAAAGAAAATAAATCATGAACAAAATAAAATAAAACAAAAAGAGTATAAAATTGAAAAAACAAAAGCAGCGTAAGATTAGTTTACCTTAGGGTCAACCTCAAAATCTTCAATTAAGATATATGATTTTATTTGAAAAGTTATTAAACTATAAAATATGTCACATATAGTGATGAAATAAAATTATTTGTCCCTAAATTTTGTAGATTATATTTTATCTATAATGTAAAAAATCATATATAATCACAGTCAACTCATATTATGTGTAATATGTTGTATGAAATTGTTATACTTACAAATTACAAAATTTACATAGATTGATATCATAGTTAAAATGTTTGTGTGTGGTAAATTTTATCAAAATAAAAAATAATTAGTATTTCATTTATAAATTAAATCATTGATATAATAGTTAAAAATGTCTTTTCATAAAGTTAAAAACATTAAGTATTTCCAAAATGTAAATCACCTAAATTGATATAACAGTTAAGATACTTTTGTGTGTGGTAAAATTTATCCAAATAAAATTAACAACTATTTTAGATATATATAATATGTAAATTGATATTATAATTTAAAATTTTATATAAGATAAATCTTATTGAAGTGAAAGTTAATAATTCTTTTAGATATATAAATTATATAAATTGATACTATAAATATTTCAAATATAATATATATAATTTTTGTTTTAAGTAAAAACAAATGTTTAATAATGATAATATTTAAAATGAAAAATAATGTGACAATAAGTGTTGTGTGTGTGTTTAAAATCATAATTAGAGAGTGCATAATACCTCAAACTATTCAATATTTTAAATTATAATTCATTATAAGAAAATAGGAAAACTAATGAAAAATAATATAAATGTACGGGAATTGGTCTTTCTCAGCATCACTCTTAAAATGGATCTAGAATAGTTTTACAACAAGGAGAATAACATGTTTATAACACAATAATTATTTGACAATAGCATATCAATAAAATTTAATTTACCACATATTAAATATGTAAGGAATTTTGTTTGTAGCAATTTACATAAATAAATTAACAAATAAAAAAATATATGATTCTGTGGCTTGGTTGGGGAGCTATTGCTGGAGTTGCATGACTGAATTTTCCACCTTAGAAACTAGAAATGTCCATTTGACTTCCTAGCCTAGGGAACCTCCATAGATTTCCTTGCCCTCTGAGCTCAAGTCGAACAACAAATATCATAGTGTGTCTAGAAAAATAGGGCCAATACTCTCCAACCACAAAAAAAATCAATATCACCACCAAACCAATCTCCTTAGCTCTCCTTCCTTCATTTCCCTTCCAATTATTTTTCCAACGCCAAAAAAATAGAGACCAAAAGATACCCATTCTGATTTCTTCCTCCTTATGCCTCTCCTAGTCATCCACCTCAACTGCCTATCATTAAGGCCCTAAAGACACCCCCATCCCCTAAATTTAATAATTTTTTCAAGATGCATTCTACAACCCAGTATATGAGGGAGGTGTTGTCATGTAATATTATATTAAACAAAATAACAAAATATGTGTCAGCTAATTAATGAAAAATAAAGAGTAATATTGAAAATGTCGACTCAATTAAAAATTTTAACAAAAAAACCATATACACAACAGTATTATTGATCAAAAAAGGAAATAAAGCATGGAAAAAATTCAAGAAAATAAAAGGAGTATCAAGTTCATTTAGTGAAAAAGGATCAACGCCAAAATATGTTTATTCTTCAAAACTTCCTAAACTATATAATATGTAGCCTATACTGATGAAATTAAATTATTTTCCTGTAAATTGTGCAGATTATGTTTTATCTGTAATGTAAAAAATTATATAAGATTATTTGTCAAAACATGAAATAGAATAATCACAATTAAACCTTATTATTTGTGAAATGTTGCATAAAATTGGAATACTTAGAAAAATAAAATGTTTCCTACAAAAAATTTGTAAATTGGCATCATAGCTAAAACGTGTTTCTATGATGTAAATTTTATCAAAGTAAAAAATAATTAGTATTCCAAATAGATAAATTAAATAAACTGATATAATAGCTAAAAATGTTTTTTTTTCAAGTTATATTTTCTTAAAGTAAAACACAATAAATATTTCTAAAATATAAATCACCATGATAATTAAAATGCTTTTGTGTGAGGTAAAATTCATTCAACTAAAATTAATAAGTATCTTAGATATATAAATTATATAAATTGATATTATAATTAAAATGTTTGTGTGGTAAATTATATCCAAGTGAAAATTAATAATCATGGGATATATAAATTATGTAAAATGATATCATAGTTAAAATATTTTTTGTGTTAGCTAAATTTTATCCAATTCTATATATATATAAAACATAAGTTGATATCGTAGTTGAAATGATTTTAAATGAGATAAACTTTATTAATATTTCAAATATATAGAGGAAAAACTTATATATATATATATATATATATATATATATATATATATATATATATGCTTTTCCTCTAGGTAAATTTTGATAAGGAAAAATAAGATATATCTTTGTTTGTGTCATGTAAAAAAAAATATTTAGTAATAATAAAATTTTTGATATGGAAAATAATGCTACAATAAATTCCATACATAGATATTATAATTAAAATAATAAGTATTTAAGATATATATAAAAGTTTAAAATTTTCATTAGAGATTGCATGATATGAATGTGTAATTTAATTGACCTCAAACTATTCAAATTTGTAAATTATAATTCATTATAATAAGATAGGAAAATTAATGAAGAATAATTTATATGTAATATATTTGATTTCTATTGGTGCTTGATAGAGTCGGGTTTGAAATAGACCTAGGCTAATTTTACAACAAGAAAATATCATGTTTATAACACAACAATTATTTGAAAATAACATATAAAGAAAATTCAATTTACTGCATATTAAACATGTAAGGAATTTTATTTGTAGCAATTAACATAAATAAAAAAACAAATGAAAAAATACATTATTCAACTACTTGGTTGTGCTGCTAATGTTGGAGTTGTCCAACTAAATTTGTCACCCTTCCAACTAGGAATGTCTAGTTGACTTCCTATCCTAGGGAACCTCCACAAGTTCCCTAGCCCTCCAACCCCAAGTCCAAAAACAACTACCATAGTGTGTCTAAAACACTAGTACCAATACTCTCCAAATATGAACAAAACAATCGCACCACCAAAACCAAACTCCTCAATTCTCCTTAATTTCCCTTCCAATTCTTTCCTCTGATGCCAAAAAAGTAGAGATTAAAATATCCCCATTCTCCTCTCATCCTCCTTCCTCTTATGTCTCCCCCACACATCCACCTAAACCACCTATAAGTAAGGCCATGAAAACACCCCCATCCTTTTAATTTAACGACCTTCACTTTCACCCCTATATCCTATCCAAAAGCAAAATTGACGAAACTTGTCAAACTTTGGGAAACGGAATATTAATATTTAAATGTGAAAGAATTGTGAGAATACAACTTGTCAAAATTTCAAACTGGAAAATTAATATTTAATTTTGAAATAACTTTGAGGAGACAACTTGTCAATTGGGAAATGAAATAGTAATATTTAGCTCTAAAATGAATTTGAGGAGACTAACTTGTGAAACCTTGAGAAATTAAATAATAATAAAATATTAATATTAATTCATATCACTACAATGATAGAACCACAAGATTCTAATAAATTTAAAATTAATAAGTATATACCAATATAACTTAATAATTATAAGCCAAGATTTTAAGGTTATATTGATGCTAGGACAATAACCCTCCAAAATTATTTCCTAATCTAATTTTGGAGCCTCTCATCTATTGCTTCAAGCTAACCTACATCGTCTTGTCATTTTTTCATGTGTCTCAATTTTCGATCATCCTTGTATTTCTCCTAAGTTTCATTCTTTCCCATAAGTCAAGCTTCACTAGCTACGTTGTCTTGTCATGTTTTCATGTGTCTCAAGTGTCGATAATCCTTGTATTTCTCCTAAGTGTCATTCTCTCCCATAATTCAAGGTTCACTAGCTATCATCACTCTATCTTTGGAAACACTTGAGTTATATTGTTAAGGGAGAAAACATTAGATTTATTTGATTCAGTGACTAATCCTCTTCTCTATGTCATGCACACACACAAAAGTTGAAAAAGATTGGCCTTTCCTCCAAGAAAAACATACTTTATTCACTTAGCAGTAATAAAAGCCATTGTTGTGGACAAGTGTGCCCTCCCATGCAAAATCGCACTCTTGGCTCTTAAGTAAGTGGAAAACATTAGATTTCTTTGACTCAGTGACTAATCCTCTTCTCTATGCCATGCACACACACAAAAGTTGAAAATGATTGGCCTTTCCTCCAAGAAAGACATACTTTATTCACTCAGCTGTAACAAAAGCCACTGTTGTGGACAAGTGTGCCCTCCCATGCAAAAGCGCACTCTTGGCTCTTAAGTAAGTGCACTTCCTTCAAACAGTGCATCACACTCCACATATTCAAGGAGAGCACATTGATTGTTTTCAATAACTACACCCTATTTGAGTACACTCCTTCAGATCAGTGACTGCGCCCTTATGGTCCCAATGGAGCACACTCCATCTTGTCAAGGACAACGCCCTACTTCCTTTGTAGGCATGTTCTTTCCTTGTTGGAAGGGTGAGCACACTCCTTGAAAATGGGAGGCCACTACACTTTAACTAACCAACTCACTCATTAATTGACCATTGGTAGACATGCATGAGTTTTTTTTGCATGAAGATTTATTTATAACCGGCCCAATATTTCATTCATTCTCACATTGATTCCTAATTTTGGGTTGAGCACACTTATTTTCATTAAGGAGATCCTCTTTGATCTTAATCACAAGTATTACATGTATTTTTCTTGATTTCTTTTATGATTTTCACTATCACTTTTGTTTTCTTTTGTTATAGTTCCTCTTCATTTCAGTTTTTGTAGTAGTGTTTATATCCATTCTTCACATTACAAGTGTTAATTTGTTGTCTCAAGTGGCTCTTCACATTCTATGGCCTTTTATCTCTAGTTCATAATTGCAATGAAGTCTACAAGTATGTATAGATCCTTCCTCTTAGTAGTATCATGATTCTACTATGTAGCTGAAGATTACTTAATCCATTTCAAATCATCACATGTAAAAGCACACTCCCAGAGACCAAGTTTTTGCCTCGACACACTCTCATGAAATAAGAGTTCATTCCCTTGAAAAAATGTGCCCAACAAGAAGTATTGTCTCTCTTGAGCGCATGGAACAATAATAAGAAACAAACCTGACTTCATGATCACTAAGCATGTGCCTAGTGCCATCCCTTGCTCCCTTAAGCACACATCGCACCAAAAATCACCAAGCTTCATGCCTTGGCCACTGATTGTGTGGCTTGCACCCTTAGTGGGATCTTAAGTGCGTACCACATTTTTAAGCTCTTGAGAGCCTTCCTAGTGCTTTGAGCATGTGAACTCCACCCCTTAGCCTCTCTCTCTCTCTCTCTCTTTCTTTCTCTTGAGCAGATGGTGCACTTAGAAGCCCCAAGCAGGCCTAACTAACCATTATTGACTTCGCATGCACCTTATTTTTCCTTGATGTAGTTTTCACTCAAAATGGATTGTGAACAACCTCTTACACATATGATAAGATTTTGTTCTGAGCTAGACATGATTCTCCCTTCGTCACTATCATTCAATTGATTTTACATGCATTAGATAAGAAATTATTTGGAAATAATTCTTGGTCGACATGATTGTATCTCCACATGCAGGTGTTCCGGTACAAGTTATATCATTATTTTATCATATGTTGGAACCATGACTCCCACCACCCATCGAGTATTCTAAAGGAAACCTCAAAAGCAAATACCAAGCAAATAGTAGAGATAGTTAAGGCTACAGTTCTTGTCCTTTCAGATACAAAATAGTTTATTAGTAAATCATTCGAGGACTCATGGAAAGATATCGAGGATATTTTCCTAGAAGTAATAGTCCCTGAGAACCTGGAATAAAAGGCAGTATATATAAACATCAAATAGTCTAGGTTACATAACATTGAATGCAGATTCCTAGTGATGTCATGTGTAGAGGAAACTGAATGGATCATATCACACATTGATAATATAAATTTGGTCCTATGTAGCAAAAGAAAAAGTGATATCACCACTTATCATCCTCAAAACATGAATTCTTACTATAAGATGGCAAATCACAATCAGTATGGAAACACTCAGTTTTACAAAAGATGGGAAAACCTCAACACAAAGTACATCATTAAATCATGGTGCTAAGATCCCACCAAATTATTTCATATACCAAGTGTCATTTATCTGAAAATAATCTTAAGAAAGGTCTACTGGTACCTCATTAATATGTTTTGTAACTTGTATAGGTCGAAGAATGCAGAAATCTTTGAGGAGAATTGGATTTTTCTACTTCACATGGTTGTCACCAGAGGGAAGATATTTAATTGGGAAAATATCCTTTCTCATGAATTGAAGAATCATGTTGAGTAGGTCAAAAAAAAATTACTAGAAAAGAAAGCACCAGAGTTCTACATGTCATCTTTCCTATTAGATGGGATTTGTGCTAGGTATTCTTTCATTAGGATGAATTGGAATTGGACCCCATGAGAGAAGCTACCTGACTATTCACATTGCATAGTTCTATCAAAGACCAACTTTCATGACCAACCAAGTAAAGGAGGCACTGTATCACATCACAAATTGGTTTGATACATCAGAAAACATATTTATTAGATGATTCATATGTCAGAAAACTCCTCGTGTCATGCCAAGATATGTAACTAACAAGGTAGTATTGTAATAAGTAGTCTTTCAGCTAAATAATGGTCTGTCCACACAACTTCATAGGAGGAAAAATGATCCTTAGCCCTTTGTGAATTTTCAGATTGGGCTTTATCAACTAAAGAGCCTTTAGGTGACAGATGCAAAGATTGAATAACTAAAGTGCCTTCATTTTGGTACTAGAATTTTTCACAGGTATGACCCTACGAAGGTGTACAGGGAGCACTATGATAAGATAGGTACAACTGGTCACATGTACCAATGATTTTCTTAGGAGATGGAAACGTTAAGAGTTGGTACAATGCATTAAGAAAAGATTGCCCAGTACATGAAGGAGCGCCCTCCGAGATTATACAAACTATAGAAGCACAGATGGAGAAAGCACATCAAACAACAATTGTTCAAGTGGCCATTGCAACACCTAGAAAGAAATTGAAGCATGATTTAGCGGTAGAAACTAGCAGAAAGTTTAAAGTCGATCCTATGAGTGAAGGTGCCATTGAAGCATAGCAGCAGAGGAGTAAAAGGGAAGAAGAGGAAAAGGAGAATCAAAATGATTTGATTAGACAAAAGAAAGAAGTATAAGAAGAGATAAGGAGAGAAGAACACAAAAAGAGGAGCATAACAGAAGAACAACAAAAGAAACTCCAGGAGAAGACGTCGCACCACAGTTGGAGTAAGAACAAATGACTGAGTAAATAGAAGCATAACTGGAGGAAGAAGATGTTATTTGGAATATTGAGGATGAGCTAAGTACTCCATCTGATGCTCCACTCACAGGTGGTGATATCCCATTCACTGAGATGTGGATTACAACTCCACCAAAAGATGGGGTCATAGATGTATTTAATGTGACCTTCAATTAGTTGAAAAGGAGAATTTTACAAGAAAGGTGAAGGTACTTACTAAATGACCTTGAGCATCCAATCTATGTATCCACTAAGAAAGTGATATATTCCAACACTAGGAGAATCCCCCAAATGATCATGGTAGCTAATTTTCCTTCGTAAAAACAACACAAGACAATTTTGATTATCTCATGAGTGAGAACGCATGGTTGGGGAATGACTTGGATGTGACAAAGTGACAAGTAGATCATCTCACTGCCGAGAACCAGTGGTTGTCTTCTGGTAGTTTCAACAAAATGGATTTCCATTTAGCTATACTTGAGGCACTGGGACCAACGAAGGATACCATGAAGCAATTATATGATGAAATTATTCTCATGCATTAGATGTTGGCACCCTTGATTGGAATACATAAGAAATATCAAGATATTCTTAAGCTCTTGAAGGTTGCAAATAGAGTTGTTGATCTCATATAGGAGTGGGGTGCCAAGTATCTAGATGTTCCAGACCAATTTGTTAGAAAAGACAAAATCGCTATTGAGATGGATAAGGTACTGTCACAACAACACAGGGGGGGTTTAAGACAATATTTAAGACAATTTTCGCATAAATTGTCTTAACTTGAGACAAAAGAAAACTTGTATATTGTCTTAAATATTATCTTTAAGCAGGTGTCTCAAATTAAAATGTCTTAAAATACTGTCTTTATAAAGACAATATATAACACAAGCATTTTTGTCTCTCCAGAGACAATTTCATTTTTGTCTCTCTAGAGACAATAGTTGGGATTAAAGACATATTTTCTTTAAAGAGACAATATCTTTGATCCTAACTATTGTCTCTCTAAAGACAATAAAAAATTACATTCAAAGATAATAGAACATCACTTTTGTCTCATTAGAGACAATAAAATAATGAACCTAGAAAATATCTCGCCATTGAAATAAACCAAAATTAAAAGTATTTAATTAAAAATAAATTACAATATCATTGATTAATTCATATTAGGACACAGTGGAATCGAACCACCAACCTCCTACTTATAAAGCAAACTCTCTTCCATTCAGCTAGCACCCTTTAAATAATTATGTGAGAGTTATGGTAGTCCTTGAAATTTCATATATAGGCATTGATTTTAAAACTAGAAATTGCACCGAGAAGTGCAAAGGAACGTCGATAGAAGTGGGAGTGTGGAAGCCAATGAGAAAGTGAATAATATGGAAAGTGAAATACAATCGAAAGTTGAGTTTATATATATCTTCTAAAGCATGTAGCAAGGAGGTTAAATTTAACAAGTTACACACATAAATGTCCCAGAACACTGGAAACCTTTACAGGCACAAAGTATATCAATGTCTGAGAGAATCCCAAAAGAATGGAAATTTTGTAGAGATGTTACACAAATCGAAAGGACAATGGAAATCATGTGTTTACTAATGTTGGGGATGTCCAATCCCCCTTGATCACTTGGTAATGTGCAATTACAAAAAACTCAGAGACATCGTATCAATCTTTTTTACCCCACCTTGCTTGCCCAATAAATTTTTTGTAGTACCTATTGCAACATTTTATAGGCTACTTGAGAAGAAAAAAGACAAAATTTTTTGGAGTACCTATTCCAGCATTTTATAGGCTACTTGAGAAGAAAAAAAGACAGAAACCAATTTGACCCACTGCTAGAAATTTATCAACAATTGTGATCTTCTTGGAAGGAAGTAGGTCAATATTACTCCAAGCTTGAATTTTTCTTTTTTAAAACTTTGCTATTATCCATCTCCAATAATCAACAGCTGAAAAACTATTTACCGAAGGACCTACCCAAATAAGAAATAATCTCCCCGAGATTCATAAGCTTTCATTTATGATTCAACCAAGTAGGGGATTCATCTTGGCCAAAACAAAACCCTGTTTTTCCTCTCTAACAACTACTCTTGCTCCTTTTGCAAAAGTGTCGGAGCAAAAATTAGTACCCTCAATAAATTGTTGAATCAAGGAATGTGTTAAATACGAGGCGTCTGCAAAGTGGAAATTTGGGTATATTACAATACATATCCTAAATTTTGATATCATATGAATAACTTGTATAAGAGAAATAACGAAAATATTTTTCAAGTGAAGTTTCCATGGCTGAATGTCAATTCTCCAACACCTGTATTAGAGGTAAAAATAGTTCTATATTTTTTCCAAAGAATATCTAATACTGAAATAATCAGGTGGAGATTTCAAGTTACATTTAAACTGGCGTTCATCACTCATTATAGCCACTGAAATGGTCTATATATCAATGCATGTTTTGTACATAGTAAAAGTGGTAAGCTTTTAGGAGCTCTCTCTGGTGGACAAAGACAAATTCTTGGACTAGCCATAGTAAAACATCCTGGAATATTTATGCAGAATTAAAACAATAGTGAGAAGCAAAGAGATTGCATGTACCTTGAATCATATAATGGAACTAATTTATATTTATGCAGAATTAAAACCACAATGAGAAGCAAAGAGATTTCATGTACCTTGAATCATATAATGGAACTAATTTCTAATTGAAATCTTTCAAGAAAAGATATTAATGTAAAAGAAGGCTTGCATTACGTAACACTGTCAGAAATTTTGCATGGATGCTTCAGCAAGGTCATTCATGGATTTTTCTATAAATAAATAGAAGCATCAACTGAAGCAACAGGCTTCTCTACTCATAGTTTAAGGTTTTGTAAAGTTTTTTTCATTCCTTGGACTGGTTCTTCTAGGGGTGAAATTTGTGGATTAGAATCCACATCACACAGACATAAGCCAAAAGCTAGAGTTTCTTCCTGAAGGTGTACTTTTGAATAGAAGACAATTGTATGCATGTGATTTGGCTAAAATGGCACCAAGACTCACGTCCACAATCTCTTGAAAGATTTACCTGGGATTTGCTCAACCTTGTGGTTGAAGCCATTTTTTGGCATGCCATATGTAACCTCAAATGTTAATGCTTTGTTGCAACTATTTGTACGACACTTGGTAATGAATACTTCTAACAACTAGGATAGCAGATCTCTGCTTGGGTTGAGTTTAATAGTGAATGCATTTGTTCAAGCCATCTCCCTCATCCTTTATGTCCCATGACACTCTCTACCCTAAGCTGGCCCTCACTAGCCTACCAACACTATCATAAGGCCTAAGGTGCCCTTAGTGATGAAGTCTAGGCCTAATTTCATACCTTTTAATCCATCCTTTGGAGGAGATAGAAACTAAAATTCCTTTAGCGAAGGCTATTAGATAAAGGAATTTTAGTTTCTAGCTCCTCCAAAATATGGATTAAAAGGTATGAAATCAGGCCTAGACTTCATCATTAATGGCACCTTAGGCCTTATGATAGTGTTGGCAGGCTAGTGAGGGCCAGCACAGGGTAGTGAGTGTTGTGGGACATAAAGGACAAGTGAGATGGCTTGAACAAATGCATTCACTACTAAACTCAACCCAAGCAGAGATCCGTTATCCTAGTTGTTAAAAGTATTCATTAGCAATTGTCATACAAATAGTTGCAACAAAGCATTAACATCTGAGGTTACATATGGCATGCCAAACAATGGCTTCAACATTATGAAGTGACTTACTTATTTATCATTTTATGTCTGTTATTCTTCATGCAATGAAATATATTATATAACACAACAATTATTCACAATCTAAACCTTTAAACTTCTGATTGCAATGGATATCATAAAAATTGTGAACAGGATAAGATGTCTGTATACTAAATTACTTACTGCTACAGCTTGAAATTCATCAAAATTGGTTGCTATGGTTTCCCACTGGCAAGGACAAATGACATTTACCCTAGTCTTATTTTTTACCTCAATCTTCCAAATCTCCCTATATAAACGGTGACCAATAATGGAATCATCCTCATACCTTAAAATCAATCCAACATATAAGTATTAGAATCAATTTATCACAACTTCCTAAAAAAATCAAATAAAGAATACAACATGATGAACAGATCAATTATAACATTAGTAAATACTCGAATAAAAAGACCTGGAATGAACCAAAAAGAAGCAAAAAGATAGGTTTGGCACAACAAGCCCTAGAGTTATGGCTCTTTAATACTACTTGTCATGATCCTACCTATGGTCCCACTCAACAAAGCAGGCACCCACATACTTAAAATTTTGATTCTTTTGTGCAATATGTTTCCAAAATCTCCACCTTATAACAATTAAGGCTTAGCCCTGGATGCGGGTGACACAGGTGTCATAAATGGTTCAAAAGCCAACTGTTAATTGTGAGTACCACATGCTGTAGAGCAGCGGGGCTCCCCATAACTTCACCTTATGTAAAGCGGATAGACAACATTATGACGGATGATGAGCCCCAATTTTTGGTACAATTTGGGCTCATTTGGCCTACTTACCTTGCTCAACCATTCATCTTTTATCACTTATGCATTCATTTCTTAGTATATTTGTGTTATTTGTAGGAAGAAGGGCAGGAATTATATCTATGTGGCTAATACATGATGATTTCAGGTTTTTGGCATTAAAGAGAGCAAAAGACCATGCAGAAGGAGACAAGGAGACAACAAAGGTGGCATTGCAGGTTTATAGGGAGGTTGTCTACAGCCTTAAATAACCTCCCTCGTGATTTTCACCTTAACTCCGAGCTCCAACAGCTCTCCCCACCGAGCTTAGAGGCAGCCAACAGATTCTACAGGATCAGCAGTTTGACTTTCAGTTGGACAGCCAAGCTCCACGAATGGAGGAAGCCAGCTTGATCTTCATTGTGTATAAATATGAAGGTCGTAGCCTTTGATAGGAGCTTTTTGAACTTTTGAACTAGTATTGTAATTTCTGAGCACGAGCTACAGCTCGGTGTTTGTTTTTGTAAGCCAGTTTTGGCATGACATTAGACTCTTGATTATGAATAAAGGCAAGCAGATTTGGATCTAATTCTGAGCTTTTAAGGGAGCTATAGCTCTCAGGTTAGGGCCCAACCTGAGAGCAATAGACCTCCTCTTCGTTGTATTGTTACTTGTTTCCTTGCAGCACTTTATTTCCTCTGTTTTGATATGCATTTAGAATTTACAGTCTGCTGATTTGATTTCTTGTATGTGATTGAGTAGGATTCATTTACAGTTCAAGTGCTTTCAGTTGCTTAGATTAGAGTAGGAGGATTTTAATTCATTAGAGCTCAAAAAAGGTTGATAGTGCACCAGCTGCCATCTCTGTCTAGAGATTGGGGGTGTGGGTTGTACCAACCACCAACAACGCAGTCTTATGCTTTCATGTGAGCTGCCACACAGTCATTGCAATCGTATATCTTTCCATGAATTTTGCTCTAGAGCCATACTTCTTCACTCTAACTCCATGCACGACTTCTCTTCACGATTTACATTGCTGTTCATTGGTTAAATAGCACAGGTAGCACAGGTTAGTGGATTCTCGTTTTTGGTGCAAGACATAAGCAATTTGTTTTATTTACACTGCTCAGTATCATTCCGTTTCCTTCTTCTTCTTCTTAACCACGCCTAAAGCCACCTACTCGACCTCTGTCCAACTCGTTTACCTTCCAACTTTTCCATTGCCCACGTAGCTCCATTTTCTTGACCTTTCGTTGCTTCCATCCTTCTACCCACCAACCAACTTCATGCACTCTTTCCCCATCTTATTTCTCTACCCCTGAGCCATCACAAGCTCCATCTCCGTCTTACCTATCCACCCCTACTGCTCCATCACTTCACCATCACCCAAAACTCCCACGTTAGAACATCCTGTAGAAGTTAGCAGACCTCCTGTAGAATCCCTGAGTTTCCTGTAGGATCCCCTGCAGACATCCTGTAGGAGCCTACAAACTCGGTTGCCGAGTACCTGAACGTTGTGGACTTCTGTGGACTGATGCTAGGGATCCCCTGGGACCTCTCCTAGCCCTCCTGACCTTTCCCCAAGCTTTCTCTCCCTTCGCACCACCTCTACACAGCCAAACCCTAATAAGAAACAAAATCATAATCACTCCATCCACTTAAGCAAAAATACAAAAACAATGTTCTTTTCAATGGAAGTAGTTTGAGTTCATGCATTTCACATCACTAGAAGTAATGGCATCATTTTTAGACATTTGCACTCTCACTATTGCATCATAGAGGTTAAACTAGTCAGATTAGGGTTTACTAGGGTTTCCATGTTTTGGTTGGCTTCCAGTTCATTTTTGCAAAGTAGATTAATTTCCTTTAAGATAGCCTTCGTCCATCATTTAGAAAGCTTCTTCTGAGAGCATATAGAAGTTGGCTTGAGCCCTAGCGGACTTGTGCCAGCTGACCAAGTGACAGCTGCGAGAAGAGCTAGTACTTGTGCATACAGCACCGTCACTTCCAAGTTTGTACGAACTACCGGGTTGATAAAATTAGAGATAGGAAGCCCCAGGAGTTGTAGCATTATTGCTACAATACTGGAGCCCACCATCTTTTTGGCGCCGTTGCCAGGGAAGTGTCAGAGTATTAGTCATTGTTGCTTTTCTTCTATTTTTTTACTCTTGCCTTCTGCTAAGTAGTTTATTTCATTTCCATTCTGCAAAAGTAGCATAGATTAGCATTTCCTGCTTTCATAGATTAGCATTTCCTGCTTTCATAGATTAGCATTTCCTGCTTTCATAGACTAGCATTTCCTGCTTTCATAGATTAGCATTTCCTGCTTTCATAGACTAGCATTTCCTGCTTTCATAGACTAGCATTTCCTGCTTTCATAGATTAGCATTTCCTGCTTTCATAGATTAGTGTTTCAATTCTGCAAGCGTAGATTAGTGTTTCCATTCCTGCAATTTCATTTGAGCAAAGTAGATTAGTTCTTTCCTGCCTTCAGTTTAATTCTGCATCTTTATAGTTAGTTGTAGATCAATCTGTTTCAGTCTTGCAGGTACAAAAGAAAAAAGCAAAAGCAATAAAAAAATAAAAAAAAAGTCTTTTCCATTTCATGCCTCGTAGAAACCGAGATAAATTAGGCAAATTCTTACCCAACACCCCCACCACATCACTGAGTCACCCTTCTTTCTTCTTCGGTGACAGTGATCCAGAAGAACCTATAGGTGAACCTCCTGAGATATACGAAGATCCTATAGCAGAAGAAGAATTAGAGACCATCCCATCTGAAACTATGGCTGACAATAGAAGAGAAGATGAGAGAATAGAAGGTGCCTTCCCAATCCGAGAGACCAATGGAGAGATGAAAATGAAGAACATTAGCCCCTCTGCCTTACCTCACTTCCATGGACTGACTACTGAAGATCCTGATACCTTCCTGTTTGAGTTTGCTGTCCTTTGTAGAACCTATGACTATACTGAAGATGAGCAGAAGCTGAAACTCTTCCCTTCCACTCTTAAGGATGCAGCATTACGCTGGTTCATGGGCTTACCTGGGAATAGTATCACCACTTCGGCTCAGATGCAGCAAGCTTTCAATACCAAGTACAGGGATTACTGTAGGTCCAAGGAAACCAAGGGAGAAATCTTTCGGATGACCATGGGAAATTATGAGTCCTTAGAGGATTATGAGGAGAGGTTCCAACTTAGCTATAAGCGGGCCAGGTGCACACTCGACCCTGAATCCCTCAAGTTGGTCCTGCTCCGAGGAGTCCCTGAAGACCTCTTAAATACCCTTCACATGTTAGCTGGGGGGGACATTTACCAACTGCCTTATGAGGACATCAAGACTGTGTTTAGAAACCACTCCAGGGCAGCACAGAAATGAGGTAGAGGAAACCTCCTCTCAACTAGTGTCCCTTTCTCCAAACATGAGCTTGCAAACCAATTAGAAGATATTAAGAGTGAGGTGAGAGAGACCATTGCCATGCAGCTGGACACATTCAGGATCCAGCAGAAGAAAGAAGAAGCTGAGAGAGCCTTGGCTATCTTCTGCCCTAGGTGCACAAGGAGACACCCTAAGCACGAATGTCCATTGCATTCGGTTGAAGTGTGTTTCGTTTGTGAGGAGGACCATCCCACAAATCAATGTCCAACCTTGCCTAGATTTAAAGCCATGTACCAAGAGACAGAAGCTCCCACTGAACCTCTCTATTACCTCAACCAAAGGAGGCCACAAGGACCTAGAACTTACCAGCAGGGGATGCAAGGGGCACCTCAAGCTTATTACAACCCCAACCAATCGACTCCTATGCCTTCCTGGGGTCCCCCTACTCATCCTTCCTGGTCTATGCCTCCTCCATGGTCTTATCCACCTCAGTACCCTACTCCACCCGCTACTCATTCTTATCACTCACAGGCCCAGCCACAGCCTCAGTGGAATGCACCTCAGTCGGGGTGGAGGCCCCAATACAACACTCCTCCTGCCATTTTGCCTCCACCACCAGTTCAACCTCAACCATTACCTCCTGCTCCTCCAAGGCAACCCCGAATACCTGCTCAACCGAACCCGAACCCCAACAATAGACAGGCCCAGCAGGTATACGCTGGGGAAACATCATGCACTACCTATGCTGTGGAGATCTAGGAGATCAATCTTCGATCTGGCAAGACTCTTCCAGATCGCCAATCTCCTCCCCCAGAGGATGAGGAAGATAAACAGGAAAGTGAACCAAAGGCTATTCCACCCTTTCCTGAGAGACTAACAGCCACCACACAACCCAACCCAGAGGAGGATGAGCTTCTGGGTGAGCTTAAGCAGTTGTGTGTAAAAATACCACTTCTCCAAGCCATCAAGGATGTGCCAATATACAACAAACTAGTTAAGGAAAAGTGTTTCAAACACCCAGGCAGGCGGAAGAAAGATGCTTCAACTATCAATGTCATAGGACAACTGTCTGACCTTATGTTAGGACAAGTCATCTGCCCAAAGTATCTAGATCCTGGGAGTCCTGTAGTGGATGTCCACATCAATGGCATCATCATACCACACACTTTGATTGATTTGGGGGCTGCCATTAATGTGATGACCAGGGATACCATGCTCAAACTCAATCTTCAGGGTTCCTTGAGGAAGACCTCGACAGTACTGCAATTAGCAGATCGCTCCACGGTGACTCCCGAAGGGATTGTGGAGGATGTCTTGGTCTCTATCGACTCTTGGGAATACCCTGCAGATTTCTTGGTTCTACAACCCAAGGCAAAGCTTACTGGATATCCTCTCATTTTGGGAAGGCCTTGGTTAGCCACTGCAGATGCTTACATAAGTTGTCGTGCAGGAAATATGACCATCAAAAATGGTCCTATGTCCAAGCAGCTAGTCCTATACCCTCCTGCCCAACCCTCCTTAGAGCATGACTTACCACTCTGGTTGGAGGAAGGAGAGGAAGACGAGGTGTACTCAGCACCTCTGTGCACCCTAGATACCACCAGAAGAGACCCCCCAACCGAGGATGACTTGATTGAGACCCTGATCCAGAATCCACCTTCCAGTGCACTATCCTTAGAGAAATTGGTGGAGGATGCCCAAGCCAGCACCCTAGCGGATCTTTTTACGACCAACCCTGTCACTCCCAGAGTCAAGAATGTGGAGTTCGGCCCTGAGAAAACGTTAAAGATCAGCTCCTCCCTATCTTCTTCCCAAGAAAAGGAGCTGTGTAACCTGTTGGCTAGTCACCTAGATGCTTTTGCTTGGAGCTATAAGGAGATGAAAGGAGTCCATCCCTCGGTATGTACCCATCACATATACATCAAAGAGGTTTGTAAACCGGTTAGACAACCTCAGAGGAGAATGAATCCAGCCCTTAAGGACATTGTCAAGGAAGAATTGCAAAAACTGTTGGATGCCGGATTCATTTACCCCATCTCAGATAGTGAATGGGTGTCCCCTCTGGTGTTGGTTCCCAAGAAGAATGGGAAGCAGAGAATCTGTGTGGACTACCGAGAACTGAACAAAGCTACCAAGAAACACCATTTCCCTCTACCTTTCATAGATCAAGTGTTGGATGGACTGGCAGGAAAGAAGTTCTTCTCTTTCCTGGATGGGTTTAGCGGGTACAACCAGATTCAAATCAGCCCGGAAGACCAAGATAAGACCACCTTCACTTGCCCTTGGGGTACCTTTGCCTACCGAGTTCTTCCCTTTGGGCTATGCAATGCTCCTGCTACCTTCCAGAGAGTTGTCTTAAGCATCTTCTCGGAGCTGGTCCATGATGCAGTAGAAATCTATATGGATGACTTTACTCCTTATGGGGACAACTTCCAGGAAGCATTGTCCAATCTGGGAAAAGTCCTAACCAAATACATTGAGATGAACCTGTCCCTTAGTCCTGAAAAATGTAAATTCCTGATGACTGAAGGGACCGTGTTAGGCCATACCATTTCTTGCCAGGGGTTACAGGTGGATCCTAACAAAATTTCTCTCATCAAGAAGGTTCCACCTCCTCAAAAGGTAAGGGATGTTCGGAGTTTCTTGGGATTAGCAAGATATTACTGGAGATTCATTAAAGACTTCAGCAAGCTAGCCTCGCCATTGTTTGGCCTGTTGGCAAAAGATGTGGAGTTTAAATGGACTGACGATTGTCAGAGGGCTTTGAATGAATTGAAGGACAAGTTGGTGTCAGCCCCAATCCTGAGAGGTCCAAACTGGGCCCTACCTTTCCACATCCACACTGATGCCTCGAACAAAGCCATAGGTGCAGCTTTAGGACAAGTCGAACAAAAACTTCCATATGCCATTTACTTTGTTAGTAAAAACTTGTCCAAAGCTGAGCTGAATTACACTGTAACCGAGAAGGAATTCTTGGCTGTGGTCCATGCACTGAACAAGTTCCGACACTATATCACTGGCTATCAAACATTTGTACATACAGACCATGTTGCCATTAGATATTTAATGAATAAACCAAATGTGAATGCTCGTATTATTAGATGGTTACTTTTGTTGCAGCAGTTTGATTTGACCATTGTTGACAAACCAGGTAAAGAAAATGTTGTTTCTGAATTTTTGTCTAGATTGGATTTGTTTGCAGATGAGGATGGAATGGTGGATGACTAGATGCCTGATGAACATCTGTTTGCTATCTCAGCACTCTCTCCATGGTTTGCTGATATAGCAAACTACCTTGTTTTAGCACAGTTCCCTCCGCACCTATCTTCAAGGGAGAAGAGCGGAATCATTAGAAAAAGTGCCCCATTTACTTGGATCGGGGGCAATCTGTTCAAGCTTGGCCCCGATCAAATCTTAAGGCGTTGTGTAAGGGAGGAGGAAGTCTTTGATATCCTCCTCACCTGTCATGATGGGCCTTGTGGAGGACATTTTGCAGCAAAGAGAACTGCCTTCAAAATCCTGCAGGCAGGCTACTATTGGCCCACACTTCATCAAGATGTTAGAAGATATGTCAGCCAGTGTGACCAATGCCAAAGAATGGGGAAACCGACCCAAAGGGATGAGATGCCTCTCCAACCTCAGGTGACTCTTGAGCCATTTGAGAAGTGGGGTATGGACTTTGTGGGCCCAATCAACCCTCCTTCGAGGCAAAGGTCTTACATCATTGTGTGCACTGACTACCTAACAAAGTGGGCAGAGACCAAAGCAATCAAAGCAGCAATAGAAGAAAAGGTGGCCGAGTTCCTAAGAGAAAACATCTTCTATAAGTTTGGCTATGCAAGAGAGCTGGTCACCGATCAAGGGAGCCAGTTCACCTCCAACCTGGTTGAAGATCTACTAGCTCATCACAAGATCAAGCATAGGACTTCCACCCCCTATCACCCTCAAGCAAATGGGCAGGTGGAAGTCACCAATAGAGCATTAGAAGGGATCTTGACTAAAGTGGTGAGCAGCAGCAGAAAGGACTGGGCAGATTGCCTGGTTGAAGCCACATGGGCTTACAACACCACTTGGAAGACCACCACCGGCTTCACACCTTATGAGCTGGTCTATGGGAAGAAAGCTTTGCTGTCCATTGAGTTTGAATACAACACTTTGAGGATGGCAGCTCAGCTAGATCTAGATGTCAGCCATGCACAACAAGAAAGGTTATTGCAGCTGAATGGACTGGATGAGCACCGAATGCAGGCCCTCCTTCACTCAGAAGTGGTTCAACTTCAGAGAAAGGTGTGGCATGACCAACATCTCCATGACAAGAAATTTCAGCCGGGAGATTGGGCTTTGTTGTATGACTCCAGATACAAAAATTTCAAGGGGAAGCTGAGAACCAGATGGCTAGGACCATATACAGTGGAAAAATGTCATGACAATGGATCTGTGCTTATTCGGACCATTGATGAGGAAGCCATCCCCATGCTTGTCAATGGGCATAGATTGAAGATCTACAGGAAGCCTCTCTCAAGACAAGAGTTCATCAAAACTATGGAGAAATCAGTATTAGTCGTAGAGAAGGGTTCTGCCTCTCCTTTGGGCATACCCTGAAAGATCTAAAAAAATAAAAAATAAATAAAGATCCTTGGGTGAAAACCTCTCTGAGGCGCCCAAGGCAGGTGGTAGGGGTGAAAACCTCAATGAGGCACCCCTATTGTCTTTCAAAAAAAAAAAAGAGATTGGAAAAGATCCTTGAGTGAAAACCTCTTTGAGGCGCTTAAGGCAGATGGCAAGGGTGAAAACCTCAATGAGGCACCCCTGTTATCTTTCAAAAAAAAAAAAGAGAAAAAAGAAAAAGAAAAAAAAGAAAAAAACAAAAGAAAAAACAAGGTCAGCAGATTCATTATGTAAAATTGCATGCAGGTTGCAGGTGTTCTATGGAGGAGAGGGAGCCTCTCAACTCAGAGCTTAGGATCCTTATCATGCTGTCAGGAAACCTCACCAGCACCTCCTCCAAGAATACTCATTTTCTCCAAGGTATGTGCAATTTTATTACAGCTTGAGTCTTCTACAGGAAGACGCAGAGTTTCTACAGGAAGACGCAGATTTTCTACAGGAAGGTGCAGACTCTCTACAGGAAACGCAACCTTTCTACAGGAAGCTCTGTATTTCTACAGGAAACTTCCTGTAGAAGCTCAGAACGGCCCAGAATTCATTTCATGAGGAGATCTAACGACTAAGGATCGGTTTGGATGCATGCAAGCCACTGTTGTCACCCTTGCACATTGTTGTTATCTTGTTCCACCATCCTTGTCGGCATGCAACGAAGTTACCTGCACCAGCAAAGCAGATCGATGAGTTCTCAAGAAAAAGCAAATTTTAAATGAAAGAACGCTGGAGATCTCACACCATATTCATCCCAGTCAACCAGAAACTCCGAGAGCGTGATCGTGAGGCCAGATCCTTCGTCGTGCAGCATGCACCCAAGGAGGAAGAACTGTTACAAGACATCCCGCGGGAGTCCTGTAACAGTTAAGCCCGCTAGAGTGGATACCATTCACAGCGCCGGCCATATGCAATGGAACGTGGGCAAACCTAATCCAAACATGAACCTCCGGGCCTGTGTAAGTTTGCCAGCAGCAGGTAAATCCACTCATCAGTGTCCACAAAACCGAAACATCGTGTGCAGTCGCGAAGGTAAGTGTCTCGACCCTTCCTTCCCTCAGATTGCATGAATTTTACTTTGATTTGATTGCAAAGTGTAAAGGTGAATGGGTTGAGCGGCCATATGGCCATTTGGCTGGCCACGTCGGCCATTTAATGGTCTAGTTGGATGTTTGGGTGGCGGCCATGACAAAAAGAATGGGCAGCATGCACGTGAGAGTAATCCCGTCGGGAAAAAAACGAGTTTAACAGAAGAGGCGGCGGCAGATCTGCGGGAATTGATGCGGCAGCAAGTGAATGCGCAGTTGAATGATGGGATGACGTCGCCCAACGGTCTGGCGGGGATAGCTCACCCCCGTGCCACGGATTCCACCGATTCAAAATCTAATCGGCTAGATTGTCCTCATGCATTTATCAACCACCGTTTTGAACTCGAGTGGCTATCCTGATCTTTCTGCAGTTCGATACACCGAGCTTTTGGCTATCAGAACGCTTGTGAAGCACACCCAGAGCGCAGACCAACTGCAGTCTTTCCCGAAAATTGCGCGCTGCTCCTACAGGAACGCTGCTTCTACAGAAACGCAATTTCTACAGGAAGGTGGGTGCCTCATGTAAAAAGGTGGCAGATTAAAAAGGTAACCCTGAACTCTTCATGCAACTGGTTTTTAAAGGTGGCAGAATCGTCATCCACAGTCTGGTCATAGAAAAGTGGTGAAATTGTTGTTTGCTGTGCCTATACTGTCATTCTACAGGATGTCAGGGTAATTAAATTGTGTTAAGTTCCTCAGGGATAAGTTTTGTGGATTATGTGCATGATAGAAGCGTAATCCTACGCTCTGTCTCAGTAGACCAAATTTCTTCCACAATCACCACCTCTGGTTAAGGAAACTGTTTTATCATGCCGGGTGGGTTTATTAGACGAGAACCCACTGATTCAACCAAGTTAAGGGAAAACCAGGAGGTGGTGGAGCTCTTCACACGGGTTCAATGGATATCTTTTTGTGACAAATTGCAGGGTTATGACGATGAAGTGGAAGAAGAATTTTTGCAGGCTCTGAGGCCGAAATCCAAGACACTGGCCACAGTGAACTTCAGAGGCCTAAGCCTCAAGCTCACCCCTCAATATATTAGTCGAATTACTGAACTTCCAATGGGTTTGCCATGGGATACGGAAGAAAGGAAGTTGAGCCAGCAGGCCAAGAAAGAATTCTTTCCACCTGAGGAGGAATTCTCGGAGGACAAAAATGGGGTGCGAAGAACCAGCTTGCTGCCACCATGGAATGAAGTTAGCCTACAGATCATGAAGTATATAACCTGTGAAGGCCGTTTTACCATCGTGTACGCGTATCACTTTCGGTTGCTCACTGAATTGAGGCACCGGATTGATCTTCCTGTAGAACAGAAACTGAGCATTCCTTATTTCCTGCTACAGTCTCTAACTGAGTGTGCCACAAAGTTAAAAGAAGGCATACCAGATCAGGTAGCCCACGATGGGTTAATCAAACTTCTTGTGGGGGATGCGCTCCATTCACATAAGGTTCCCCTCTCATGGGAATCATTCAGAAATTTGACAAGAGATGGAGACATAAGGATGTTGATTGAAGAAACGGGTTCCTCCAGCAGTGAGGAAGAAGAATCAGTGGCCGAGGGAAAGAAGGAAACAGGCCAGAAGACCCCGACCACAGTGGAGAAGAAAGAACAAAAGAAGAAGTATGAGAAAAAGGATGACAAAGAAAAAGGTGACACACCCATTTTGTCAGCAAGAGAGAAAAGGTTGCAGAGCAGAACAGACAAAGCTGAGAAGGTCCACATCAGCCCAAGCACCTCATCAGCACCCGCAACCAAACCAAAAAGAAAAACCCATGCAGCAAAGCAAGCCAAGGTGGCGACACCTGTGTCTACAGGAAAGCAGAAATAGGCTTCTACAGGAAGCCCGAAAATAGAGAGAGGTTCTTCTACAGGAAGCCCGAAAATCATTGAAAAAGGGGCTTCTACAAGAAGCCCGAAAATTACCAAAACAGGGGCTTCTACAGGAAGCCCGAAATTGGCTAAAACAGGGTCTTCTACAGGAAGCCCTGAAAAGGTGAAACCCAAGGAGAAGAAGGTGGACATTCTGGCAAGGGAGGCAGCAACTGTACTAGCTGGCCTCAGCACGCCACCTAAGCCAAAAGAAAAGAGGAAGAGGGAGACCCCTTTATACTTTAAAGCTCGAAGAAGTGTTAGGATAAAGACGGGCAAGCCACAGCCTTCGTCCAGTAGCCCGATTGTCATTGAAGATGCCCCTGCTTCTCCCAAGGAAAAATCCCCAGCAAGGATAACAGTCACCTATGAGAAGGGGAGTCCAAAGAAAAATATGTGGCAAGAAAGGTTAGACCTGTTGACTGAAAAAGCTCGGCTACAGGAAGCTGAAAATGTTCTACAGGACACTCTGGCCCGGCTACAGGAAACCGAGAAGAGGGAAGGAGAAGGACCCTCATCACCACCAAAGGAGGGTGAGATAGAGCCACCTAAAAAGGCAGAAAAAGAACATATACCAGAGCCCAGCCCTCAGCCTAGTCTGAGTTCATACTACACCTTTTTAGAGGCGGGCAAAATCATACCGCAGAAATTTACTGTACCCCTATTTTTTGCATTAGAAGAAGAAAGAGTCCGAACCCACACATGGATGCAAATCGCCAAGTCAAAGGGTGTGGCGGACATAGGTCCCTTACAAGAGCAACTCAAGGAGGTCAGGAGTGAATTCGCCATGGCTAAACATGTGGCTAATTGCCAACGTGTGCTTCTACAGGAAGAAAACCAGAAGCTGAGATTGTAGCTACAGGAGCTAAGGGCAGGGGCAGGTACATCCTCCAAAGACACCATAGAAGAACAACAAGGCAAAAAGGAGCTGACCACCAGTCTTGAGGAGCCAATGACACTTCTACAGGAAGCAGAACAGCAAGCACAAATTGAAGTGCAAGCTCTAAAAGAACAGCTGCAACAAAAGGAAGCACAATTGGCCTGCATGGCCAGTTGGGCCATGGAAACAATACAGTGCAGACAACCTGCAAAATCCTATGGGTTGTACTTGAAAGATCAATGGCTACAGTTCCAAATAAATACCTGGGCACAAAGAGGTATTTCTCAGATCCAAAACCCACAGCAATTTTCTGAGTTGTGCAGTACTAGTTCGTCAGAAGATAAAGCCAAATTGGCAGAGTTCTACCTCCACAATTTGGTTTTGCCTAATGAAGTCTCCTGGGATCCCAATACTGCCTTGGGTGATATGCAATTGATGGCGTTCGCTTCATGGTTGAACCATGAGGATCAAAGAGCAGCTGAAGCAAAATCGGTCATGAACCGAGAATTGAACGAGCCATTGTTCATTCGAGCAGAACCAGAGGATCCGGTTGCACTCATCTCAGCACACCAACAGTTGTCTACTGATCCCACAACTTCCTTGAGATTTATGGACCAACAGGCCCAAGCCATAGCTCATTTTGAAGACATGGAAAGACTGCTAGGAGAAAATGCTACCCAAGCATGCACACGCAGATGGAACACCTTGGCACACAGTTTGAAAATCCGAGAGTACCATACCCCAACTCGGATGAGAGAAGCTTCGGTAAGGGTAGACCTTTACAAGAAATCCATGCAAAGCCTCCAGGCCAACTGGATTGGCCTTAAACTCAGCCCACCACTACTGCTAGAGCTGACTGAAGGCAATACAGAGGAGGATGACAGTGAACAATGGGAAGAGGTGAACAGGAAAGCTGGGTTTCACATCAGCAAGGAGGACACTACCACAGAGGCTTGGGATGTAAGGGAAGCAGTAAAAGCAATGAAAGATGAAGATTTGGACTAAGTTGCTCAAGGATGAGCAAATATTTTAGTTGGGGGGTGATGATGAGCCCCAATTTTTGGTACAATTTGGGCTCATTTGGCCTACTTACCTTGCTCAACCATTCATCTTTTATCACTTATTCATTCATTTCTTAGTATATTTGTGTTATTTGTAGGAAGAAGGGCAGGCATTATATCTATGTGGCTAATACATGATGATTTCAGGTTTTTGGCATTAAAGAGAGCAAAAGACCACGCAGAAGGAGACAAGGAGACAACAAAGGTGGCATTGCAGGTTTATAGGGAGGTTGTCTACAGCCTTGAATAACCTCCCTCGTGATTTTCACCTTAACTCCGAGCTCCAACAGCTCTCCCCACCGAGCTTAGAGGCAGCCAACAGATTCTACAGGATCAACAGTTTGACTTTCAGTTGGACAGCCAAGCTCCACGAATGGAGGAAGCCAGCTTGATCTTCATTGTGTATAAATATGAAGGTCGTAGCCTTTGATAGGAGCTTTTTGAACTTTTGAACTAGTATTGTAATTTCTGAGCACGAGCTACAGCTCGGTGTTTGTTTTTGTAAGCCAGTTTTGGCATGACATTAGACTCTTGATTATGAATAAAGGCAAGCAGATTTGGATCTAATTCTGAGCTTTTAAGGGAGCTATAGCTCTCAGGTTAGGGCCCAACCTGAGAGCAATAGACCTCCTCTTCGTTGTATTGTTACTTGTTTCCTTGCAGCACTTTATTTCCTCTGTTTTGATATGCATTTAGAATTTACAGTCTGTTGATTTGATTTCTTGTATGTGATTGAGTAGGATTCATTTACAGTTCAAGTGCTTTCAGTTGCTTAGATTAGAGTAGGAGGATTGTAATTCATTAGAGCTCAAAAAAGGTTGATAGTGCACCAGCTGCCATCTCTGTCTAGAGATTGGGGGTGTGGGCTGTACCAACCACCAAAAACGCAGTCTTATGCTTTCATGCGAGCTGCCACACAGTCATTGCAATCGTAGATCTTTCCATGCATTTTGCTCTAGAGCCATACTTCTTCATTCTAACTCCATGCACGACTTCTCTTCACGATTTACATTGCTGTTCATTGGTTAAATAGCATAGGTAGCACATGTTAGTGGATTCTCGTTTTTGGTGCAAGACATAAGAAATTTGTTTTATTTACACTGCTCAGTATCATTCCATTTCCTTCTTCTTCTTCTTAACCACGCCTAAAGCCACCTACTCGACCTCTATCCAGCTCGTTTACCTTCCAACTTTTCCATTGCCCACGTAGCTCCATTTTCTTGACCTTTCGTTGCTTCCATTCTTCTACCCACCAACCAACTTCATACACTCTTTCTCCATCTTATTTCTCTGCCCCTGAGCCATCACAAGCTCCATCTCCGTCTTACCTATCCACCCCTACCACTCCATCACTTCACCATCACCCAAAACTCCCACGGTATAACATCTTGTAGAAGTTAGCAGACCTCCTATAGAATCCCTGAGTTTCCTGTAGGATCCCCTGCAGACATCCTGTAGGAGCCTACAAACTCGGTCGCCGAGCACCTGAACATTGTGGACTTCTGTGGACTGATGTTAGGGATCCCCTGGGACCTCTCCTAGCCCTCCTGACCTTTCCCCAAGCTTTCTCTCCCTTCGCACCACCTCTGCACAGCTAAACCCTAATAAGAAACAAAATCATAATCACTCCATCCACTTAAGCAAAAATACAAAAACAATGTTCTTTTCAATGGAAGTAGTTTGAGTTCATGCATTTCACATCACTAGAAGTAATGGCATCATTTTTAGACATTTGCACTCTCACTATTGCATCATAGAGGTTAAACTAGTCAGATTAGGGTTTACTAGGGTTTCCATGTTTTGGTTGGCTTCCAGTTCATTTTTGCAAAGTAGATTAATTTCCTTTAAGATAGCCTTCGTCCATCATTTAGAAAGCTTCTTATGAGAGCATATAGAAGTTGGCTTGAGCCCTAGCGGACTTGTGCCAGCTGACCAAGTGACAGCTATGACAAGAGCTAGTACTTGTGCATACAGCACCGTCGCTTCCAAGTTTGTACGAACTACCGGGTTGATAAAATTAGAGATAGGAAGCCCCAGGAGTTGTAGCATTATTGCTACAATACTGGAGCCCACCAACGGATATGGCGGTATCTGGGCATTTATGGTTTGCTCTGTTCGAAGCATGGCAAGGAATGTTATATTCAAGGTATCTCGGCTCATCTCTCTCATGGTTAGTATTCATTCTTCTTGCTCTGAGTTCTGGCCTATGAAGGTTTCGGGTGGTGAGAGGTTCTCCGTTTACAGAGGCGCGCTTCGCAGGTTTCAGGCTCGTTTCAGGGGTAAGCGGTTCTCACCTCCTTCTCAAACCCTCTCAGTGTGTATTTCCTATTCTCTGGCTCAAGCATTCCGTCTCTCAATTGCCCTCTTTCCTTGTTCTCTTGATTCTGTGGCCATCCATACGCTCCTCAATATGGTCCGCCAAGGTGGCAGGAAGCGGCCCAGAGGGTGCCATGGTAATGGCTCTCGGCCTACAGCTAGCAGTTCTGAGAACCCTGAACAATCACCCGTCAATATCCCTCCCTCTCAGGCAAATGTGCAATCCCCTAGCCCTGCTCGTAGGCCAATCCCAAATAGTGCTTTTCAAACCACCCATTTTAAATTCCAAAGCAATCTCAACAGGCCTCTAATGTCTACCCATATCACCATCATTCTCTCAGAAGAAGAAAACTAGATCCATCCTCTAGCCTGTATCGATCCGGAGCCCTCTCAGAGCAGCGAGCAGCAGTTGACAGTGGGAAGCTAGGAGAAATATTTGGTTGATAAACTTGGCCAAATTGACAGCCCTAGAATCATTCCGCCCCATGTAGAAACTCTCCCTGCTGCTAGGGATGGAATTCTGAATGATACTAATCACCCCATGTTAATCCCAGAGGACGATAAGGTCGGCAATGATGCTCTGTGTTTGGTTAGCGACTGTCCAGCAGAAGAGAAGACTCCTGGCGGGGATAAGGAAGCCTAAGGCCACCTGGCTCCATTTTGTCTTGTTTTTCTTTTTGTTTGTCAAGCAGATGATCGCTTCCAGGTTTCATTGAAGATAGTCATGACTCAATTCCGTAGGCTTGACGATTTTGGTCATTTCCAGGGTAGTGGCAACGTTTTTACAGTCAGACTCGCTATGGATTTTCGCTTTCTTGTACTCATGCACAGTCTTCTGATCTACTGGTCCTTCTCTGATATGTACTTTTGTCATGTAGTTTTTTGTAGCATATATGCCCAGAATCCTTCCATTCTGGGGCAAACTTGCTGTGTAGAGAGCCCTCATGAATCTTCTCCTGAGGCCTCGATTACTTGTAAAATTATTTTTATTTTAAGTTAATAGATCTTAGTCTTTGTCGAGAAAAAAAAAACAATTAAGGCTTAGGGGCCCACGGGGCTTTGGATTGATAGTGAATGGGCTTGTTAAGGCACTCCTTGAGATAGGTTACTGGTTCAAATCCCCCGTGGGTGCTTATCTACCAAAAAAAAAAACAATTAAGGCTTAGGGTATAAGTTCTAAAATTGTAACAAATGAACTCATAATAAGGTTAATATGTCCTTCAAATCATGAGAATCGCAACATAAACAAGAATGCAACATCAAAGACTCCATAATATCTACATCTTTACCTGTGGGAAGTTCCATGTGAATCCCCCTGGATCCGCTCATTACAAAATGCTAACATCTAAACTCCATGCTTAAGAGAACTATAGATATGGAGTTGAATGTCCTCTTGCTGTCATGTATGAAAAGCCAAAAGATAATGGTCACATTAATTAGCTATTCTTAGAAATATTAAATGTAAGAAAAATATGCAACTAAAGAGAATCTGAAAAAACAAGGATGTAGATGTAATGGTTTGCAAGTATTGACACCACCAAACAAGCACCTAATGATTTTTTTGACTGCAAAAACATAGATCTTGTTATCTATGAACAATTTTGGAAGCACTACAATAGAACTACGATGTTGATTATGAGGAAACCAAGAACAATTTTACATCGGAAAAGTGAAATTTTATTTAAAAATATATATTATCACCAAAAGTACACTAAAGGTAAAATGCCAGCAAATTCATGCCTTTCTTTAAACTTGGTCACAACATATGACGAATGGAATCATTTCATTTTGATGATACCACCAAAATAGAAATGCAAATATGTTTTATATCTCAGCCCAAATATCACATAGGGCTTTTGAAATCAACACCCGGGAACCAGGATCAAGTTACTTGTATGCTATGTTCTCCTCTCTGCACAAGAAGAGAAGCCTCAGATAACAGACAAATAAAATCCATACAGGCACAAAAATATTTGAGGCTTAAACATTCATCCACGAGCTGCAATAATTGAAAATTCCCCTTCAGCTACCTATATATGAAAGTAAATAAGCTACTTCAATCACAACACATTTAAAAATTTGATTGCATTCAACATGGAATAACAAGTTCTAGAACTATGTTGTTGAACTACAACGATCCTGTCCTATTGTTATGACCTACCTGGTACCAACAATCCTTAAGCTTCTTACATAATGTAGACAACCACATGTCATGCCCAGTGACACTTCCGATTACAGGAGGAATTGCCTGCAAAAAAAATAACTAGAGGTTGATATGTATTTCAATTAATATGTGCAAACGATCTTATTAAAATCAACATTAATAACAAAGAAATTCCCAAAACATATTGATTCTCTACCCTTCCAACCATGTTCCTGAAGCATTCAAAACATAGCCAAACAAAAGAATAGGCCATAAACAACCACATCCTCTTGTTCTCCTATAGCTTTTATCCTTCACACTACATTTCTATAATAATCTTTCCGGAATCCATACTCGTTTTCTCCAAAGATTGCATCTTGTGAATTGTCTCATTGCAAGTTGTCTTGAGTTCTAGCCTGGCAACCCATATTCAAACATTCACAAACAGTTCCCTTCCCCATGTTGATCACACATACACCTAGCTTATATGGACTGATTTTCCTGCTTTAAATTCCATGCTTGGCATACCAATAAGAGATTATGTCAACCCAAAGAACTATCAAGAGCTACCACTAGTGACAATGACTAGGAGTAAAGAACAAATAAGACATACATAGTTTGAAAAGTATCTATTCCCATTGATACCACTAACTTAGGGAGAAGTCCAATGAAATGGCCTTTCAAAGCAATGAAATTATTCCAATCCGAGTGTGTCATCAAGTTAGATTTTCCTATGGAGGAATATGGAAACACGTTAACATAAAGCTTCCTAGAACTCTAAAAATTCCATAAATAGATTTGTATATGGCATGGGGATATTTTGATGGTGTCAAGGATCCCCACGTATGTGTGAAGCAGGGGATATCCCATTCTTAAATGAAAATAATTTTATTTCTTTCAAACATTTTGTTGGGAAAGGGGCTAACAATTAAGCGAAATGTAAGCTTCACTGTTGCATCTATAACATACCCAACACCCTGTGTCAACTATTAAGGATAGGGGGTACTTCTGAATTTTACATTTTTTTCATTTTTCTCTACTACTTTGGTACCAATTCCTCCACTACCTTGCCATGAATATAAGAATGCATGTGACAAGAAGGCATATGCAAATATACTCAGAATAGAATACACTTTGATCGTCAATACCTATAGGATATTTGTATATGATCAAGCTGGTGGCTTATGCATATTAGAAAATGTGTTAATAGTTGTAATGATACCAATCTATGCACTTAATCTTATGGAATAATCATTACCTTGTTGAATAGTACTAATACTTATTACATTGTGTACAAGACATCCTATGTTTTCCATTATTCTATATGGGTATCTATCATTGGTCAATCACGGTAAGGTTGTGACATAATTACGGTAGCATATTAGAGTAGTCATAGTCATGGGATTAATACCCTTATGTATGGTAGTATAGTGATGAGCCCCAAAAATGGATAATTATATGGGCTTATTCAACCTCCTAATTCGACTTAATCCACCATTCTCATTATTTTATTGCATGTTTTTGATTATATTTATGCTAATAGAGTGAATTGGGTTAGTCATTATGCCAACAAGTCTAATGGCTACTTTGTGCAGTGTTTTGGTCAATTTTGTCACAAAATCAAAGGTTTTAATGAGCACTTCGCAGCGAAATTCGTGGAAGAACAAGGGAGAGGATTTTTAGGAAGGTGTCCCCTTCATTTACGGGCCCTTACCTCGAATTATCCACCATCAGCTAAGAGTTCAAGGGCCACCAAATCAATTATCACAAGGGCAGTCGAGCAAGTGCTAGTAAAAGTGTTGTTAACTGCAAGTTTTGGTAGCCGAGTCCCTAAAGTTTAGGAGGACTGTTGGGGTCCTCAATTTGTATAAATAAGAGGGCTCAGGGCCTCATTTGGGTTAGCCAGTAGTTAGTCACTTTGTAGGCAGAAGTTAGCTAGTTTGTAGTTCGATTTTAGTCAGTAGACTAGCTTTTCATTTCAGCACATTTTCAAGCTTTCCCTTGTGGACAGTTTTTGATGTAACTCTTCTTTTCTTGCTCAATAAATATGAATCCAACTTTGCACCAGCTCTAAATCTTTCTTAGGAGGCTGTAGCTCTTGGGGTTGGGCCCATCTCAAGTGCCCAGTACCTCCTTTGTTTACTTTCATGTGTCTTTGCTACATTCTTAGAATAAAATCTTCTATTTAGATTTAAATCTTGCTTTGTTATTTAGATTGTTTTTTATGGTTAAAGTAACTTCTTATGTTCATAATAGATTGGTACGATAATAACAGGAAAAAGGCTCCAAAAAAGGGTCAACAAACACTTTTGGTTTCACCTCTTCCTTATTGGATCAGGGGCTGGAATTGAAGTAACCGTGCTGTCCCAAACAAAAACACTAGTTTGCTTTACCATGCAATCCTTAGTGTACTGTTTTCATTTGCAGAAGTTGGTTATGTGTTCAGATCTCTGAAATGTTTCATTGCATAGTTGATATACATGGTTCTCTTCCAAATAAAGTTGTTCTTCATTCACTTTATTTTTAGTTAGATTAGATTAGCTAGGACTTCGATTACTTGCAAGACATTGTTGATTCAGTTGAATGTATACGGTGCAGGGCATCTCTACCACTCTTTCATCCACCTAAGCTTCATCAGAGCCATCTGCTCCATCTCCTGGCTAGGTTCCTCGTCTCACATCTGTCCTCTTGCCCACGTAACCCTACCTTTTTGTGCAATCATTATTTCAGCCTTCTTTGAGCCAATTTAGCTATCTACACCTTCTCACCACTCCATCCACTAGTCCCTGGGCCACTTCAGACCCCTATCCTACCTCCATATCCATTCATGCATCTTCCCTCACTCACCCATCCTCCAAAATCCAATTTCTGAACATCCTGTAGAAATTCCTGAACATCTTGTAGAACCCTTGCAGACTTTCTGTAGAAGCTCACAAATGAGGTTTCTTGATAGCCAAACTTTGTGAAACTCTCTGGAAGGGTGTTAGGGACTCCTTAGATCCTCTCTGAACCTTCCTGACCTCTTCCAAGCATTTCTCCTCCTTGATCCACCCCTACACAGTCAAAGAACAGTGAAAGCATATGCATGATGAAACTGACGACTTAATCAAAAATACAAAAAGATGTTTTCTTCATATAGAGGTAGTCTAGACACATGTATTTTACCTTCATAGAAGTAATGGCATATCTTTCAGTAGTTTTCATTCTCTCCTTTACATCAGTAGGACTAGTTGGTAGAATTAGGGTTTGCATTTTCCTTCAGTTTTTCAATCTCTTTTCGAAAATAGATTAGCTTCCTTCGAGTTAGCTTTCATCCATTAGTTAAAAAGCTTTTTCTGAGAGATCATAGAAGTTGGCTTAAGCTCCTAGCGGACTTGTGCCAGCTGACCAAGTGACAGCTGCGACAAGAGCTAGTACTTGTGCATACAACACCGTCGCTTCCAAGTTTGTTACGAACTACCGGGTTGATAAAAGTAAAGACAAGAGTCCCAGGAGTTGCAGCATTATTGTTGCGATACTAGGGCCCACCATCTTTTTGGCGCCGTTGCCGGGGAAGCGTCAGAGTATTGGTGATTGCTGCTTTTCTTCTATTTTCTACTACAACCTTCTGCTAAGTAGTTTATTTCATTTCCATTCTGCAATTTCATTTCCACAAAAGTAGAGTAGACATTTCCTTCTTTCATAGATTAGCATTTCAATTCCACAATTTCGATTATGCAAGTGTAGATTAGCATTTCAATTCTGCAAGCGTAGCTTAGCATTTCATTCCTGCAATTTCATTTGAGCAAAATAGATTAATCCTTTCCCGCTTTCATTTCAATTCCGCATTTTCATTTCAGCAAGGTAGTTAGTTGCAGTTCAATATATTTTAGTTTTGCAGGTACAAGTAGAAAAAAAGCAAAAATCAACCAAAATGATTTCATTTCATGCCTTGTAGGAGTAGAGATAAGTTAGAAAAATGATTGCACAACACCCGCACTGCTTCACACATCCTTCTCTCTTCTTTGATGGTTGTGATTAAATAACCCCTATGTGGGCAGCAAGACATATTTGAAGAACCTCTAGGGGAGAAGACGAAGAAAAAATTCCACTGGAGCAAATGGCTACAAGCAGAAATGTTGGCAGCAGTACTTTTTCTTCCAACTCAATCCTTAGAGGTGAATGTGAGAATCTGATGGAATATTTCAAGAGCGAGATGAGGCAGTTTCTTTCCATGCAACTGGATACCTTGCAGATCCAAAGGAAGCAAGAGGAAGCTAAGAGGGCTTTGGCCATCTTTTGTCCTAGGTGCACTAGAAAGCATCCTAGGAACGAATCTCCATTGTACTCCATAGAAGTGTGTTTTGTCTGTGAAGAATACCATCCTACAAATCAGTGCCCTTCCTTGCCTGGAATCAAAGCTGCATATCAAAGGACCAGAGAAGCCACTGAACCACTCTATTTCAGGAACCAAAGGAGGCCACATGGACCCATACCCTACCAGCAGGAAATGCAAGGGACATCCCAGACCTATTACGACCCCTATCAAGCCACTTCCATGCCTTCTTGGAGTCCCCCGGCTCATCCTTCCTGGTTCACACCTCCTCCTTGTTCCTTCACAAATCCATATTATGCCCAACCAGCTGCTCATTTGTTTCACTCCTATGCTCAGCCATAGCCTCAGTGGAATGCACCTCATCAAGGGTGGAGGCCCCAGTACAACTCTCATCTCGCTCATTTGCCTCCACCACCTGCCCAACAACAACCCCATCCACATCCATCTCAAATATACAACCCCACTCAAATACCCATACCACCATTTCCAAACCTGCACATTTGAATAACTCAACCCAATTGCAAAGTTGAGGCACAACATGTCCAAATGACTCCTCTTGAGCTCAATGATCTTCACCATAGCTCAGGAAGAGTATTACAAAAAAGAGATTATCTTGAAAGCATTGAAGGACCACATCCAGCAAAAGAAGATTCAAAAGAAGAGATCAAAGAACCATGGGCTGCACTCGATGAAGAGAGGACATCAAAATCAGAGATCGAGAGTTCCCTCATGGTTACCATCAAATCTTCCATGTATTCAAGAGAAAACTCAGCAAAAAGAGGAAGATGTGAAGGTCATGATAGAAGAAGATATGGAGAATGATCCAGATCAGCAAAAGGACCAAGGATATCAGAGCTATATTGAGATATGGTTTCAGATGGTCACTAAGTTGCAGTAGTACTCTTTTCCTCAGTTGTGTTTGATCCCTTCAAAGTCAAATCATTTGGTCTCTAAAGTCTAGCTAGTTGTCAAAGCATGAATTTCAAGCCTCCACATCAGTTTATCTCTAATCTCGATGTGCACATGGCTCCATTGGAAGTATTCTTATACTTGAGAACAATTTTTTTTCATGTAGGCTAGGGTAGAAAAAAAAAAAAAAAAAAAAAAAGATGAAAATAAGAGGAAAATAAAGATCTAAGGTGAAAACCTCCTCGGAGGCGCCTCAGATCGGTTCATTGATTGAAAACCTCCATGAGGCGGTCAATGGGTTGAAAAAAAAGAAAGAGAGAAAATAAAAAAGAATAAGATCCTTGGGTGAAAACCTCCCTTGGAGGCGCCCAGGGTAGGCAATTAGGGTGAAAACCTCTATGAGGCGCCCTAGTTGTTTTCAAAAAAAAGAGAGAAAAAAAGACGAAAAAAAAAAGAAAAAAAATCTAATTTCTATTGAATAATTGCAGGTTGCAAGAAGGACATTGCAGGTCAGGAGGATTGCTCAAAACAAAGACAGAGGAAGTTCTGGGCCTTCTACAGGAAGCTACAGGCGTTTCTACAGGAAGTTCTGTATTTCTACAGGAAACATCCTGTAGAACCTTCAAGCGAGCCAGATTCGATTTTAGAAGGGAATCTAAAGCTTGAAATCTATTGGTTAGGCCTGCAAGCATCCATGTTTCCATTCCTCACCCTTTTCCATCATTTTTTCCACCTCATTGTGCTTCTTTTATGAAAACTGTGTTTTCTACAGGAAGTTCTGTGTCTTCTACAGGAAGCTTACAAAAAAGCCAAATTGATCTCTGAAGAGGACCCGGAGGCTGGGAATATGGCCATGAGGCCTGCACACATCCATGTTTCCATCCCTCACCCTTTTCCATCATTTTTTCCACCTCATCGTGCTTCTTTTATGAAAACTGTGCTTTCTACAGGAAGTTCCTATAGAAATTACAAGAAGCTAAAAATGGATTGCAAAAAGGTAGTTTGGTGAACATGACAGCTTCCTCAAGGGTTCAGAAGTCCTCCTGCAATTTTTAGACTCCTTCTCCATCATCTCCATGACTGCATCACAGCCCAAGCTCATTTTTTTTACCATGCAAAATCTTGCAGAATGCTTTGAAGAAAAAAATACATAGAACAGAATTTGTTTTTTCCATAACTTGAAAACTGTGCATCCATTTACAAAACCGTTTTACAGGGAGTTGTATAGGGATGATAGCAACATGCTCGAGCAATTTCAGCCAATTCTGGTGCATGGTTTCCAAGAAATCAGCCTCCGTCACCTTCAGCCATTTTTGCATTTTCTCCATATCCATGCATCCGTTTAAAAACTTGTTTCATGGGGAGATGCATATGGGTGATAGTAACCTACCCAAACAGTTTCAGCCAATTCTGATGCATGGTTTCCGAGAAATTGATCTGTATAATCTTCAGCCATTTCCTATTTTTCTCGAAATTTGTACATCCATTGATCGCGATTTTGCTATGGGAGGTGCATAATGATGATAGGAACATGCTCAGCAAGTTTCATATCGATCCGATCTATCGTTCGGGAGCAATGGCAAAAACAAGTTTCGGTCCTGTGAAGATTCAGCAACGACATCTTGAGGGTGCAGATCTGAACGTGAAGCCAGCTCCTACAGCATGGATCCAGCCAGAGGATACCTGCATAAGAAAAAATAGCCATGAATCAGCCACCAAGCCATCATGCAACCACAGAAACCAGTGCATGCAGCAAATGAAAGGCCACAACACCTCACAACAACCATTCGACTTGCAGGTAGGTGTCTAAACCAGCTCCTCTATTTGCATCAATATGATCCGAAAGTGCATAACGAATGAAGTAGTGGGATTAGGCCGATAGTTCCTTGTGAAACCCTCTAGCAATCAGCTAGGAATCATGTAGCGTACGTGTTAGACAACTCACATGAAATTTAAAAAAGTAGGTAGTGTTGGTCGTTTAAACTCTAGTGCAACTGATTAACAAGAAGAGAACATATAGTTCATCATAGCACTGCATTCTGCATGTGGCCACGTACACCTGGCCACCTCACTCCATCACCAAAAGTCACACAGCAATTAAAGAACACTCGGCTGAAACTCACAAACCGCTGTTCATTTGCACTTGCCACATCCTCAACTGAAGTTTGCACAAAATGATTAACTAGTCATCCTCCACCAGTTTCTCTACCTGTCTTCGAGATTCTACTGCGTATCAGGCTTGCTCAAAGGTGCAAAGGTGCTCTACAGGCATTTCTACAAGAAGTCTTCTACAGGAAACATAGAAAATAGCCATGCAGAAAGAAAACCTGGGATTTTCAGCGAAGTTCAAGCTCAAAATGAGGTAGGATCGGGGAAACTTCTTTGTGCATGATTTGTTGGTGCAAAATGGTGAATTGAACACGACATTAAATTGAAAAATGTGAGTAAAAATTCTGCCTGTGCATTGAGAACAATGGAAGTCTGCCTGCATGATTCAGTGAGTTTACCCATTCTTTTCTTCTGCTTCCAAAATCTCCTCGTCAATTTTAAAAAGAAAAAGAAGAAAATAAAAAATTCCCTTGCAAAGAAGACATGCAGCAGTAGAGACTGACCTGTGTGTGTGGAAAAACCTGAATTTACATATCTATCAATGTGTTGGAAAAAATCATGTCCTTATACTCTACTCTGTAAAAAATTTCTTTCATAAATAGACAGACCAATTCTAGGTGACAGCAGTTTTAACACAAGGGAATTACTGTCATTTGATGTTGTAAGGAGCATGAAGAATTCCTTATTTGGTCCCAGAAAAAGAAGAAAATTCAGCTATCCTCTGTCGCAGTGAAATGACTGTTCCCATGAACAATTTTCCTTTTTTTGGTTAAAACACAAACTCAACACCATGCCAACTGAAGAAATTGAGAAGAACATTGATGAGGGAGCACAAGACATTCAAGCAGAGGGAAAAACAGAGGAAGAACATAAGGAAAAAGAGGAATTTGACATGACCGCTGAGCATGAGAAAGAAAAGGAAACAACAGCAAAAACAGAGAGGGTGAAAAAGGAAAAAATGTTGGAAAAAAGGCCAAGAAAGCCCAAATGGGAGTTGGCACAACCAAGGCAACCACACCACAATTAAAAGGCAAGACACCCCCAACCAAGCAGACCGAAACAGTGAAGACAATTTCTACAGGAAGACAGAAAACAGTCAGCACATGACTTTCTACAGGAAGTCTAGAAACAGAGGAACAAAAAGGGAAAATCACCTGCGATTTTGGCCAGGGAGGTAGCAGCCATGCTTGCCACAATTAGCACACCTCCAATACCAAAAAGGAAGGGAAAGAGGCAAACCTTCATGTACTTTAAAGTGAAAAAGGAGCACACAGATAAAAGTGGGCAGACCCAAACCACAGTCAAAGGAGAAAATTGTCATTAAGGACACAAGCTAAACAAAATGAGGAGCATCCTTCAAAGATATCCATCAGCTATGAATGGGGAAGCCCGAAGACATCCACCTAGAGAGAAAGAATGAAAATGTTGGACACAAAGGCCTCTCTATAGGATGCTGAGACAGTTCTACAGGAAGCTGAGAATTCTCTAGGAAAAGGAGCACATGTAGTGGGAAGAAGCAGAGAGAAAAGCATGGTTTCATGACCAAGAAGAGGAAAGCACTTCAGAAGCTTGGAGGGAGACCACCAGGGCCATCAAATATGACGAGATGGATTGGTTGCTCAGAGGATGAGCAACACTTTCAGTAGGGGGTGATGATGAGCCCCAAAAATGGATAATTATATGGGCTCATTCAACCTCCTAATTCAACTTAATCCACCATTCTCATTAGTTTATTGCATGTTTTTTATTATATTTATGCTAATAGAGTGAATTGGGTTATTCATTAAGCCAACAAGTCTAATGGGTACTTTGTGTAGTGTTTTGGTCAATTTTGAGACAAAATCAAAGGTTTTAATGAGCACATTGTAGCCAAATTCATGGAAGAACAAGGGAGGGGATTTTTAGGAAGGTGTCCCCTTCATTTATGGGCCCTTACCTCGAATTATCCACCATCAGCTTGGGGTTCAAGGGCCACCAAATCAATTATCACAAGGGCAGCCGAGCAAGTGCTAGTAAAATCGCTGTTAACTACAAGTTTTGGCAGCCGAGTCCCTAAAGTTTAGGAGGACTGTTGGGGTCCTCAATTTGTATAAATAAGAGGGCTTAGGGCCTCATTTGGGTTAGCCAGTAGTTAGTCACTTTGTAGGTAGAAGTTAGCTATTTTGTAGTTCGATTTTAGTTAGTAGACTAGCTTTGCATTTCAGCACATTTTGAAGCTTTCCCTTGTGGACAGTTTTTGATGTAACTCTTCTTTTCTTGCTCAATAAAGATGAATCTAGCTTTGCACCAGCTCTAAATATCTCTTAGGAGGCTATAGCTCTTGGGGTTGGGCCCATATCAAGTGCCCATTACCTCCTTTGTTTACTTTCATGTGTCTTTGCTGCATTCTTAGAATAAAATATGCTATTTAGATTTAAATCTTGCTTTGTTATTTAGATTGTTTTTGATGGTTAAAGTAAATTCTTATGTTCAGAATAGATTGGTAGGATAATAACAGGAAAAAGGTTCCAAAAAAGGGTCAACAAACACTTTTGGTTTCACCTCTTCCTTATTGGATCAGGGGCTGGAATTGAAGTAACCACGCTGTCCCAAATAAAAACACTAGTTTGCTTTACCATGCAATCCTTAGTGTACTGTTTTCATTTGCAGAAGTTGGTTATGTGTTCAGATCTCTGAAATGTTTCATTGCATAGTTGATATACATGGTTCTCTTCCAAACAAAGCTGTTGTTCATTCACTTTATTGTTAGTTAGATGAGATTAGCTAGGACTTTGATTACTTGCAAGACTTTGTTGATTCAGTTGAATGTATATGATGCAGGGCATCTATACCACTCTTTCATCCACCTAAGCTTCATCAGAGCCATCTGCTCCATCTCCTAGCTAGGTTCCTCATCTCACATCTGTCCTCTTGCCCACGTAACCCTACCTTTTTGTGCAATCATTGTTTCAGCCTTCTTTGAGCCAATTTAGCTATCTACACCTTCTCACCACTCCATCCACCAGCCCCTGGGCCACTTTAGACCCCTATCCTACCTCCATATCCATTCATGCATCTTCCTTCACTCACCCATCCTCCAAAATCCAATTTCTGAACATCATGTAGAAATTCCTGAACATCTTATAGAACTCCTCCAGACTTCCTGTAGAAGCTCACAAATGAGGTTTCTTGATAGCCAAACTTTGTGAAACTCTCTGGAAGGGTGTTAGGGACTCCTTAGACCCTCTCTGAACCTTCCTGACCTCTTCCAAGCATTTCTCCTCCTTGATCCACCCTTGCACAGTCAAAGAACAGTGAAAGCATATGCATGATGAAACTGACGACTTAATCAAAAATACAAAAAGATGTTTTCTTCAGATAGAGGTAGTCTAGACACATGTATTTTACCTTCATAGAAGTAATGGCATCTCTTTCATTAGTTTGCATTCTCTCCTTTGCATCAATAGGACTAGCTGGTAGAAATAGGGTTTGCTAGGGTTTGCGTTTTCCTTCAGTTTTTCAATCTCTTTTCGCAAATAAATTAGCTTCCTTCGAGTTAGCTTTCATCCATCAGTTAAAAGGCTTCTTCTGAGAGCTCATAGAAGTTGGCTTAAGCTCCTAGCGGACTTGTGCCAGCTGACCAAGTGACAACTGCGGCAAGAGCTAGTACTTGTACATACAGCACCGTCGCTTCCAAGTTTGTTACAAACTACCGGGTTGATAAAAGTAAAGACGAGAGTCCCTGGAGTTGCAGCATTATTGCTGCAATACTGGGGCCCACTATATAGTTCAAGCTCAATACACTTAGCTCAATCATGCCCTATTCCCTTACCCACTATAATCATTCAGTACACTAGTTCCCACAATCAATGATCTTCACAACCCACAACCCGTATTCACAAGTTTGTACATAGTTAACATAGCTGTAACCTTGACAATATGGATAAGCTATATTAGGCGATCAAACTATCTATTAGTATAAGCCTTTCTATTAAGCTCGTATAAGGTGACACTATTGATTATGGGTTGTATTACTGTTATTAAGACTTTTACTGGAATGGAGCTTGTATCTTATAGATAAGCAATCACCTCATACTATTCAAACTTCGTGTAACCTATAATACAGTAGTTATGAGTGAATGAAATTATGAATCTAAAGAATAACTTCAAGAAAGATTTGTTTTCTTCAACATTATTTCTTGCAACTATTCTAATTTACTTACAAGATGAGATTCTAGACTTTATATTAGGTGGTACAAAATAACACAAAAACTGTCTATACAAAGACTCTAGTATGTAGCAGTCAAGCTTCAAAAGATGGAGGAAGAGCTTACAGAACTGAAAAGACTTCTTATTGCAACAGAATATGAAAAATCACGGGCTATATTGGAGATGGAAAAATGATGTGTCTCATAAAGGAATTAACATTAAATTTGGAGAGTTCTAACACTTTAGAAAGGCAAGTAATAGTTGACTCTAAATTTGCAAGACTAGGAGTTGTGGAGAAGGAAAATTCCGATTTGGATGAAGAAATTATCATTACAAAGACACATCTAGAGATTGAAAAGGAAATAAATGCATCGGTAATATTAGAACGACAAGCTGTCAAGCAGGAGCTTGAGAATGATATTTCAGAATACCTATGTTCAGTTAAATTGAGGGACATTTCTCTTCAAAATGCAATCGATGCATTGGAAGCTTCTGAAGAGGTGCAAAAATAAGCAGATGCACTAACCATAGAATTTATGACCACAAAGAATTTATTGGATAAGCTCAGAGTTTATATATGGAAATGAAAGAAAAGAAACATGTTGTAGCTATGAGCAAAGACCAAGAGTATGAGGAGAAGGGGAAAGAAATAGAGCATGTCAACTAGGAACTGATTAGGCTGAATCATGAAGTAGTTCTTGTTAAGGATCTAATGTTAAAGCTCGATGCCTCATCCTCTTTATTGCAGAGCTTGAAACTAGAATTAGCAGCTGTTAAAGAGTCAGAACTTAAACTAGGAGCAGATATGCATGCAGTTGAAAATGCCCTCTCTAAAGCATTGGATGACCTAGATCTTGCAAAGAGTTGAGAGGTTAAAAAAACTAAAGTCAAATATATAACTCTAGTAGAACTAGGGAAGATGAGAGAAAATATAAAAAAAGCCACACAGGAGGTAACTTATTTAGTAGGTGCCATTGAGCCACTCAAAGAAGAGTTGGAGAGGGAAAGTGCAATGCTAGAAGAAACATGGGAAAGGGTAGCAAAGTCTTATGCAGTAGTTGCTTCTCTAGAGGTTGAATTGAATCAAACAAGAAAAGCAATTAAATTGGCAAGATGGAGAGAGGAAATCCAAGGAAGCTATGACAGAGCTTTACAACAAGCAGTTGCTGAGGCAGATAAAGACAAGATTGAAGTTGAAGCAACTAGAGAGGATATGCAAAAAGCAAAGGAAGAAGTTGCACAATCAAAGGCTGGTACTAGAACTGCAGAGAGTAGGCTACAAGCAACTATAAAAATGGTAGAAGTAGCTTGGGCATCAAAAGTATTGTCTCTTGCTAGGATTGAGGATATGAATCAGAGTGAGTCAATTGTTGGATATTCTGAGGCCAGGACTCTATCAGTTACACTTTCATTTAATGAGTACTTTTCACTAACCAATCAGGCATGTGAAGCTGAGGAACTTGCTGACAAGTGGGTGGCAGCTGTTGTAGCCCAAATAGATGAAACTAAGGATAGTGAATGGGAAATATTGAAGAGATTGGAAGAAGCAAATAAAGAGATAATAGCAAGGAGGGAGGCTCTTCAAGTTGCCTCACAGAAGGAAAAGAGGGAAAATGTAGCGAAATTGATAGTTGAGGATCAGCTCAGAAAATGGAGAGCACAAGATGAGTAGCATAGAGAAGCTAGTGATTTAGCTAACGTGGTGAAGAGATATGATGTGCCACACAACTGAGTCAGTAATTGGAAAAACCATGCATATTCTGATCCAAATGATCTGGACAATAACAATGAGCAAGAAAATATTCCTGTCATGCCAATAACATCATTGGGTCAGGTGTTGAGCATGAAAGCTTCCATGGCAAATAAGTTTGATGAAAGGCCTTTAGATAAGCCACTTGTGTCTAAGAGGAGGAAGTTCCGGTTTCCACGGTTTGCATTATCTATGGGAAAGCAGAAAAAACATCCATTGAAATAAATGACAGTTTGCCTATTTTAGAAGCACAATTGGGTTGCTTATATTTAATTTGTTGCATGGGCCATCAAGGTCACTGGGTTTTTCATTTGGTCACAGATTCAGTTTGTAGTAAAAATAGGATGGTGACAACCTTTTCCTACAGAGACAACCTTTTCCTATTTCTAAAAGATGCAAATATTTTCCTTAAATACTTTGATATCAGTCATGAAAATGTCTATATGTTATACATTTGTCATCTCATTGATTCATGACAGATCATGCAAAATTTTGATGTATTACTCTGTAAACATGACACAATGAATTTGTGTGTGATATTTAGTTGGAATATATTTATGCAAGTTTGTATCTGGTCAAGTGTGATATAACTCTTTCTAGAGCAGAGCATCAACTAGGTAAAAAGCAAGGTAAGGTAGGGAAATTTTGTAGTGACATATGTCTGTTCTTAGTTCTGACATGTGTCATTTGGGCTCCTATGTTGGTATATATATACTTCCCTAGTTTTTCTTGTTAACAAATTGAAGTTTTATGTGGGGAAGAATTTTACCTCATTCATAAGGCACCAAAGGATGGCCCTATTGAATCAACTAATGTAACACTATCTGTAGGGATAAGGCTTTATGAAAAAACGAAGGCCAAGGAATTGGTGAAAAGATCACTCATTATACTCACACAATATGAATCATAACCTAAGCACATCAATGTATATTAAAGATGAAAGAACAACCAACTTGATCATAAGATTTTCAAAGTCAATCTTCAACTTAAGGCATTGTTTCCCTATCTCTCTAGCCCACTCGATTTCCTCCCAGGCTGAGCAGGCCCCTGGACAAACCTAATCCACTTTGGTCGCACTACATACTTGGAAACTCTATAGATCCTCAAAGCAAAAGCCTTTGCCACAAATTTGTAAGAAATGGTAAGAAAATTAATAAGCTACCAAATAGAGTTTCTCATTTCATTCTTAGGAATAGGCTTCATCAAGCAATAATTGAGACTTGAGGGACTCAAACAGGAACCTAGAGAAGAAAAATCTACATCTAAAAAACAAATATGATCCCCAATAAAGTCCCATGTGAACTTATAGACTTCATAAGGAAAGCCATCCAATCATGAGGACTTTCCATTTTGCATAGAATTAAAGGAAACACACAAATCATATCTTATAATAAAATGAACCAACATATCATTGTCCCCAATAATGACCTTGCAAAGGATTATCACGCAATAAGCATCTTGGGCAACACCCACACTATTTGTCAAAGCAAAAAGAGAAAATATAGACAAAGGGATACCACTGCTACATATGTACAATATATAAAGTCCATATATAAACCCCATCTCCACACTTGTCTCCTTCGCACTCAAACATGGTCAGGTGCCCCCTAAAGATGCATTAAATTGTCAACAAAGAAGAGGCCATCCAATTCCACAACTATTCTTGCTCAAAGCTAAGGATAAGGGCATACAAAACAGAAAAATGTATTACGTGGTCCTAAATCAAGAACGTGACCCAAACATACATGCCTATTGAATCCAAACCACAAGCAATCACATGATTCTGCAAAGACAGAGAAAGAGAAAGAACTATGCCTCTACTCCCTTGAAAATGCTCAAAACTCCTAAAATGGGCCATTCCAACAATTGCTCATTTGCTTCGGAAGCACCAAACCAAATCTACCTAGGTTAAATAAAGAAGTATATGTCAACAGGTTTACAAGGGATATCATCCAAAAATTTTGGGAAGCTTCCCTTGGATTTCCCATGAGATTTTTCTTCGAAAAATAATAATAATGACTCTATATATTGAGTTTGTAATAGTTTCAGGTCTCATTACCAAAGTGGCACATTCCCATGCTGGGATTCCATTCCTTTGGAGTGCAGGTCCCCAATGTTATAGCATCCTCCTTCACTCTGCCATTAACATCACTAATGGTTTTGGTGTCATGCCTTGTGGGCCATCTTTGGTTTGTGGTTTTTATCTATGTGATGCTCATAAGAATTGCAAGTCTTACTACTACAATGCAGTAGCCCTATGTTGGGAGTCCATTCCACTTTAATAATTTTCTCCTTCCTCCTATGATTACTTTCCACTACTACAAATCTACAATATATGAAGTCACAACACACGTCTCCAAGGAAGTAAGGATGGATAGGATGGAAAGTGAAAATAAGATTGTAAAGTATCATCCCTAGATCTATGAATCAAAATCCCAAAAAGAATGAAATATATCAGGGAAACATATACACCATAAATAATAACAGTGATGAAAGAAAAATGCATGAGTACCAACCTATGCTTTCACAAACAAATAAGTTTTGTTGAATAATATATTTAGAGTTAACAAGGAAAATGTCACCAATATATAGACAATTCATGGGAACATAGACACTGTAGAGTTCTTCATCTCCACTCTCAACATGCATATGACAATGGGAGAAAAGTAAGAACTACCTCCCATACAAATTGAAATAATATTTATTTAAAGTATACCATGGCAAAAGACATTGCATGTTTACCAATAAACATGGAGTTTTATTTATGAAAATAATGATAATATGAAAATAGATATTAATTTGCAGATATGCAAGAAACATTTCCACCTGCCACTCAATTTAAACATTCATGTGGAATGCTTCAGTATTAAGTCAACTTCAAGGATATCTAAAGCATCTTCAAGGATATCTAAAGCATAAGAAACAATCAAAAGGACAAGTGATGATGTAATAAAACTAGAGGCATATTCCCCTACATGTGGATGACTAATAATTTCAACCTCTTTAAAGGCCCTTGTGTCCTGGTATGCAAGGAATAATCCATGCATAAGCTTTAAAAACACTTTCTAACAAAGCAATAAAAAATTACCACCTTATCCACAATCATGAATTCAACTCTTCAATTAATAATACATGTATCAACAAATTTATTGTATTTGACCAATTCATATCTCAGTGAATGGAAAGCTAGGAATCCATCATATTTCAATCTATGGAAAATCTTTAGAAATTAAATCAGATATATATTTTGCAATATATTCAACAGTCACATTCTCAAGTGTTTGGTTGTCCATTTCTAATGCCTTAGATTCTTGCTTTGCTTTTGAGTTGCTCTCTGAAACCAAAGGAATGAAAGGTTCACTGATTTCTGAATCTTCACCGACAACTGATACAAACTTCTAGTCATGGTTAGGAAGGATGGTACTTTTAGGAATCTTATCAATGTCTACTGCTTCAGAAGCATGTTCATTGATATTATCTGCTTCTTAAGAATGAAACATAGGCAAAGATTCCTCATTAGCATCGTAAATATCTATTTTATATGAAGAATATGAGAACATAGATTCCCAAAACCCTCTTCTTTACCATATCTATCATTTTCATCAACTATGTCAAAGTAGGAGAATAAAAGTATGTATAAACGAGGAAGGGTTTCTGGAGAAGATAATGGCATGAAGTCTCCATGTTCATGTGCTCCAACTTTATTCTCTTTTTCTTGCATTCCAGAGGATGATGGGTTCTCAGATGCACTGTGAAGATCAACTTCAAGCTTAGTATTCCCCTCTGGAACATGCTCTCCCTCCCTTGCACTAGCTATTTGGGTGGACAGTTCATTATGAACTGAAGAGGCAACAAATTGATCAAATCCCTTCAGAGTGGCCTCTATGCTACTCCCCTTCTCCAGTAAGCTCTCATCGGAGGAAAGGATATGGTCCTTGATGTCCCTTTTTACAATAGTTTCCAAGCCAAGATGATTACCCATTCCTTCAATACCACTGCTATGGGTTTTCTCAAAGGAGTTCTCCATGATTCTTTCCATCACAAAATTTGTTAGCACCTTTAGCTTGGTCAACGATGAATCAAACAAAAACTTAACATTCTCTATAATAACATCAGATTTTGTCTTTGAATACTGTAAATGAGAATGATTCATATCTTTGACATAATCTTGTCTCCAAGACCCTTCTACATCTTTAACAACATTCACTATCAAGGCATAAAACTCACCATTAGCCAATGCATTGTTCTGCAAAGATGGTGGATCCCAACAAAGAAACTGAAGCACACAACAAAACAAACGCAAACAACAATGGCATTCTCAACCATCCATAGGGCTTCTCCTCTTCCTCTTCATCTTCATCATCATACATTGCCCGCTCTTTTTTAAAAATGTTCAACCTGGGTTTAAAGGCGACACCACTAGTGTTGCAGGGCTTTTCTTTAGATTTATCAACTGATGCTATTTCTTTTTCATCAACCTCATGGATTTCTCTACAATCGGGGGATAAACCTAAAGAATCCATTTGATCTCCCAAGGATTGTATTTCCTTAATCTCTGTGACTTCGGTAAGTCCACATTCTGGCTCAGATTCCAAAACCCCATGCTCCCCACAAGCTAGTCCCCTAACTTCCAACTCTAGGTATCTTTCTGGATGATAACAAAGAAATTGAGGTTGGAGAGATAGATAATTAGTCTTAGGATTATGGGGTGGAAATATTGTTGGCTCTTCGCTAGGATCAAGAAATTAAGCGAGAAATGCTAATGACTCACCTTCCTCGCTTAACTCAAGGTTAGGTTCCTTTTCCACATTGGGAATGAAAACAACCGCAACTTCAAAAAGAACCTTGCAGGATTTGCTTTTAGGCTGCATTGTGGATTGAAACTGATCCACCTCCATACAATCCACTAAAACTTCTTCACACTCTTCTCTAACATGGGGGCTATATTCCACGACAGGGTTATACAGGGCCAAATTTTAAAACTCTCTGAGGTAATTGCAATAATTGGAATGACAAGTCTCGAAAACGAAATTGATGAAGCTACCAAGGGCCACAGATCATCCTTTATGAAGTTTTTAACAAGGGTGATTCCCTGAGAGTATACAAAGCTGCTTCCGAAATAACTGAAGGCCCTAATTAGTGAAACATTTATGAGAAAATCAAAGTCCTATCTTGAGGAGCAGTATAAAGAAAATAGCATAATTTTTCTCTTTTGATAGTTTTTGATCTGCCAGTAAAAGAAAATAAAACTCCTTTTTAATTTGGCATCTTGGATAAGGGTTATAACACTCTTGAAGTGATCATTCATGAAGAACAGTTAGAAGCAGAAGCCATTGGTAGAAAAGTCGAGCATCTATGACCTGGTCTCATATATATACCCCATCCTTGTCTTCTAAAGAAGCCGACCTATCAAGGGTGGTTGAATAGGTTGATATTCTTGTTTCTCCTTGAAGAAAAGGTCCTAAATGTGTTGATTAGGTAATAAGGCCGAGAGCATGCATTGAAAAATCCTCAGACGATCCATCCCTATATGAAATCATACAATGAGAACAATCCTATTACAACCTATTGCACATGGAGCTTAGTTGGTCTAAACTTATAATTTTTGTTGATACAATGCAGATCTGAGATATAGAGACTGAGATCCTCTTTACAATTACATATCTTATGCTGTAAGAAGGATCATGACCTGAGATATAGAGACCAAGATCCTCTTTACATTTCCATATCTTATGCAGTAAGAAGGATCATCTAACCAAGAGGGAGCTGGTGCCTTGGTTTGATCAAGCCTCAACAAAAAAAGGGATTTTTTGTCTCAGTAAAGATGTCCTTGAAGAGAGTATTAGAAATTTTCCAGACCCTCCTCTATTATTAGGTACATTTCTTTGTTGAAGAATATTGCTTATGACATTCATATCTAGATCTTTGTTAAGGAGTGGTGCATCACCTATACAAGCAGAACGGAGACTCATATCCAAATAATATCTCTGTGGCATCTAAGGAGACATGTTATGGCACCATTCTAAGGATTTCTAATCTAGATTGCAATAAATAGGTTAGGTAAGGTGGGTCTACATTGGTTGTTGGATGATGAGGTTTAAAAGATCCAAAGACTACATCAAATTGTTGATGATCTTGATCTAAGAAGTCCAAGAGTTACTCTACATATTACTCAATTTATAGGTGATTGAATTAGAGTAATATGTTTCATACTAAGTTACAACATGACATCTGAGGTTATTTTATCGAAATGCTACAAGAGATCAGATACTATTCTACTGAGATTGTTCATAATTTGACTCAATCGAAAGGAATACAACATGTTGAAGTTACATTTATAAATTAAGTGATGTGATGGCTAAATTTTGAACAGAGAGTGATAACTAAAATAAGGGTATGTATGAATCAGCTCATCGAGACCCTTCACTAGATGAAGTATATAATATATACTACAGTTATAATGAGTATGACATTCCTCATTAAAAATATGTCTTGCTAAGAGTCTTCATATTAAAACTTGTCTGACGGTGACAAGTTCAAGGATTTTTGCTATATATAATTTATAGCATGCAAATATTATACCAAATCCTTATATTCATTACAATACTCAGATGTTGGTACAACTATAGCATAGCCCGGATAATTTATTGAATCATTGTGTTAAAGATAGCATAGAGAATACAGAACAAGAGGAGTAAGATTTGAAGATTCCCTGGTCCATGATAGGATCCTCTCATGCATTTTTGGTTACTGATTATGTCTATGACATTTTATGAGCAGCTCACCTCTAACATCTCTTCAGTCTCAGAGGGAGTTTTCTGTTGAACCCTCCCCACAAGTATAGCAAAAGACATTGTTGTTTATGGAAATGCATTGCCAGAATCATGGAATGCTTAATTGCATTAATAAATTATCTTCAAACTTAATGGATCTCATGCTGAGCAGATTTCTAGATGGATACTTTGAGGGAAGTCTAATCATATGAAATATTGAAGAACCATCTCTGGAAATTCAAGCTTAGGATTATGGTCTCCTTGAGTAAAGAGGGAGTAAGATCAGTTAAGTATTTTCTTTATAAAGATTTGGAATCCTAAATATGTAGAAGTATGAGGATTGCTGCTAAGATCTCTGCTAAGTTGTGTGCCTTCATACATACATCTATATACTTCTGAGTGGAGAAATGAGGCTCCTATTGACGAACTGGTCATTAATACCATCACGAAGATCTAGTCTTGATTTTCATAGAGTAGCTTGACATTATTCCCTCTATGAACGGATATTTAGTTAAGACCATGTAATTGCCTAAAAATAGGTGTACGAAAAATAGTAGTGACCCCTTCTAAAAACATAGTCTGAAAAAGTCGAGTTGAGCCTCCAAAAATATAGGAACCTGAAAATTCCAAAATATCTCCCATGGAAACCATTAATATAAATTAAATGTTACTAAAATAGCACCACCTTGCATGTCATCCATCACCAAACTCTCTACCTCCAAGGAACCTCAATATGTGCTCTACTTTTCCATGCAAGCTTTGTAGAGTCTCGACTCTCCAGCTTTGCCATGAAAACAATTCTCTAGCTACAAAATATTGCAGTAACGTAAAACACCTCGCTTGTCGGGAATTCTTCTCTCTGGACTATCATGTCTTTAGGATCAGTTTTTGGTTGGCAGTTATATCATATGGATATAAATACAATCTTCCTCAATGTTGTGAGAAGTATATAATGTACATTAATCAATTGAGAGGATTAATAAAGTATACTTCATGTTAATCGGCAATGCTTCCTTGTTGTAGAGGTCAGACTACATTGATGTCTCCTTCAAGGTTATTTTTGGCAAAAGCATCCAATTTAGAATCAGAAAATTCAAGATATACCACATACCACAAGCCAGAGAAATGGAATTGTTATTGACTGCAACAAAACATTTTAGCAAAAGCTTTCATTTTATTATATAATGTTTCAAGATAAAGATTTCTCTTGTACAAAAACCAAACAAGTGGTTGAGGTGATATATTTGTAACAACTTAGGCTTTAAATGAGCTAGAATTTTAATTGTGATAACACTGCTTACAGTCAGATATCTACAAGGGCATGAAACTTGACACCATCAAATTCCTATGAGTGGTATTAATTATCTCATAAATATACACACTCTAGAATCCACTGCAATGTAATGGTGACTTCAAATAGTTTAGCTTTATGAAGGAGGTGCCCAAAATAATATATTTCAAGATCAACATTACAAATGCCCATTTAGGTGTCTCTCCTAAAAAATTCCATTTTACCATGAATATTTCAGTTAGCCTAGTAGGCTAGTTTGAGTGGAGTGCCTTGAGATTCATGTAGGTGTCTTTGGGTTGATCTCATGCACTAGCTGTCTCTGTTGTGTGCCTCACACAATGTCCCTACCGGATTGGGCACTGTAATCAGCACTAATAGGTTTACACTGGGTGCCATATGCAAAATACAAGGAAGTTCTTAGAAGTTTCCTGCAAGGATTTCCTCGGAAAACAAAAGGAGAGTGCATTTCACCAATAGTTGGAAGAGAATGATTTGCAGTTGTAAGGTTATTCAACCAAACAACTACATCAACATTAGAACTGAGAAACCAATTACCAGTGGCAATGGTTAACCCAGTGATCACAAATGCCACATTGCACAAGTTTCCCCCTTATTGCATACTCCACACATTTTAAATGCCACCATAAGAAGAGTATAGTTGTCAAGGAAAAAAATTACCCTTCGAGAGCTTCATGTTGCCACAAAGAGCATCCTGCTACGATAATTCAAGATTTTTCAATACAAGTAAAGTACCTCATCTGGTTGAGTCCTATTGAAGCTTGAAAAGGCTATATTTGTCTGGTTTTTTGCTGTGAAGAGACAACAACTTGGGTTCTGCTTCTATTTGGAACTTGGATGATTGCAGGGGATACAACTTATGTTCTATCATGGAATAATGACTTCTCACCAGATTACATGTCTTAGCATTGATATCTACTTTGAATCGAGTATCCAAGAATTTTGGAACATCAAGCATGTATCAACAAAATCATTAAACCATTGGTCGAGTGTTAGTGGGGAAAAAATAGAAGCAATATTGCAAGGCAAAATTCTCACCTTTGTGTTGAAGTTAATCTGATATGGAATCTCTCTGAATTTTGCTAGCAACTCTTGGGATAGATCCATATTCTAAAGGAATCTATCTTAACTTACTGATGCTTGCTCCACTTTCCTTTCACCAAATCATTTATCCAAGTAAATTGCTTTTATGGAAACAAATAAAGGAAAAATGAGAATCTCATGCAAATCTTCCCAGAATCCATGAATTCTGCCCATGTATACAGGAAAAACTAATATCCTCAAATTACGAATTGCCAAGACATTTCTCATGTGTATGGGAGGCATGTCTTCCCCATTTCCCTTACTAGGTGCTTCCATGGGAGATGAGATCAAGAGAAGCGACAATTCTAAACTTGATGAGGTGATAACTTCACATCTTATATCGTAATTCAAATTATTTGTTGTAATGTTGAAGGCACCCCAGAAAATTGAATTCAAGCTCTTAATAAACATTGGGTCAAATATTCATCTTTTGTACGAAATCTAAGTGATGGGATTCTCAATGCAGAATGATAAGGATGGACAACATGTGCAGTATCCCCTTCCTTGACATCTTTCATTCTAGATAGTGTGTAAGGCCCGCTTGCATATGTTATTGAATGACAGCTTTGATTGCTAGAACAGTATGTGGTTTTTGCTATGTACACTTCAAATAACTTGTTGGCATGATACATTTATGGGATTGGATGTACCAGCCCTTACCAATAGCTCATTGAATTGTTGGTGATGATTTAAATATTTGTTCACTGCACTGATCACTGAACTAGGGATAGAGTCGAAAATCTCAAGGCCATGAAAGGGAAAAATAGGAAACATTTGAATTCTATGTTGGAGATTTCAGACATAAGCCATTTTAGAAATCAATCTCAAGAAAAAAATATTGGAAATAGTGGGTTGCCATGGATGGTCGAGTCAACAAAGAACAACAACTAGACTGTAAGTGTAGATGGATAGGCCTTACATCATCTTCACCGGTAGATCTAGACAATATATCTTATTGCAGGATGTTGTTAGTGTCCACCCAATTATTTTTACCACAATGGTTATTTGAAATCCCAAGTGTATTGACAACTCAAGTTTCACTTTCAGTTTCAAGAGTTATAATGTCAAAGGGAATAAAATAAGGGAAAGTTGCTACCAAGGACAATGACACTACAAAAAAATGTTTTCAATGTTTAAGATAAAAACAAGTTTTTGAGAGAGCCATTTATGATGACCCTTGAAGCCTATTCATAGCTAGTTACCTATGTCTTCACTAATTCAAGGCAGCTAGATCCTGCCCTTAATTAGAGAAGTTAATTTAGCTATTATTTTAATATATTTTAATTGACCAATGAAAACCCAACTGAAACCAATATGGAAATCACTGTTGTTTTTTATATTTCTCTCTGAGAGTCCAAAGTAATGAATAGAGTGCTTTCTTTCCATTCTGTGTCTCTATCTTTCCTTGTGTGTGTTCTTATCACTAGTAATCATCGGTAAGGAGATCTTGGATCATCATCATCACAACTAAAGATCTTAGGAGGATAGTAGGGTGATGACAAAATATAGGAATAGAATAAAGGACATTTTTAAGCGCTAATACAGAGAATATTTACTTAGGAGTGATGCTAATAGAAATGAAGCCAAGGAGCATGAACTATTGGAAGCTCTAAGAAGAATGGCTAAAAGACAATCAGTCACAATTGGGTGCATTATCTTGTGAATTATAATTGAGCCCTTGGTTTTTCCTTGATGAGGAACTCTTAAGCATGTGCCAAGGGGCCTTGGAAATAGAGTACAATAGGAGACCAATTACTTTGCTTAATGTCTCCTATAAGGAATTTTCTTAATGTCTCCTATATGGCTTACCTGTAACCATGTATATTGTCACTAAACTAAAGGACCCCTCCACCCAAGTGGCCTTCTAATATTTTGAGTGATTTAGTTATGCGAAAAGAATTGACATAATGTCTTTTAGTCCTAGTGCAACTCACAGTTGCTTATTCATGTACCTGCTCACTAGGCTGGAAATAGGTCTCCCCTGTCATCAGGTCTCTTTGGTAGTAGGCCATCATTGCTATCAAACCACTAGGAGCAGCTACTCAAACCAGCGCTTTCATAAATTGTTAAACAAATCTAAACTTAGACATCACTTCCTATGTCTGAAATAGAATAATATGTACTATAAAATGTTCTTGAAATACTATGTTTAAAATTAGAATCATGTCAATTTACTGAAGGAATAAATGCAACAAACAAATATTGAACTTTACTTTTCTTTATCCAGCATGTGCTCCTCACCTTCATTTCCCAAACCAAATCAAAGTGACCATATGGAAAAGGCTGTTCTAATGAATCTGCTACTTTAAAATCAAGCTGTGCAAACATGGGAAAAATAAACTCTAGTTTCAGTGCAAGAAACTGAAAAAATATTGAAATCATGATAGACTAATTCCAATCTAGATCTAAAATTCAATACCACACGTCCACCACACACCTCTGCCATTGATCATAGAGTTCTTGTAACTGAAATCCAACCACTGATAATAGAGTTCTTGTAACTAAAATCCTCATCATTTTCATAATCCATATCAAATTGAAATTGTTCAGGCAAATGTTCCTCTTCTGAAAAGGGTTCTGAACGATTATCCTCTCCATGAGATTTAATGATAGACATTTCTTGATCAAATTCCAACTTACACATCACTTGACTAACAAGAATCAAGTAAATCGCTTGAAGCTACTAAATTCCTCCACTCCATGAAACTCACAACTCATCATTGCACTGATTTCTACAAGATGAAGATTTATAGGCAACTTAAGTATAAGACTTAAGAGAGAGGAAACAACCGCCTCTATGATCAAGACTTTACATGCGACGTGCCCAGGTTAGGGCTGAGAGTCAAAGGGATGGCAACAGCTCTGAGAGCTATGGTCTCAAATTTGTTGAATCCCTCCGGACATTAAAATTTGATCTCCTGACTCCTACAGATGGGAAACTTCCAATGCGATTAGATGAAAATGAGGGAGCGTTTACAATCCTTGAATTTGGTGTGGAGTTGGTAAGGAAGGATGTCTCGCCTGACAAAGGTTTGTTATTGCTTTGCCGTCAGGGTGAGGAGGTCAAGGTGAAAAACAGAAGGGATAACTCCACAGGGAGAAGTGCGAACCAGCCAAGCCGTAAAGCATTCACCCATCGAAGGCCAAAAGAAGTTGACCGAATTAATCTCTTATCACGGTTTCCCCATTCTAGGTGTACCATCTCTTATCAAGTGCAGTTAAGGCAGTTAAGAAAGAATATCCTTGAGGATAATTTACCAATTTCAACAATTTTTTTAGAAATATAGTGCACAACATAAAAACCATTAAACAAGCCTCTCCTATCCTAGGTAACTCTCATCTCAATATTTATGCATCCTTGATATCATCAAACTTATAAATATATTCCAGTTCATCCTCTGAGAAAAAGAAGCCTAAGACCAATGGAGCCACTCAAAGTAAGGATCCTCTATATTTTCTAAGAAGGAAAGACCATGATCTATACGTGTAATATCAAGGGATTCTTCTCCAACTTCCAGCTTCAGCATTTTTTTAGGAATATAGTGCACACCATCAAAACCCTTAAACAAGCCTCTCCTATCATGGGTAACTCCCGTCTCAGTATTCATGCATCCTTGATAACATCAAACTTATAAATATATTCTAGTTCATCCTCTGAGAAAAATAAGCCTGAGGCCAATGGAGCCACTCAAAGTAAGGATCCTCTAGATTTTCTGAGAAGCAAAGACCATGATCTATAGGTGTAATATCAATGGATTCTTCTCCAACTTGGGGACATCCTCCTACATTTTCAATATTATTCACAAGAAGATTGCATGCATGTTTTTCAATATTAAGTATTCTAATATCTGGTATTCAAATCCTATGTACAACGGTCACTAGGAAATTAGATGTTCCATGGTCACTGACATCACAATCATGTGGGACAAACTGCTGAAACGATGCAACCTTACTAACAGTCTGTCTCTTATTTATTTTCTTCCTTGTAGTCACATTACATCAAAAATTGAATGTGTTATTTCAACAAGCACAAGATGAATAATATTTGCAAAATCATCATGATCTAGAACTTATACTGCAACTCCTCTGATACTTGTTTTCTACAACTCTAACCTATCTCTTTAAACCAAGTTTTTCATCGTCATATTTTTTCACTGTTGCATCTAGGTTTCAGATACATTGTTCAATATTTCATTGATTGTCATTGTATTTTATATATTATGGTCTAGGGAGCCACAAACTCACCAGAATCAGCCTCCAGTACCTCAACACAAAAGTTGTTCCCAATTGATTTGTCATGGAAGTAACATTTAGAATTTGATGTGAGTGAAATGTTCGTTGAACCTAATGATTTCAGACAGAACATGTGAAAACAAAGTAGCAGGTAGAAATAATGGATGGGTGCATCATTTAGAGAAATCTATGGCTTGTGATGACTTTCTTTGAAATAAATTTGTACCAGAACAAGAAAACCACGTCCTAGTTAGGGCGGCCTTCCTTATTGAATTCTCTTCAGAGAACAAACTCTAATTTCATCTATGTGATTTAGTTCTCATTGACAAGGGATCCAAGGTATGAATATACATATTGTCCTTCATATTCTCTCCATTATCATTTCTTCCAATCACCTTTCTCATTTTTCGTTGGCAGAACCAATTGGTCATTTGTTGATATTTAGATTTTTTGGATGTAGCAATCCTCAGCAAAAATGGGTTACATTTTAATTTATAATAATCTCCAGTGAAAATATGCAAATGGTGAGCCATGCTGAAGATAAGCTACATGTCCCATCTCTATCCATTTCTTTCCATGAACATAGCAAGATGAAGCTGAAAGAATGTCAGGTATAGTTTTGCGATCCCTTACCGTTTTGCCTCAAATAAGTTTGAAAGGTTGTTCATGTTATGAAAAAACCAATACCAGAGATATCGAAGGAGAAAGTCATTCTTTAGATATTGCAGGAGAAAGAACCTATCTAAAACCCCTGCGATTTTTGGAAAATTTTCTAGTTTATTTTTTTATGTAGTTTGTTATGGTTGACATTAATTGAAATCACAAGTTTGACAGGTGAACTGTTCACAATCAAATGTGAAATTATTCGAAGGTTTTTGAGGGCATTAGAATCCATATATAGAGAAAAAACACTCGATATCCAGAGCCCAATAAACTTATTATATATAGAGGATGAATAATAGCTCAAGACATCCAAAGGGCATGGTGTGCATTTAAGCAAGAAATTAATAGGACAGCCAAATAAAACCCTTGACATCAGTCGCACAAACCCAGCAGAATGTTTGCCCACAAACATTCTCATAAATGGATGCTGAAACTATAAAACATGAAATGTAGGTTTAAACCAACATATAAGGGAGTTACGATATAAACCCATCGCGGATTTCTCAAATATACTAGCAAATAACAAGGACCTAAGGGTGCATATTCATACAACATGGAAAAAGGGAAAAATGAATTTTCACTGATTAACTGCAATACACAGATAGAAAGATAAGTTTTCGACAATTGCATATGTACTCACCTAAGTTTCTAGCTCTCCCACAAAACTCAGAAGTAGATGTTACACCGAATTCGAAAAACTAAATGATCAGCTTGGGGAATTATTGAGATGCTCAGAGTTCGAATCTGCTACATGAAAGTTGCGATAGAACTCGCACCTCTTTCTTCAATCTCAGCACGATGTGCACTCTGGAGTCCTTGTTTTTCCTACCACGTGATCTCCTACTCAAATATCCCAGTTTTAACTTGGGTTAAAAGAAACTCTACGCAACGACCTGTGTTTTGACTAGCGTGGTGACATTTAATTTCTTTTCATTTTTCTAGCCTTCTCACCGTGGATTGGGAATTTTTCCTTCCTATTGCAAATTTTTTTCACTTTCTCGCGGAATTTGAGAGAGTGGGAATGGTTCCCACCCACATTTGCAAGTACCTACCTTTTGTTGCTAGGACTTCCTCACACTTGGGTTGGGGTGAGTAGAGCTGCTTGAGTCCTTGTTGGTCCACTTTGGTAGGGAAAGGGTTTTCATGTAAGTGCATGTAATGATTTTAATGGAGGGTGTTATAAGATCAATTTAAGAGAATATTTACAAAATGGAGAGGGTCATGACATCAATACAAGGATCTCCATGGGGTTGAGGGGTAGGGTATGGGTAGTCAAAGTAGTAGTAGATTGTAATTAAGAGTACCACATATTACTTTAAAAAATTTTGATTACAAATATTTATATTTTATGGTGCAAATGTAACAATGTTTTTAAATTCTTTTGTAAGGCATGAAAATGGTTAAGTTTGGTGTGCTTTCTAGATATATGCATGTGTACGTAATGGTGGAGTAAATGATTTATGGTGGGGGATGAGGTTGAACCCCAACAAACATTTTGACACCCTTGTACATACTTTTTGATTAATGAAAAATCTTCGTCTTACAAAAAAATAACACACTATACTCACACACAATGCAACAAGAAAGCCCCCATTGATGTTATGCACTACTTTAAATGGGTTTAGTAGCCTTGGATGGCTCTAAAAATCATAGCTGAATGTATGTGATGTTAACTAATTTAACCAACAAAACATGCCTTTGAAAATGGTAACTAGACTTAAACTCCATTTACTACATTAAACAATCAAGTGAGGATTTAATAATTGTAACCAAACATACAAGTGGTTGATCAATTTAACCAACCTAAGACACCTTTAATAGTGATAAAGAAAATGTACATGTTACTAATCAAGTGACCATTGTGTCATGCCTCTAAAATATACAATTGAACATAAATGTTGTCGATGGGATTGACTTATCTAACATATCTCCCACAAGTAGTCAAACATGCATGTTGATTCGGTTAATCTCTTAGATAATGTTAATAAAAAATACATGTTAATATCCAACCTAACATGTCACTAATAGTGACAATGGAATGTTCATGTCAGTGACTAAGCTAATTGACCTTATATGTTGTTCAATAAGATGATTAACACATAACTCACTAAGCTGGCCAAGTTGACAAACCATTAGTTTTGTCATTGAACTAACATGCCTTTAATAGACACAACTAAATGTACATGATGTTAAACCAGTAAACCATCATGACATGCCTTTAATAGTAGTAACAAAGTGTGCAAGTTATGGATTGGGAAAATCAAACTAATATACCTATGATAATCATAATTGACCATACATGTTTGTTGTGATCAACCCTTCAAGTTTTCCCTTGCTTCTATACAAAATTAAGCATGCCATGCAACTCTCAAAATAACTTTGATACATATATAAATTAAGTTTGTATTTACTTGTTCGATTTGTGTTAATGTGTTTCCTCTTTAAAGGTCACGAGATTGGATCCAAAGGAAAAAAATTATGTACGCTTGCATAGATTAAATAGTTAAAGAATTGAATGGAGGGCATCCCTTGTCTCACAAACAAGGAGGTCTCATATGTCAACTTGGCAACTACCTGCATTACAACTTAATATTAAATGCTATTCTTATTTTTTCTATTAATATGAATGCTTCTAATATTTAATATATTTTTAAGGAGATTACCCCTCAACTAATTAGTGAAGTATTTAATATTGAATGAGAGAGTTGTAAGCCTGAAATTGTGGCTACCACAGGTTAAATTTGGTGTTTGTACTATGTCAATGCAAAATTAGAATTCACAACTCTCCAGGAATCAATCAAAATCATTTACACATACCAATCAAAGGCTTTCAATAGATTGTTAAAGTAGTGGTTTGGAGGAGTTCATTTTCAGGTCCATCCAAGGGTTTCCAAACTAGAGAAACAAGGGAATGTGTTTGATTTATGGGCTAACGTTTGAAAGATTGCTACAAGGAGAGGAGTTGGTGGGAGTCCTTCTTATGGCAAGGCCCTGCACCTCTTCCTTTGTTTCTTAAAGTAGGATTGAAATAAGTGATTATATATATATGATACATATAATATTTAAACCACTCACAACACAACAATATCGAACATTTGCATGAGACATAACTTAATTTATTTTCAATATGTTTTTTCTTTAAAAAAGGCAAGATATTTTACCATGATGCAATACAATGATTCACCAAAATTAGGCACCAAAAAAATGACTTGGACCACGGATGTTATGTACGATGACAATCATCCACTATAAACTATGATTATTAGCCACTCTGACACCCCTCATTTATGGTCACTCATTGAACATGCTCATGAAATTTGAGATTATTGGACATGGTTAACATGCTTTGGCTAACACAATCTAGTATGGTGTGAGGGTCTTCTCTATAATGTAAGCTTTCTAACACCCTTTACAACAACATTGTTTCACGAAAAGTTTTTCCCACTTGAATACTATCCTCAAAGGCCACATCAATATACTTATAGATCCATGTGGAAAAACCCATTCATGTGTCACCATCACATTGGTCCGTGCCATATCAACTACAATAATGGCCTACCTAGGAAGCTTGGTTTTTTGTCAGCTATTATCCCCCTAAGCAATACTTTACCAAATTTTCCTAATCCATTTGTAATTAACCAATCCGGATATTGGGGTATTAGTTAAAAAAATCACCCTTTCATCACCTACCACTGTATCAACTGAGTCCCCAAGCCTTTGGGACACACTACAATTCCATCTTTTGTTCCTCCCAACACTTGATAACCTAATCTGATATTGGACTATCATTAGATGGAGACTCCACTTCTCGCCATTCATCATTTTTTGTATTGGGCCCCTAGGTCACCAACCACTAGGCATAACTCATTGTTTCAATTATGAGAATCTATCGATAACTGATACCTGACATGTTGATAGGTTGATATCTCAAGATGTCAATAGGCCAATAGCTTGACATGTCGATAGATCGATAGTTTTCCATCAGGATACCATGGCCCTGAGAAATGTAAGGAAATCCCCAACTACTGATACCTGATAGTCTGACATCCTAACATCCATGTCACTAATACCTTGGGTGCCACCTAGTCACCATCTTAACACCATTGTGCACTATGATCCACAATGTCCCACCACATTGGCTACCACACCATTAAAAATCTAACCTTGTGCCACATCATCATGATTAGTTACCTTAGCACATCAGCTACTACCTAGTGTGCCATATTACCAGGTCTAATATTCCAGCATGCCATGTCCTCTAGCCCATGTATGCACTTTATTTGGCTTCATCAGTATTGAGAAAAAATCCCAATGGTTGGGTCATGGTCTCCCAATAGCAAACACTTGATGACCAATATTCAATCTCCATCTGTCATCTATAATAAACCACTCCCATCTAATAACATATTAGGTTCTATATATTGAGGTTTCCTTCGAATCTTGCATTTTTTCTCAAATGAAATCCTAATAAATGGAGAGTCGAAAGGGTGATAAGTGACCCTTCATTTCCCCAAAGTTGATACATGATCACCCAATACCATACCTTTCCTATCAGTATGATGACTTGTTGTCGAGATATGATGTCGTAGAAAGATAATGGAAATGTCTGTAACATTCGATGGTTATCATTGGGATCTATTAGTATCAGGTTATTCTCATTGGTATTTTTTATACCATGTCCTAATCTCTGATACCAGATACTTTGGTAAACTATATGTCAGCCAATTGATACACTATGTTGGAGTTCACTTGTAATAGAGGTATTCATTATGTCGTTAGCCCAATACCTGACAAATGATATTATGTACTTTGGTTCTTAATACCCGTTTTGGATAGCTCTTGGTCATAGCCCCCTTATTGGACATATTACCAAGAATTGAGGCTAGGATCCCCAAACACCAAATTTCCAAATAGTCCAAAAATCTAAAGGGGAACCAATCTCTAAAATTCTCCAAGGCAAACAACCGTATATAATGGATTTCCTCAATTTGTCTCCAAAGATGGAAGATATTTTTAAAGGGAATGAGTCTACCAAAATGGCTTCTAAAACTACAAAGTTCCTTGTTATCCTTAAATGTATCCATACTCCTTCATCTCACTACCATATTCTAGTCCTTTCCTTTAATTTCTTTAGTATACTTTACCAACTCAAGAGTTCTTTAGTTAAATCTTTAATACTTTCCGCTAGATGTTATGAGAATACTCTTTCCCTTAAGTATCATTTTTGGAGATCAAGGCTTATATTTTTGTCTCAAATTCCATATCATCCACAAGTCTTTTTGATCAATTCAATAAACTTAGAGAATTTTTGGCCCCTCTATGACTTGACTATGAACACTATTAATAATTGTGACTAGTAGTCCATTAATCACATGCTTAAGTGAACCATTACATCCCTATTCATAGTCATGAAAAGAAAATCATAAATTCACATTAAAAATTGATTAAAATGCATATGAATACTATACAACTATTGCATCCAACACTATTATTCAAATTATAAATAGACATCACATATGCCATAATATCCATTTAGCATATTAGTGCATACATATATTCATTTCATCAATCATCATTTGTTTTTTATTAACATGGTTTACATTTCAAAGTTGAATTCCACAAGGGTACTTATGTAATGAATATTATGTGTTGTCTACAACTCATGAAGGGTGAGCCATGTTCTACCTCACCATAGTCTTAGCTACATTGCATTCATTCTTGCATCTGGCCACCCCCATGCTAAACCATGAAGCCATGAGGGAATTTTTCACTCAACATTATAGGGCGGGGTTAGGAAGGTCATTCCCCTTCATGAAGTTAACTCATTAGTTCCATTAAAGTATCGTTAAACCTAGAGTATGCCCAATCATTATGGGTGATGTCTCAACTACAATACATAACAAGCAACCAGAAAAGGGAAAATATCTTATAGGATATCAATGGTGTAGGTATGAAGGCCAATATCCTTCATCCACATAGAATTTAATATCATATATTTCATAGCATTGATCCAAGGATGGTTCTCATCGAAAGTGTGGCCACAATGGACCCACACAACACAAAGAGAGGCATTCTCAATGCTTCCTTTTTACACTTCTCATGTGTGGTTTCAATAAGATTTCTAAAAATATGGACATTCTAGGAATGTGTAACTCAAAGGGACTCTTTCACTCATCGAGTATTCATTTGATGCTTCACCGAATGCTTTTATGCATATGTTTTAGCTGCTACAACCACCCTCCAAAATTTTGAATTCATATAATTTTTGGAGCCCTTATTGATAATATTGTTGATATGCCTAAGTGGTAAAGGTCACTCTGAACTTATTTGAAATCCCCTCAGTGTTTGAATTCATTCGAGTTTTCTTTAAAAATCCCTAAGTGTAAACACACTTTTCCCTCGCACGATTCATGCTCTTTCCCTTTGTAGTGCACCTTTGTTTGAAAATCTAGTTCACTTCTCAAAACCAACGCCAATCATGATCAGTGCAAGCACATCTCTAAACATTAGTCAACCCCCCTTGTCGCAAGAATATGTGTTGGGTGCACTTCAAAAGCCCAACGAGCTCACACATGTGATCTAGTTATAAATATAATCCCTCCCCAACAATTCATTTTATAGTTTGTTTTGTTGCTTGGAGGTTCACACACTTTCTGAGTATATAGCAAGGCTTCCATTTGTGATTGCACTACACACTCCTTATGGGTAAGCTCTCCTTTTTTGCACTAAAAAAATGCACTTATGACTTTGTCATATCATTCCCTTTTTTTTTTCATATGTGCATCTTCGTGTACCTTGAATTTTCACTTTCCTTGAATAGTTGAACTCATATATTTGTATGTGTGTGTGCATGTGTGTCATTTGTTGAATTTTCATTTTGTTTGGTTTGCTATGTGCTTGCATTTTTTTGTGTCTATACTTAGTTAAATATTTGTATTCTTGGTTTACCTGTCCATCTCTTGCTATTAGAAACAAGACTCCCTATGAAATGTGGTATGGCCACATTCCTTTGGTGAGGCATCTCAGGGTTTTTGGTTCCTCCTATTATGCCTTCATACCTAAGGAACAGATAAAAAACTCAATGCAAGGAGTCACAAATGTATCTTCTTTGGGTACTCGTACCTCCAAAGCATACAATCTCTATGACGAAGTGAATAAGAATTTTATAATATCTAGAGATGTGATCTTTCTTGAGTCTTCCACGATTGACAATGTTGTTGAGTGGAAGCTTAATCATTTGGATAGATTCGAACATGCAAAGTATTTTCAAGAGTTTGATAGTGATATTCCACATCTCCTTCTCTTAGCTCTATACTTTCTATGAAGAGCCTTGAAGAAAACAGGTTGAAGGAAATTCCTTTCCTCGCTTTGTCAGGAACGAGCTAAGAGACTACTAGTAGTAGGTAGCCAAATTTGACAAGCAGTGAGGGTACATGCAAGATACAAAGAAAGGATTAATGCAAAGGAGTGTACTGACTATATAAATATCATCAAACATATTTCATCCCACTTAGGATGCCTTGCATCGTCTGTCGTTAGTCATAAGATCATGTTGGTCACAACCTTCGTAGCTTAAATAAACAAGTGGTATTACTCTTCATCTTCTAAGCTATGTAATAAACAAGTAAAAGGGAGAAAGACATGTAGAGGAAACACATGGAATGAATTTTAGTTCTTGCAACCATGCATGTCATTGAATACATAATGATATGACAATGATAAGCAAACTTTTAAGCTATAGTAAGAGGTGTATTCCAAAAGATGTGATTTGTTTTCCATACCTAGCTTCAAAAGGGTTATGCATCAAATGGAGTCTTCATGCGGTCCCAATATTCTATCATACCTTGGGTTCCTTGGTCTTCTTATTTTTCTCCACATCTCCTTGAAAGTCATCTATCATGTCATCTTTCTTCGTGGCCACAGAGACATAATTGTGTAGTTTCAATGAGCAGTAATTGTTCTGGGATGAGGCCCTGGGAGAGCACATTTACATAGTTTTAGCTGGATGAAATGCAATGCTATGGGATGAGGCCATGGGAGGACACATCTATGCAATTTTAGGATGCGAGGTAGACTGGGTATTGAAGGGACAAAACTACATAGTTTCTGGAGACATTAGGTTTTGACCGAGAGAAGGATATTGGAGGAAACCACTGCGTAGTTTTGAATGCTAAGGGAGGTTGGGAATTCTATGCATTGTACATTTCCAACAGGTAAGGGAAAAGCTTGAGGGTTACATATGTGAAGTGTACAGTTGAGGAAAGTTGTATGAGACTAAGTTGATAAGGAAACTCTGAAATTTGGCTAAGTGTGGGATCAAGGGAACTGATGTCAACAATGATAAAACTTAACTATGATCACACACTTGAAAACTTAGCGATACAACATAGACCATCGAGAACAATATAGCACATACTTTGATTAATGTAACAACCTTTGTGGCAGCTTATGACAGGTGCGGCTTCGATGATAGACTTTGGGAGGATAAAGGAAATACGTGTATAAGAGTGTGTGAAATTAATGTGAAACATGTCTATGTGGTGAGGACAACCCATTCTCATAAATATTTCCCCTTGAAGCAAAACAAACCTCCCTTTGCATGACAAGCGATAACCCCCATGCTCAAAGATGACACATTCTACGCAAAGATAAAATCATGAATGACTCTTAAGATCGAAAAGGGGAGCTTGAGATCATCAACTTACCAATAAGTGACTAAGGAATGATCAATCACAACATCCATAGTAGGATCCGAAATTTAAGTGAAGGCAAAAATTTTGGAGGGTGTTGCAGCCGCTACAACAGAGCCTTCACCTTCTTGCTAGCTTCTTTTTCAACCAGTGTCTTGAATTCTAAGAACTTGGAGAATGTCTCATCTTTCCACATGAAGAAGATCCAACACTTCTGTGAGAAGTCATCAATATAAATGGCAAAATATTTGTGTCTAACAGTGTAGGTTGTTGAGAAAGGTCCATCAATATCATAGTGGATACTTTCTAGGACTGCATGTGCTTTGTTGTCTCAATCATGGAATGCACTTTTTATGTACTTCTGCAATGTACATCCTTTGCATACATATTACTGCTTAAGTGCTCCTTTAGGGAGACCAGTGGTTATTTTTTGTATAATATTCGAGGTACGATGATGCAAATGATTGAGTATTTTATGCCAAATATCATCAACATCGCGACCTACACTTTCTCCGCCTTAGTGCTAAATGCAACACAGTTTTCCACATCTAGCTTATACAGGTTCTTCACATGAAGCCTGATCTGCTTCACCTATCTCGTGGCTATGTGTCTCAGGAACTCTTTTCCTTTGTTGAATATCACTTCACAACCATGGTAAACCAACCACTTGGTGAATGCTAGTAGATGGACACCTAATCCTTTACCTTTACCTTTTTTTACTAGCATCTCGTATTGAAAATTTGAAGACAAATAATTTTTTTTCTCTTAAAAAATTGTCTTAAAATTCTCCACTGTGTAGCAGTGCCAAATGCAATGATAGACAAGTTGTCTCTAATCATATCAGCAGATATGAAAGGGACAAAAAAATAATTGATGTCCGAGAAATATTCTTAGTAAAAGTTGTCGCATTCTTCTTAGTCGACTACCCCCAAAAAACAAAGAGCCCAACAAATCAATGTCTTTATATAAGATAACGTGAATGGTAAGTACAATAACAAACTTGGTATAGGTGCAACACAGTAGTTGCCTACAAGTTGGAAGACTTAGGGCGCACTATCATCGTCAATTTTGTAGTTGTTAGATAATATTTCCTTAGATTGATATGTTTGTGTCTTAATTGTTAATTGTATTAAATGGGTTTCATCTAATGTGGTCATTACCTTAAATATAAAGTTTTGTCTTAAAATATTTTTGTCTCAACTGTTTTTTTCTTAAATATAAAGTTTTTTCTTAAAATAATTTTATCTTAAATATAATGTTTTGTCTTTAAATGTTTGTCTCAAACTACTTTTGTATTAAATATAAAGTTTTGTCTCCAAATATTTTCGTATTAAATGGTTTTTGTCTTAAATATAAAGTTTTGTCTTAAATTATTTTGTCTCAAAACTGCTTTTGTCTTAAACTATTTTTGTCTTAAATATAAAGTTTTGTCTTAAAATATTTTTGTCTCAAACTGTTTTTGTCTTAAATCTTATATTTAAGACAATTCAATTGATATTAAATTTTAATGTAAAATAACTAAAATAAAAAGTTATCTTTTAAGACCAAAGATTTCTTTTGTCTTAAAAAAATGTCTTAAAAGTGCCCTTGGTGTAGTAGTGAGTTAAGGCTCCACATTCACCACTGCACTCGTCTTTACGAGCAAGAAACCAACACCATCGCTACTTATGAATGACTACATAGTGGTTTGGAGTCCCTAATTTAGAAACATGGAGTACCTATTGTCAGTGCAATAGGGTAAATAAGGGGAAATAATGTTGTCATGTAGGTGGTAAATAAGTTCATTGAACATTTCAAGAAAGTAGTAGAATAGGAAGACCTAGAGGTTAGTAAGAAAATCATTCTACAGTATGCCATCACACCAACAAAAGTTCACATGAAAGTGTCATGGTTGTGGACCAATGTTCAATTCAGCTCCAAATCCACGGTGTCATAAGCATTGTAGATCAGTATGCGATTTGTGGTGAAGCGTCCAATCTGAATCAAAGTCATCGAAATGGAGTTCAAAGAATGGCACTCATAAATCACCAATGAAATCCATCAAGAAGAAAATAATTTTCCCATTTGAGAATATTTTGTATTGTTAGAATTTTGTCAAATACAATCAGCATTTATAGATATTTTGCCTCTAGTAATATGTCTAGTATAATGGAGTCCAAGAGACACATCGGGAATATGAAAGACCCATGTGGAATATAAATAGTTATACGTAGAATGCGAAAAGTTAAATGGAAGCCCATAAGTCATAGAAGTTGAAGGGTTATGAGGAAACTCAAGAGTCATTTCCATTTGTTATAAATGAGTCCTCATAACTCAAACAAAAGGCTTGGACTTTTGGAGATTTTTTCCTTGGCTTCTTTAGTGGTGCATAGGAGGTAAAATCATTCTTTAGTGAAGCAAGTTGTAGCTTCATGTTCCAATACTGGATCTAGTGTTCCACCAATGTAAGAATGTACTTGGAATCTATCATTAATAATTAGAAGCTCTTCAAGTCAACACTCCTTCATGTATGTATCCTAAATGTAGTAAGACTATTCTTTGTATATATGTAGTATATGTTCACATACTAAGACTAATGAACTAATTCATTGATTGGTTATGGATATTGTTGAATGAGTGTTGTTATGATTTTATTGTTGTTATTTATCTTGCAAAATAATTTGTAGGTTAATCAACAAGCATTTCAACTTCCACTCATAGGTCTCTCTTCAGATAGTACTATTTCTTCCCTATTGTAGGCTCATCTCTTTTTACAATCATGAAATCTTCCTTTACATTCTACATTTGGTGTCACACAAAGCTTATGTAATTTCTCCTCCAAAGATGTTTTTATGATATCTTGTGTATGTGTTGTAACCAAGATGTACTTTAAAATCATTCACAATGGTGGATGAACCCTATAACTAGACGGGACTCCTACATCAAATGGTGTGAGGCCTAATTGGGACGTCATATCAGGGAGATCCCCTGTATGTTGGTAGCATCCAGCACCGTCAACATATGGAGATTGTGCCAGGTTGCAACAAAGTTCAAGTAGTGGTACAAGTACATGTATAGGAGGTGGTACAGGTACATATGCTGGTGCACAAGATGTGGACTATCATCTCACGACAAATGGATTGGTTAGATTTAGGGATAAGATATATGTGCCCACTGGCATCGAGCTCAAGAAGGTGATATTAAGGGATTTTCATGCGAAACCATATTCAAGTCACTCAATTTATCACAAGGCATTGACAATAATGAAGAAATTCTATTATTGGACAAATATTAAGAGAGACGTAGCAAATTTTTTGGCTAGGTGCTTAGATTTTCCGTAGGTGAAGGCAAAGTGTAAGCATTGAGGTGGACTTCTATAGTTGATTCCGATTTGAGAGTGGAAATAGGAGGTCATTTTGGACTTTATCACATGTTGGCTGAGGACAGTGAGACAACATGATTCCATCATGGTAATGGTGGACAAGATGACAAAGGTAGTGCACATCATTCTAGTAAAGTCTACATTCTTAGCAAGCGATGTAGCACGGGTCTTCATTAGGGATGTGGTCATATTACATGGAGTTTAAAAGAAGATTGTGTCAGACAGGGATGAAAAGTTCATTTCCAAGTTTTCAAATGATTTGTTTGCAAGTTTGTGGCACATACTTGGCCTTCAGTACAACTTATCATCCGGAGATAGATAGATAGACAAAGATGTTCAATAGGATATTGGAGGAGATGTTGAGGATGTATGTGATGCATCAAAAACAAAAGTGGGAAGAGTACCTTCCACTGGTAGAGTTCACTTACAACAATGGGTATCAGGGGTCACCGAGGATGAGTCCATTTCAGGCATTGTATGGGTGGAGTTGTAATATTCCCATCAGTTGGAGTGATCCAATTAACAATGTGTTGATTGTACTAGACATGTTGGTAACCATGGAGTAGGAAATGGAGGTAATCAAGAAGAATTTGAATGCATCACATGATAGGAAGAAGAGTTATGCAAATCAAAATAGGTTCTTCAAGGAGTTCTAGGTTGGGGAACATGTGTACTTTCCCATCAAACCGAAGAAGAGCTCCTTGTGGATTGGATCATGTTCCAAGTTGGCACCCTGATTTTGTGGACCTTTTAGGATTATTGAGAGGATTGGGCTAGTAGCTTATCGACTTGCACTTCCTTCACCAATTAAATTCCATGATGTTTTCCATGTGTTTTCTTAAGAAGTAAGTCAAAGATGTTGATCATGTGATTGAATGATCTGTATTGCAGGTGGAGTCAGAAGGAGAATTATGGACCAAATCGTAATGAATTTTGCAGAGAAAGATGCTCATGCCCTAGAATCGAGAAATTGAACAGGTTAAAGTGTGATTGAAGCACTTTGGGCCCGATGAAGCTACATGCGAGATGGTGGATCAGATGCGGGATATGTATCCTTCCTTGCTGGTTGAGAGGATGTTTCAGTATATGTCTTTAGTACATGCTTTTTTTATGTTTGGTATATGTACATATGTATATGGATGTAAATACTGCCATGAGATAAGTTATAAATATTCAATAAGTGGTATCGTTTTCATGTCATTATGATGTTATATTTGTTATGTTGTCATGTTTGTTTGCTTCATAGGAGGATGATCATTGTAAATACTATAACGAGGTAAGTTATAAAGTTCCATGGGCAGTGTGTTTTTCTTACAACAATCTTGTGGTTGCTAGTGTTGTTGAACACCGAGGACAGTGTTCCCCCAAGGGGGAGGGTTCTATAACATCCCTCGCAAAAATTCCATGTAAAAAAAGTTAATGAAGGAAAAATAATAATCACGGTTGATGAGACACATATTCCAAACTGAATGTTGGACAAAGCATAATGATGGGGATCACTAGTGATTGATTAATGGCTAAGAAAATTGGCAATGGCAATGACAAAGACTGTGTAAAGGAAAATTGGCATTTTGGCACATTTACTTATGAAAGTAATGGAAATTAGGAGAAAATGAAGCTAAAATATCATATGTTGCATGTGAGGAGGATAGTGAAGGAAAATAATGGAAAATGAAGAAAATAGAGGCCTCATTAATAAAAATGCTTTTGAGAATCAGCTCACAATCTTTTTTCAGTTTACTTTTGGAGCTCTCTCTCTATTGTCTCTCTCTTATACTCTTGGACACTTAGAGTTCTTGGACCAATCGTGGAGGAGTGTGGCATACTTGGAGTTTTAGAGCAAGAAGGTAAAGTAAGAGTAGGAAAGCACAAGAGGACACCAATATCAACAGCTACATTGGGTTTTAATTACACGTACCGAGTTGCATGTATGTTTTCCTCACTATTTTTGGCATGCATGGCATATGCGTGTGGTTTACTGGTCGTGATCTGTCATTGGCATGGAGGATTGCATAGATTGACAGTGGATTTGCCTAGGCTTGCCATTTTTTGGATAACCATGGTGTTGTGGGTTAATTTTTTTGGTTTTTTCGTTTGGTTCTCATGTTTCTTTTAGCTTGGGTTGAGTTACTAGTTCTTGGAATCCTTGGTTGGACAAACGCTCTAGAAGCCCTGTAACAACTTGGGTTAAGTTACTAGTCCTAGAAGCTTTAGTTGGAAAAATGCTCTAGAAGCCCTTGGTGGGTTGAGTTACTATTCTTGGAAGCTCTATTTTGGAAAAATGCTTTGGAAGCTCAATGACAGCTCTCGGTTTAGTTATTAGTCCTCGAAGCCTTGGTTTGAACAAACAATCTAAAGCCTTTGAAGGCTTGGGTAGAGACCAATCTATTTATGGTTTTGTGACATCCGACTGTGAGGTGGAATGACTATTTGATGGCTTGAGGTGGTTTCACCTCTGGAAGCCCTAGATGGTTTTGATTGATGTGTTTTATGAGATCCCACATTCATGCTTGGAATATAGTAGGGGGGGTGACTGTCAGAAGAGAGATTTGGTTCATTCATGTCTACGTTTGGGTGGTTTGTGGAAGTCCCAAATCTGATTGGCCTTAGCGTCATTAATATGAGTTTATTTCTCCTTGTTAATTCATTAGTACTATATTGGTTTATATGTGGATTATATGGCTATTGTTTCCTTGTTATTTTTGTTGCTATTATGTTGGTTATGAACATGTATTATGGTAGTGTCTATGTATGGCTCTCATCATGTTTTTACTTGTAAATGAATGAATAATGTATCTATTTCCTAATGGATGAAACTGTAGCTAATGTGTTGAGGCATCAATGCTTCTTAGCAATTCTCAGATGAGTATGAGACCCTTATGCCCAGATCTATTGTTTAAACCTATAAATTACATAATTGTGACATGTTTTCTGAAATCTCTGTCATAGCTAATAGGGGTCTAGTTAAGTCCTTATTCAAGCAATTACACTTGGATCATTATTTTGTTGTTATCTTTTATTTCTAAAAGTGTCATTGAGTTTTGAGTAGTGACCTGGGCTCTGGTCCTAAAAATGTGGCACAAATCCCAGAGTCACAGGCACAGGTATGAGGAGAAAATTCCATTGGCAGATGCATACCCATGCTGTGGGAGCATTTGGAGCCTCGTGGACACATGTTTGTCCATATCAAGGGAGTGTTTTGGGGAGTAATGGTCTAAAATTTTGGTTGGTCTCGTAGGTTGGCTATGTGAATGGTGGAGATGGTCCTTGGGAGTTCTGTTGTTGATGTGGAAGGTATGTGTGATGTGTTCCACTAGTTCCACTTCCATAACTAACACATAGTGAGTCAAATCATATCATAGTAACTTATCGTCACATGTTTACCCTAGTTGGCCGATTAATTGGGTAGATGTGGGAGGAGGTTGTTACAGAACCCTCCACATCTCAGATGTGTTACCTAAATCATATGATAAGCAACATGTCTAGAAATCTAAACATTAATAAACGTTTTGTTGCAACGCATACTTTTTCATTAGCTTGACGAGATAACTGAAACGAATCAAACGATCAGATTCCAATAAGGTTAATGGGTGCTTAACAGGTGGATAAATAAATCACATTTAAATTTAATTTGTTATTCCTGGGTTCAAACTTGAGAATATGTTCAAATACTTTTAATACCATCCATTGAATGATGTAATAGACATAGAATATTCTCTTGAAATCAAATCTTGCCCATTCATTTATTTAAAAATCAGAATTCCTCATGGTAAATTGTAACATAGACCACACTAACAACATAAATATAAATTTTTAATATTTTTTTTGAGTGAAACACTAAAACAATTCATATCATATCAACGATATTGCTTATATAGTAAGTTCTTAAAGAATGAGAGAGGATTAATAATTAAAACTGATGTATTACATACAATGTTATAAACGTTGAGGCACGAACTGGTTGTGGATCAAGCTATCATTAAACTTTAATAATATGATTTGATTTTAGCATATATACTATATTATTTAAAGAGTTTGTCCATTTTTTGTGTCAACTTTTTTTTAATATATCAAAAATTCAATCTAATAAATAAGTTAGTGATTTTGTGAAAGGTCCTCTCTTTTCTATCATTGTTAAATTGCATATAATATTAACGGGTATTTTGCAAATCAAACTTTATATTCCTCTTTGTAAAAACTAAACTTGTCCTTATAACATAAGGATCCCATACTTAATAAGTGATGGAATAGATATTTGCATTAATGAGAGTAATTTGAGATATCCATGTAGTCTAACTTTTCCTCACATTTTCTTGTAACTGAGTCATGTCATCCCATTTTTCTAGAATTTTTTCGTTCATGAGTAAACTTTTCTAATTTTTCGTGAGATTTTTCTCTTGGATGACTTGTACCATCCTAAAATCTCTAGAGATTTTCACAGTGATGGCTCGTGGTTTAAATTAACCAACGAACCTGCCACTTTCCAAAACGTATTGGATAAGATTCTTGGCTTTATTTTGCACATATAATTAAATTGTAAAAGATGTGTGAGTGTATTAAAAAGTTATAAAATACACGTTAGTGTAAGCTCCAGAGATTACAAAAAGGCCATTTGAAAGTCAAGTAAGTCAAGATGATACAGAAGTGTGATGGAAGCACTTTGGGCCCAATGAAGCTGCATGGGAGATGGTGGATTAGATGCGGGCTATGTATCCTTCCTTAATTGATGGTTGAGAGGATGTTTCAATATATGTATTTAGCACATGTTTTTTTTTTTATGTTTGGTATATGTACATATGTATATGGATGTAAATACTGCTATGAGCTAAGTTATAAATCTCCAATAAGCGGTATGGTTGTCATGTCATTATGATGTTATACTTGTTATGTTGTCATGTTGGTTTGCTTCACAGGAGGATGATCATTGTAAATACTATAATGAGGTAAGTTATAAAGCTCCATGGGCAGTGTGTTTTTCTTACAACAATCTTGTGGTTGCTAGTGTTGTTGAACATCGAGGACGGTGTTCCCCCAACGGGGAGGGTTCTATAACATCCCTTGTGAAAATTCCATGTAAAAAAAGTTAATAAATGAAAAATAATAATCACAGCTTATGAGACACATATTACAAGCTGAATGTTGGACAAAGCATAATGATGGGGATCACTAGTGATTGATTAATGACTAAGAAAATTGGCAATGGCAATGACAAAGGCTATGTAAAGGAAAAATAGCATTTTGGCACATTTATTAATGAAAATAATAGAAATTAGGAGAAAATGAAGCTGAAGTATCATATGTTGCATGTGACGAGGAAAATGAAGGAAAATAATGGAAAATTAAGAAAATAGAGGTCTCATTAATAAAAACGCTTTTGAGGATCAGCACACAATCTTTTGTCAGTTTAATTCTGGATCTCGCTCTCTATTGTCTCTCTCATACTCTTGGACACTTAGAGTTATTGGAGAAATCTTGCAGGAGTGTGGCATACTTGGAGTTTTAGAGAAAGAAGGTAAAGGAAGAGTAGGAAAGCACAAGACGACACCTATATCAGTAGCTTCAATGGGTTTTTGTTACAGGTATCGAGTTGCATGTATGTTTTCCTCACTAGTTTTGGCATGCCTGGCATATGCATGTGGTTTATTGGTCATGATCTGTCATTGGCATGGACAATTGCTTAGATTGATAGTGGATTTTCCTAGTCTTGCCATTTTATGGACAACCATGGTGTTGTGGGTTCATTTCTTTGGTTTTTTTGGTTGGTTCTTATGTTTCTTTTAGCTTGGGTTGAGTTACTAGTTCTTGGAAGCCTTAGTTGGACAAACGCTTTGGAAGCCCTGTAACAACTTGGGTTGAGTTACTAGTCCTAGAAGCTTTAGTTGGAAAAATTCTCTAGAAGCCCTTGGTGGGTTCAATTACTATTCCTGGAAGCTTTGGTTTGAAAAAACGCTCTGAAATCCCGACGACAGTTGTGGGTTGAGTTATTACTCCTGGAAGCCTTGGTTTGAACAAACAATCTAGAGCCTTGGAAGGCTTGGGTAGAGACCAATCTGGGTATGGTTTTGTGACGTTCGACTGTGAGGTGGAATGGCTTTTTGATGGGTTGAGGTGGTTTCACCCTTGGAAGCCCTTGATGGTTTTCATTGATGTGTTTTATGAGATCCCACATTCATGGTTAGAATATAGTAGTGGGGTGACTATCAGAAGAGAGATTTGGCTCATTCATGTCTATGTTTGGGTGGTTCGTGGAAGTCCCAAATCTGGTTGGCCTTTGCATCATTAATATGAGGTTATTTCTCCTTGTTAATTCATGAGTACTATACTGGTTTATATGTGGATTATATGGTTGTTATTTCCTTCTTACTTTTGTTGCTATTATGTTGGTCATGCACATGTATTATGACAGTGTCTATGTATGGCTCTCATCATGTTTTAACTTGTAAATGTGTTGACACCTAATCCTCACGATTGGGTGAATTTATGTAAATAGTTAAATTAGAAATGTGAAAAATCATCAGGAGATGAACTGAGCAGTCACACCCTTTTGTATATAACAATAGCATACCTAATGAAATCAATTGAATCAATTTTACTGCCTATTGGAGTTACTGCCTGGCCTGACATGGTATCAGAGCCAGATCTCAAAATAAGTTGTAACTCTCTTCATTTTTGATACTGTGGGTTGTACGCTGGTCTGAGCACTGTCCACTGAGTGCTGTTCTCTGTCGTTCTGACCTGAGCACTATTCTGACGCCTTTGTCCTCAACGCCTCTGTCCTCTGCGTTTTTTTTTTCAGTGAAATGGTTTTCGTTGAACTATATTATTGTATGTGTGTTATCCTCTGTCCTCTATGATGATGCATTTAACTGTATTGTGTTTTACTGCATTATTGTATGCGCTGAATTGAAATGAAAATAGTGTTGGATTGACTGTATATTCCACCTATTAAACACTGTTGGATTGACTGTGTATTCCGAGGGGAAAATCATCAGGAATGATATCGAACATATTTTATGAACATTGTCATATGTTAATGATATCGAATGGTAGCGAAAGCGTTGATGAGCTGAGACATTGTACCCTTACCCGAAGTGACTGTGAATGGTGTGTTAAAAGGTGTATTCGTGTTGCACTGGATTCAAAATCAGTGGTCTCAGTGGAATGGTAACAAAATGGTGTGTGTGTAGCGGAATGGTGTGTGTGCCCTAGTCGCAGCGGAATAAGTTTTGAATTATGCCTAATTTTGTTTAGTTACCAGCGTGTTTTTTAAATTACTGTTGCGAAAATCTCATAAGTTTTGAACGCTGGTTATAAAAGTGTTGAATGCTGCTGACATATGCTTTGAATATTTCAAATAAACGTGTTTTGAAGCTGTTGTTTTTTTAAATAGGTTTGAATGAGGTCTGACATGGTGAATGGTTTCAAATACATTTTGAATAAGTTCAAATGATGCTGTTTCAAAAAAGTTTGAATGCTGTTGTTTCATGTGTTGATATCAGCGCAGTTTTAAATCACTGTTTAGATTGGTCTGATATCTTTTACATGAAAACATTGGTGCGATGAATTTCATGTGTAAGAATAATAATATATTATGGAGTGATAATATATTATTTTGAAAAAAAAGGTTGAACGTGACATGAAATTTTATTAAGTTTTTTATGCCGATATGTTATATGGTTGAGAAGTGGAAGGTATAACATATATATTGTTTTCTATCAGCGGAAGTAATTTTTTTTCTTACAGAATGCATTCAATCATCTCCATGGTAGGAATAGTTCTCACTGGCAAGGAGAATTATCATGAATAGTCCCGGATGATAAAACACACCCTCATCTTCAATGAGTTGTGGAAAGGAGTGTGTGTCGGAGAAGGAGACAATGACCCAGTACATCCTACCTCAGACAAAGAGCTTGTCATTTGGGAAAACAAGAACAGCAAAGCTTATGCATTAATCGTAGCATCTGTAAATGAAGAGGTGAGTCGCCATATTTCGTCATATTCAACTGCCTTTGAAGCCCTACAAAAGTTGAAAGAACTCTATGACTCACATTCTGCACTTGAAGTTTTCCAACTCATGATTAAACTCTTCACTCTTGAACTGCAAAATAATGATCCTCTTGCTCTTGCATCTGAAGTAAAGTATATAATGCATGATATCAAATCCACTAAGTTTGTGTTGGATATCCCTCTTTTTTCTTTTCTCAAGGCACTTTATCCTACTTACTCCAATTATCTTGAGTCATTGCAAGCAAATGGAAATCTCAAAGATATAACCTTTGACTCTCTTGTGAAAAAGTTTGTTGAAATAGAGAAAGCTTTCGGAAAGAAGACAACCCCTGAATCTTCTAAAGAGACTGTGTGCCTTGCTCATAAAGAAAAGCATCCTGCTCAAGATTCTACAAGAGGAAGAGGTGGACGAAGAGGAAGATATTTCAGAGGTAGGGGGGGCAGACATTTTCAAGGAGAAAAGGCAAATTTACACTGTATTCGCTGCAAAACAAATGGATCACATGATGCCTCTACATGCAAGCTACCATGTGAAAAAATTGAGCAGAAAAGAAACCAACAGAAAGGTAAAACTGGTGATACAGACAAAGGTAAAGCACCTGAATCCGCTCACTATGTTGAGGTACAATGTAACATTGGAGTAAATGAAGATTTGTTTAATGCTTCACTTGCTTCTTGGAAACATGATTGGTTGCTTGATTCAGGAGCAACCTGTCACATGACTCATAGAAAAGATTTTTTTTGAAGATTTCACTGACAATGTTGATGGAGCAGTATACTTTGCAGATCAATCAAAAATCAAGCCATCAGGGCTTGGCACAATCAGGCTTAAACTGCCTGGTCTTCCAGACTTTCTTCTAGATCATGTTCTATATCTCCCACAGCTCAAGAGAAACTTGTTGTCCTTGGTCCACATCCGCCAGCAAGGTCACTCCATTAATATGTTTGATGGCAAGCTTGAGGTAAGAAAAGCATCTGACCACTCACTTGTCATGTGGGGAATAGAAGAAGAAAGGCTTCTCAAGCTGCAAGGAACCTCTGCTCATGCACAACATTTCTCATATATTTCTCATCATGAAGAAGGTACACTTCCATCAAGTTTATTATGGCATGCTAGATTTGGACATTTAAACTATGACAGTCTCCGCGTATTGAAGAAAGATGGTGTTGCTGGTTTGCCTACAATTCCTAGAAAAATTAAGCAATGTGATGCTTGCATTTTAGGAAAGCATAGCAAACAGTCTTTTCATGATTCACATTCAAGAGCACATAGGAAGCTTGAACTTATTCATTCAGATTTATGTGGTCCAATGCCTGTTCCTTCTGCAAATGGAAATAAATATATCATGACACTTATTGATGACTACACCAGAATGTGTTGGGTTTATTTATTGAAGAACAACTGATGCTTTCCAAACATTCAAGAATTTTCATAAATGGATTGAAAATGATGCACAATCTCATATTGGTCTATTCGCACTGATAATGGAAAATAATATACATCAAATGAATTTGAAAACTATCTTCGCCAACATGGGATCAAACATCAAACAACTGTGCCTTATAATCCCCAACAGAATGGTGTAGCTGAAAGAATGAATAGAACAATCTTGAATATGGCACGATCCATGCTTTTCTTCAAAAATGTAAAGATAATGTTTTGGGCTGATGCTGTTCTATGTGCTGCATATATAAAGAATAGATGTCCATCTAATGCTATAAGAAACAAGACTCCTTATGAATTGTGGTATGGACATGTTCCTTCGATAAAACATCTCAGGGTCTTTGGTTCCACCTATTATGCTTTGATACCAAAGGTACATAGAAACAAACTAAGTGCTAGAAGTCGTAAGTGTATCTTCCTGGGGTATTCAAACACCTCCAAAGCATACTGCCTCTATGATGAAGTAAATAAACAGTTTGTTGTATCTAGAGATGTAATTTTTCTTGAATCATCCAAATCTGACAATGCTGTTGAGCAGCAACTTGATCGCTTGGATAGATTCGCAAAAACAAAATCATTTCAAGAATTTGATAATCAGATTCCACATCTTGAAGGGGGAATTCCTATTCTAGATCAACATGTGGAATCTTCTTCTGAAGAACACTCTCCCCCAAATGAAACTCCAAGAACGGATGATGCTTTAAGTGATGTAATTGATAGAATTGGGAGACTCAATCTTGATTCGGTCCCAACTCAATCAACAGAGCGATCTGGACCATCTCAGAAAGGTCCCCCAAAGTGGCCGACAAAGACACTTGAAAGTGTTCATCCTGATGAAATTGGAAAAACAAGAACCAGAAATTCAAACCGGCAAAATGGAGGTGATGTAGATGACTCTAATTCACCTGTTGATATGGATGTTTCTTATGATTGTGAATTGAACTTGTCTACAAATTTTGAACCAACTTCCTTTAAAGAAGTTGCTTCTCATGATGAATGGAAATAAGCGATGAAAAAGGAGTATGATGCCGTCATAAAGAACGGCACTTGGAAGCTGGTTGATCCTCCATTTGGAACCAAACCAATTGGCTGCAAGTGGGTCTACAAGAACAACTACAAAGCTGATGGCTCACTTGACAAGCACAAAGCTAGGCTTGTGGCAAAAGGTTTTGCACAGAAGGAAGGGGTCGACTATGAGGAAACTTTTTCCCCCATAGCAAAATGGGCCACCATCTGGACACTCTTTGCACTAGCAGCTCAGAACGGTTGGAAAGTCCATGAAATGGATGTAAAAACTGCCTTCTTGAATGGAGATCTAAAAGAGAATGTTTTTATGTCCCTGCCTGAAGGATTTTCTGTGAAAGGACATGAACATAAAGTATGCAAACTTGTGAAGTCCTTGTATGGCCTCAAACAAGCACTGTGAGCCTAGTATGAAAAGCTAACTGAGCATCTTCTGAAACTCAACTTCAATCATTTTGATCTTAATGATGCAACTTTATTTGTCAAGAAAGTTGGCAAAACAGTTGTATATCTTGTGGTATATGTAGATGATCTTTTAATGACAGGGAACAATGAAAGCTACGTTGCATCCATAAAGAAGGAATTGGGGAAAAGTTTTGAACTGATTGATTTGGGCTATGTTCATTACTATCTTGGAATTGAAGTAACCCAACATCCAAAGTCCATATTTCTTTCTCAAAAGAAATACATTGGAGATTTGTTAAACAGATTTGGCATGACAGAGTGCAATCCTCTTACTACTCCAATGGAACAAAACTTAAAGCTCACATCTATTGAAGGAAAGGAATTTGAGGATGCAACAAAGTATAGACAGCTTGTAGGAAGTCTCAACTACCTTACTACTACCAGACCAGACATTTCATTTGCTGTTGGAATCCTCTCCAGGTTTATGCAAAAACCTTGTGAGGGACATTGGTCTGTTGCAAAAAGAGTTCTAAAGTACTTGAAGGGAACTCAAGACTTTAGAATCAAGTACACACAGGTGGATGACTTCAGTTTGATTGGATACTCTGATTCAGACTTCGATGGAGACAAAGAAATTGGGGTATCTACTTCAGGATATGCTATGAGTCTTGGATCAGGAGCTGTCTCCTGGAGATCACACAAACAATCAGTTCCAGCAGATTCCACAACAGAAGCAGAATATGTGGCAGCAACTGAAGCAACAAAAGAAATTGTGTGGCTCAGGAAAATTCTTGAAGATTTGCATGTAAAACGAGTACAATCAACTCCACTTATGATTGACAACACATCTGCAATAAAGTTGGCCAAGAACCCAAAGTTCCATGATCGAACAAAGCACATCAATACTAAATATCATCTGATCCGACATCATGTTGAGGCCAAAAAAATCCATCTCCATCGTTGTTCCACAAATGAGCAAATTGCAGACATCTTCACCAAAGCGCTTGGAAGAGAAAAACTTGAAAGATTCAGAATGATGCTTGGACTCACCAACATCCCTTCAGATTAAGGGGGGGAATGTTGACACCTAATCCTCACGATTGGGTGAATTTATGTAAATAGTTAAATTAGGAATGTGAACGGTCATCAGGAGATGAACTGAGCAGTCACACCCTTTTGTATATAACAATAGCATACCTAATGAAATCAATTGAATCAGTTTTATTGCCTATTGGAGTTACCGCATGGCCTGACAAAATGAATGAATAATGTATCTATTGCCTAATAGATGAAACTGCAGCTAATGTGTTGAGGCATCAATGCTTCTTAGCAATTCTCAGATGAGTATGAGACCCATATGCTTAGATCTATTGTTTAAACTTGTAAATTACATAATTGTGACATGTTTTCCGAAATCTTTTTCCTAACTAATAGGGGTCTAGTCATGTCCTTATTCATGTAATTACACTTGGATCATTATTTTGTTGTTATATTTTAGTTTTGAAAGTGGCATTGACTTCTGAGTAGTGACCTGGGCTCTGGTCCTGAAAATGTGGTACAAATCCGAGAGTTGCAGGCACAGGTATGACGAGAAAATTCCCTTGACACATGCATACCCATGTTGTGGGAGCGTCTGGAGTCTCCTGGACACATGTTTGTCCATATCAAGGGAGTGTTCAGGGGTGTAATGGTCTAAAACTTCAATTGGTCTCAGGGGTTGGCTACGTGAGTGGTGGAGATGGCTGTTGGGAGTTCTGTTGTTGATGTGGAAGGTCTGTGTGATGTGTTCCACTAGTTCCACTTCCGTAACTAACACATAGGGAGTCGAATCATATCATAGTAACTTATCGTCACATGTTTACCCTAGTTGGTTGATTACTTGGGTAGATGTGGGAGGAGGTTGTTACAGAACCCTCCACATCTCAAACGCGTTACCTAAATCATATGATAAGCAACATGTCTAGAAATCTAAACAACGTTAATAAACGTTTTATTGCAACACATACATTCTCATTAGCTTGACAAGATAACCAAAACGAATCAAACGATCAAATTCCAATAAGGTTAATGGGTGCTTAACAAGTGGATAAATAAATCATATTTAAATTTAACTTGTTATTCTTGGATTCGAACTTGAAAATATGTTCAAATACTTTTCATACTATCCATTAAATAATGTATTAAACGAAGAATATTCTTTTGAAATCAAACCTTGTCCATTCATTTATTTAAAAATCAAAATTCCTCATACTCAATTCTAATATAAACCTCACTAAAACATAAATATAAATTTTTAATATTTTTACCAGTAGAACTCCAAAACAATTCCTATCATGTCAACGATATTGCTAATATAAACCACACTAAAACATAAATATAAATTTTTAATATTTTTAACAGTAGAACTCCAAAACAATTCCTATCATGTCAACGATCTTGCTTATATAGTAAGTTCCTTAAACGATTCATAATAAAAATTAGACTAAGAGAGGATTACTAATTAAAACTGATGTATTAAATGTTATAAACGTTGGGGCACGAACTGGTTGTGGATCAAGCTATCATTAAATTTTAATAGTATGATTTGATTTTAGCATATAGACTATGTTATTTAAAGAGTTTGTCCCTTTTTTTTTCAATATTTTTGAATATATGAAAAATTCAATCTAAGTAAATAAGTTAGTGATTTTATGAAAGTTCCTCTCTTTTTCATGATGGTTAAATTACATATAATATTAACGGGTATTTTTGAGAGTAAACTTTATATTCCTCTTTGTAAAATAGATATTTCTATTATTGAGAGTAATCTGAGATATCTACATTGCAATCAGCGTCTCATCCCATGGAGTCCAGCTTTTCCTCACATTTCTTGTAACTGGGTCATGTCGTCCCATTTTTTTTAGAATTTTTTCGTTCACGAGTCAAGTATTCTAAATTTTCGCCAGATTTTTCTCGTGGATGACTCGTACCGTCCTGAAATCTCTAGCGATTTTCACGGCGGTGACTCGGGGTTTAAATTAACCAGCGAACCTGCCACTTTCCAAAACGTATTGGATAAGATTCTTGCCTTTTATTTCGCGCATATAATTAAATTGTAAAAGACGCATCAGCGTATTAAAAAGTTATAAGATACACGTTAGTGTACAGAAAGGCCGTTTGAAAGTCAAGTAAGTCAAGATGATACAGAAGTGCCGACGTATGCCCTAAGGCAGGGCATTCACTATAAAACGTCCACGGGGGCCGATCTCTTCAAAGTTCAAATACAAGAGAGGAGGTGGATCTTGTGGGTGTTCCTCTAACTTATAGAACACCATGATGAAGGTGAAGATTATAGCGATTGCCTCTTCTCTTATTTTGCTGCTTGCAATCGAGTTTATGTGTGGAGCAGCTAAGATGGCTCCTGCACTGAACTGTCGAAGTAACAAAAAATTTTTGAATAGAGAAGTGGGAAATAAGAGTCATAGTGTTAGCTTTCCCCTGATCCATATGCATTCAGAGTGTTCGCCGTTCCGTCCTCCTAACAGGACGTGGGAAAGCTTGACGTCTGAAAAAATTAGAGCCGATGCCCATCGTCTGAAACGGACTTCTCGTTTGTGGAATGAGGAGGCGAGCGCCAATGTACCTGTTATGTCGGGATCGGGAGAGTACATGATACAAGTCGATTTTGGCACGCCCAAGCAAAGCATGTATACACTCATAGATACCGGTAGTGATGTTGCTTTGATTCCATGCCAACAGTGCCAAACCTGCCAGTCGACTGCTCCCACTTTCGACCCCGCAGCATCGTCATCATATGAAGCTGTGGCCTGCAATTCTCAGTCATGTCAGCAAATTTCTGGTAGCAATTGCGGGGAAAAATTGAGATGTCAATTCGAATTTTCGCGTGGAGATAACACAGAGGCGGACGCTTTACTTGCTACGGATGCTATCATCCTCGGCTATCAATATGTTCCCTATTTCTCATTCGGTTGTGCAGATTCGCTAGGCGACTATACATCGACGCAACCGGGATTGATGGGATTGGGGGGCGGATCACTTTCTTTGTTGAATCATCCGTCCACTAGCGAATTATTTGGCGGAATGTTTTCTTACTGTCTTCCCAGCTCATCTGCATCTTCGGGATCCTTTGTGCTTGGGAAGGAAGCTGCCCTGAACACTCCTGGTTTGAAATTCACCACATTGATAAAAGATCCCTCAAACCCGACGTTCTATTTCGTGAACTTGATGGGAATCAGCGTTGGCGATACAAGGATCTCAGTGCCGGCAACAAATATTGGTAGTGGCGAAGGAACGATCCTCCACTCGGGAACAGCGATTACGTATCTCGTTGATTCTGTTTATACGGCTCTCACAGACGCTTTTCAGGGGCAGCTCCCTAACTTGCAGCCGATACCCATTAACGAATTGGATACTTGCTATGACTTCTCTTCTTCTTCGTCTTCAGTCGACATTCCCACCATAACACTGCACTTGGATAATAATGTCGACCTTCTTTTGCCGAATGAAAATGTTCTTTTGAAAGTCGAATCGGGGCTCTCTTGCTTGGCCTTCTCTCGCACTGATTCTCGTTCCATCATAGGAAATGTTCAACAGCGGAATTGGCGTGTCGTTTTCGATGTTCCCAATTCTCAAGTCGGATTTGCTCGGGAACAATGTGCTGCACCTGCTTGATTATACGTCCATTTCCTTTCTTCTACAAAAATTCCTCATCCACCCATTTCCTTATACTATGTTTCATCCCTAACGTTTACTTCTACGTGCTTTCTCCCCGCTGTTTTTGAAAAATATTTTCTGCCGTCGTATGAAATGTAGTGGGCAGCAGCAGCGCTTTTGCGGTTTGCTGCTTATACTACTTTTCTATTTTCGTCCTCAAATGAGTTGAATGTATCTCGTTTTACTAAAAATTAATGTTATTCATAAGTATTTGTGTCGATATTATATTTAATGCTGTTAACCCTAATTTACACTTTGAGAATGAATGATAACTCTTTTTACCTTTAAGAAGATTTATGTAAGTGTTATTAAATAGTGACAGATAACTCAACTATGTGTGCCCTTTTGGGTAATGAATAATGTTTTAAAAATATATGTACACTATCTCTGTACCATGTGATATTTTCAAATTGGATTTGAATTCCGAAAGTAATAGGAACACAAATATATTTATCATAATTACATTATTTTATTTGGATGTATAATAAGACATATTTTATAAATGAAAGTGAAATTTTTTAATTCAGAAAGTGAGAAAACATGCACCATTATATTTAAGGATGGTCAAAAATTAGGTGAAAAATTATATTTTTATATAATTGTAAAAAAAAAAAAAATATTAAATCTAAGGCTTTTGTGATCTATAATGTAGATATCAGTCTTTTGCATTAATCACAACGTTAGAATTTGGTGGACCTTTCAAACCAATTAATGTAGTTCATCCTCATAACAAGGTTAAACCACAACTAATGTGGTTCATCCTCAAGACAAAGATGAATCCCATTAATTAGTTAGAAACATAGACCAAATCCTAACAATATGATTAATCCCAAAATAAATAATTAAAATAAATACTTACCTTATAAAATATAAAACACTTCTATACAATAAAATAATAAAACTTCTATAAAATAAAATAATAGATTGAACCTAATAAATAAATTTAACTCAATTTGACAAATATCAATTAATCTTCTATTTATTGATTATTATAAATATATAAACTAATGGTAATACTGACATTTGACTAGCAACTTAGTTGATCTGAGAAAATAGACCGATGGAAAGCGCGATGAAACCGTCCCGCTTACTCTACTTCTTCACCATGGGTTTTTATTGTTTTCGTTTCTGAAATTTTATTTTTTGAAAAACTGGTTAGCCAGCTTGGAGACCTGGCCTTCATTTGTTTTTGAAAACTGGTTCTTCGAAGGCGTTTCTAATCGATCCCCGGGTGGATGAACAGAGGTCCCTTAGCATTATCACATACAAGGTTGCTCCTACGCCTCTTGTAACCACAGCTAATCCCAGCTGGCACATGGAAATGCCCCTGGAAATTTTCTTCTTCTTCTTCTCTCTTCAGAGAATACGTCAGCGCGGGTCCTTTTCACCATTCTCTCCTCTGTTGGGTCTCTGCAAAATCGAATGAGAGTGAATGCTCGCTCTGACAGACATGGATTCAGAACCAGCCTTCCATCTTTGTGGGTTTAAGATGACTCAGGTTGTACGGAATTTTGGAAAATGGAGTGGAAAATGATAAAAATTGTGCGTGATGTAATATAATTGCAACTATGTGCTCCTATGTTAGCTCCATTCAAAAATGTGAATCGCATCTAAGAATAATCGGTGTATTATCACATCTCAGAGCACGAGTCTCACATGTCAAAACCGACATTCAGCGGGCTAACATTATTGACATGTAGCAACGCCACATGTCACTTTGCACTTGTACGAAATATACAATGTAGATATTCTTTTGTTTCCATTTTCTTGTCGTATGCTCCATTGTCACTGGGATTATTCATTGTGTAACCATTAATGGTGTTAGCTCTTTCGTCCACGATAGTAAGAGGCCATTGAAAATTTGCTTATTTAGGAGACCATTTACTTATGCCTGGTCTTCCTTTGTGAGTTGTAACCTTCTGGAGAACGCCCTTACCCTAGAGACAGAGTAATACTAGATTATGAGGGTTTGGGATGGACGTTGAAATCCCAAGTGAATAAGCATTTGTTGGTTCTCGGTAATTTTCTTTATTATTTGGATATGAATATGCATGAAAGAAGAAAAATATCTCAAAGCCATTAATCCATTGTTTCATTGATTCAATAATTGAATAGGAGGTAAATAACTTCATGGCGGCAATTCTTATCCCAGTATTGATAATTTTTATTTAAGCTCTTTCAATGCCTTTTAAGTAAGTTAGAGAGATGTTGATCATCACTTTGTTTCTTTCTAATTAATTTCTCGATGGTATCCATTGAAGAACATTTATATTTATTTTCCATCATATTTTTCTTCTTGATTTCAGTTTGATTGTTTCCTCTTTCCTTATTTGATCTCATTGTTTATTAAGAGACATTTAGTTCTACACGGTTGAAACTAACCATAGCCTCTATGGCCTTTATGATATGGAAAATTCCCTTACCTTAATGGAAAAGTAAGCTATAAGCATGTTGGAAGATGACATTCTTTGTGGAATGGAATAATTTAAATTGATTAAGCTTTGTTAAAGTTAGCATCACTACTACACCAAGGGCACTTTTGAGACATTTTTTTAAGACAAAAGAAATCTTTTATCTCAAAAACTCATTTTTTATTTTAGTAATTTTACATTAAAAATTAATATCAATTGATTTGTCTTAAATATAAACTTTAAGACAAAAATAGGTTGAGACAAAAATATTTTAAGACAAAACTTTATATTTAAAACAAAAATAGTTTAAGAAAAAAATATTTTAAGACAAAAGTAGTTTGAGACAAAAATATTTTAAGGCAAAACTTTATATTTAAGACAAAAATAATTTAAGACAAAAATATTTTGAGACAAAACTCTATATTTAAGAAAAAAGTAGTTTGAAACAAAAATTTAAAGACAAAACTTTATATTTAAGACAAAAATAGTTTAAGACAAAATTATTTTAAGACAAAAACAATTTAAGACAAAATTATTTTAAGACAAAACTTTATATTTAAGACAAAAGCATTTTGAGACAAAAATATTTTAAGACAAAACTTTATATTTAATACAATGACCACTTTAGATCAAACCTATGTTTAATATGATATTTCACTTAGAATGAAAATGGAGGGCAGTGCTGAGTTTCAGGATGATCTACGTGCGCGTTTTGAACTGGAGCTCCCGTGCCTCTGCTTCCTCGGCCCCTGTGGCCCTCCGCAGGCCCTCTGCCTAGCAGCCCTTGTCGTTGGGCTCTCAATCCTTCCCGGCATCCCCGCAATCGGGCTCTGCCTCCCTCGTCCGGCCAATGCTGCAACTGGCATAGTGTCCGCGTCTGGGTTTTGCGATCGCAGAGGAGCGTAGCCACCGCCATGAGTGCGCTTGGGGGTGGGGAGCCTTCTCCCACCCCACAAATATCTTCAGAAGAAGCATTTAGAAGATTTCTCTCGCCGAAATGGAAGAAACCTTTGATTCCAGAAGTCCCGAAATTCATCCAAAAACTGGAGGAAATTCCTGAGACCGCCCTGCCAGAAGACCAATCGATAAAAATCGCCCTAGCCCTGGCTGATAGAGGGTTGGTAGGACAATTTATGGAATGCTGGCCCTCTACAAAAACAACAGATGACTGGATCCAACACAACTGGAGGCCCCAGCTGGAAAACAATGTGATCTACTATGTTGTCGGAAGAGGGTATTTCATTTTCCAGTTCACCTCCAAAGAAGATCAAGATTTGGTTTTCAGAAATGGTCCGTATTTTATGGGAAATTAGGGTCTGTATCTTAACAAGTGGACCCCCAACTTAGATCCCTCAATCGATACCCCTAAAGAGGTCCCAGTCTGGGTTTGGCTTCCCAATCTTCCGATCCATTGCTGGAGCTATCACACCTTGCAGAAGATTGGAAATGGCCTAGGTCGTTTCATTGACAAAGAAGATAACAAGGGCCAATATACCTGCGCAAGAATCTGTGTGGAAGTCGATCTGGAAGCTGGACTACCCGAAGCAGTAAAACTTACAGTCAAAGAATGGCATCACTATCAAAAATTGGATTACGAGCAATTGCTTTTCAAATGTAGAACTTGTCACGAACATGGACACTTCCAACGAAATTTCCCAAAAGCTCCAATCGGGGACATAGTGGATGAAGAAGGATGGAAAGAAATAAAAAAGGGCAAGGAAGTCCCCAAACCAACTGAGAAGAAAAATTCAAGGCCATTGGTGAAGCCCCGGCCTAAACCAAAAGCCAAAGAAGTTCCAAAAGAGGGTTCCTCCTCTGGGGTAAAGACAGATGCCATTGGAACCCAAGAGGAACCAGAAGACCCGTCGAAGAAAGTGAAAGAAGCAGAGGCAAAGTCAACTCTTCCTCCATCAGAGGATGAACAAGGGGAAAAATAAGAAAACGAAGAGCGCACCAGTTTGGACTCTGATTTTGAGGGAGATTCAAAAGATGGAGTCTTAGATTCAGACAGCTCGCAAGTCACTCCTATCAAGTCGGCCAGGGGTCGAAAGTCCAAGAAGAAATAGAGAGAGGAACAAACTTATCTGGATGTTCTCCAAGGCTCTCAGAAAACTCTCAAAGGAATGATGAATACTAGATCTAGGCGCAAGCATGGTTAGGCTCCAAAAGGAGCCAAAACCTTCCAATCCAGTAATAATGAAATACGTCTCTTGGAATTGCAGAGTGTTAGGCAGCAGGTTGAAAGAAGAAGCTCTGAAAGACATTGTAAGGATGTACTCGCCCGAAATCCTTCTCATCCAGGAGACAAAACTGGAGGACCTTCTACTCCTCTAAGAAAGCAAAGCATTCTGGCATAAAGGCCAAGGGAGATCAATCAGCGCCAGAGGCGCCTCTAGAGGGACTTCCTCCTTTTGGGACAACTCCAAATATGATTTGATTCATGAAGAATGTTGCCCCCATTGGCTACTTACTAAGCTCCTCCATAAAGAATTTGGCCACCAAGTAAGTATGTTCAATCTTTATGCTCTGGTCTTACCATCTGAGAAAAAATTTGTTGGGACTCGCTCCAGTCCTATCTTTTCTTGCACAACCTAGAAAATAGTATTATTGCAGGTGATCTGAATGTTACGCTAGTTGCAGAAGAGAAAAAGGGGGGCTCTTTGGTCAGGGACCCAGCTAGAGAATGGGTTGAAGACCTCATTTTAGATTGGGAATTGGAGAATATCAAGCCCACATCTAGGAAATTCACCTGGTCAAAAAAAAGGATAGGCCCCGGCCACATTGCTGCTCATATGGATAGATTTCTAGTCCAATCCTCCTTCTTGACTTGTGGTCTAATGGCCACCTCTAAAATTTTGCCGAACTACACCTCTGACCATAAACCCATTCTGCTTGAGCTCTTCTTGGATGGAAATATTGGCCCCTTTCCCTTTAGATTTAGTTCTCTATGGATTCATCAAGAAGGATTCCAGGAGGTGGTCTCCGAGGCCTGGAACTAGAAAGTTCAAGGATCCCCTTTCCTTGTGTGGGAAGAAAAAATGAGGAGACTTAAAAGGGAGCTCAAGGAGTGGGCTAAAAGGTTGAAAATGCCCACTGCCAAAAGAAAGGAGATGCATGGCAGTTTAGCAGGCCATCAATTAACAATGGATAATTCCGATGTAACTCAAATCCTTCTTCAAAAATAAGTAGAGCTTCAAAAAGATCTCCATATAGCAAGTAGGGATGAAGAAGAGTTCTGGAGACAAAAGTCTAGTAATCTTTGGTTACAGGCTAGAGACAAAAATACAAGCTACTTCCATAAGCAAGGTGAAGCACACAAGCACTTCAAAATAGTAAATGAAATTCACTATCAAAACACTGTGGTTAAAGACTCTGAAGGCATAAAGCGAGCAGCCCACTCCTTCTTCAAAGATCTTTACTCTGCCCCAGAAGACCCTCCTATCGATTCTCAAGCCTATCCGATTGGTCTTATTCCTCACTGTGTTCAAGATTCTGACAATATTATGCTGACTGCTCTGATCAGTATGAATGAGATTAAAGAATCTTTGGATTGCATGGATCCAGATAAAGCACCAGGCCCTGATGGGTTCACTGCAAGGTTTTACCTAACTTGCTGGCCTACAATTAAAAAATACCTTCTAAGAATGATCCGTAAATCTCAGACTTGCATGAAGATTGGAGGCAGTGCCAACTCGGCCTTCCTTGGCTTGATTCCGAAAGACAAAGGCACCACCGATTTCAGTAGATTCAGGCCCACCTCTTTGTGTAATACAAGTTATAAGTCGATTATAAAAATAATAGGCAACCATATTAAGAAAATTTTGCTAGTCATCATCTCTGAAAACCAAGGAGGATTCATAAAAGGGAGAAAGATTCTTGACAATATTGTGTTGGTGCAAGAAGCAATTCATTCAAGCTATCATCGAAAAGAGAAAGGCATGGTGATTAAGCTAGATTTGACAAATGCCTTTGACAAGGTGAGACATGATTTCTTGTTTTCTGTGATGGAGAAATTTGGCTTCTCAAAAGTTCTCATAACTTGGGTGAAAGCCTGCATTGCCTCCCCTTGGATAGCGCCTCTGGTTAATGGTCATTCAACATAATTTTTCTAGGTCTCGAGGGGGCTAAGACAAGGTTTCCCTTTGTCCCTGCTTCTTTACGCCATTCAAGCTTCGGTGCTTAGCTTCCAGCTAGACTACTGTCAACAGATCCAAACTCTGCCAGGCCTGAGAATGGCTCACAATGTTAAAGACATAAATCATGCCCAGTTTGTTGATGATACATTATTGCTTGGAGGAGCTAGCATAAATTCTGCTAGAACCTTGAAGAATGAGCTGGACATTTATAGGGAGGTTTCGGGCAGCAAGATTAACTATCTAAAAAGCACGATCTATGGTTGGAATTGCTCGATCAAAGATTTGATAGACATAGCAAGGCTATTGGAAATGGAAAGAACCCTGACCTAGGAGTCATTTAAGTATCTTGGGATCCCAATCTTCAAATCAAATCCTAAGGTAGCTCATTGGATGCCCATGCTAGACAAGCTAAAACTCAGAATACAAGCTTGGGGAGCCTCATGGTTGGATAATGCTGGGAAGGTAATCCTTATGAAATATGTTCTCATAAGTCTCCCAGTTTATCAGAACTCCAGTCTACTAGCCCCTAAAACCTTTATTAGTAATGTGGATGGTCTCCTGAGAAGATTTCTGTGGGAGGGAGGGAAAAATAATGAAAGAAGGCTCCATTTAGTTAATTGGGACACTATTAAGAAGCCATTCTTGGGAGGTCTCCAAATGCGGGATCTGGCAGCCCAAAATCTTGTTCTGGGCTCCAATCTCCTTTGGAACATTGTTTTTGGGAATCCTAGTTGGAGCAAGAGAGTTCTGTGGAAAAAATATTTTCATGGGCAGCGTTTGAGGTGCTTGGACCAGCCTCCTAGAATTTCCAAAGGATCACCAGTTTTCAAACTCTGTCTCATAGCTTTGAAACTTTTCAGTCATAAGCTTTATTGGATCCCAGGTAATGGGAAAAAAATAAAAATTTGGGATGATTCAATTCTTGGAGATGAGCCCTTGAATCAGATGGCAAAACTGGAAAATATCAGAGCTTGGCTTCAGGCTAGCAATCTGGAAACCCTTTGGGACATTTCCAATTGGACAAATGATGCAGAAAGTCTATGGGATTGTTGGAATTTGGGGGAGGTCCCTCATTGGCTGGATGGTGAAGCCAATTTATTGTTAGACTTGCTCCAAGGAAAATCTCCCTTAAAGGCCTCTTCTAAGGACAAAAGAGGGTGGGGTTCTCTTTCAGGCTCTTACTCAATAGCAGAAGGTTACAAAAGTATGATGGTTGTCCCTAGCATCCCCCCAGAGCCAACTCAATGGAAATTTATTTGGTCTTTTTCCTGCTCTCCCCAAAATTGACTTCTTTTGCTGGACTCTGGTGCATAAAAGTATCCTCACTAGAGATAACCTGAGGAAGCATGGAATGGAAGGTCCCTCTAGGTGCCCTCTTTGTGCATCGGATGAAGAAATGGCTAACCACTTTTTCTTAATGTGCCCCTTTTCTCAAGAAGTTTGGAAGGGTGTCCTGATGTTAGGACCTGACAAACTAGAGCTTCCAGGAAATATTCAGGACCTGCTAAGAAACTGGGCCAAGTTATCCCCGTTCAGTCTCTCCAAAAAAATCCTTCTCAATACTGGCTGGATGTGGATCCCCAAATTCACATGCTGGAAACTGTGGTTGGAGAGGAACAACAGAATATTTAGGGAGGAGAGTTGTAACTCGGTCAGAATTATCACTAAGATCAAAGCTCTATTGGGGGAGGCCTTAGATACCAAACCCACGATAAGAAATGGCATGATTATGGATAGTGAGGAAGATCAATGGTTAAAATATCTTGTTCCAAATCATCAGAATAGATCCATTCCTCCTGCTAAAGCCCCTTGTCATTGGGAAATTTGTCTGGAAGAACAGGAATTCATCAAATGGAGATCTACTTTGGATGATCACTGCCTATTCTTCGATGGGGCCTCTAAAGGTAACCCAGGAAAGGCGGGTGGTAGGGGAGTTATCTTAAGCCTAGGTGGCTCAACTGAGCTGCACTTTGCTTGGGGTCTGGGGCATGAAACAAACAACAGAGCAGAGGCTCTTGCTTTGTGGCAGGGTCTAAATCTGGCTATCAAGAGGAATCTCCTCTCCATCTCAGTCTTTGGAGACTCCAGACTAATTATATAGGTTATGAACTCTCAAAAGATCCCTTCTTAGGTGTAGTTAGCCCCCATCCTCAAAAATATCAGACTACTGTTACCCAAGTTCCACAAAATCTCCTTCTATCATGTTCTGAGGAAGTTAAACTCACAAGCGGACTTGGCAGCCAACCTAGGCTCTCTCAGGAGCAGGAGATCTCTGTTAGTAAATGATGTTGAATCAGACTGTAGCATTCCTTTATTTTGGAGTTTTCTGGGCCTCTGTTCCTTTGAGAATTTCGCTGATTCAGATTCTCCAGACTTCGAGACTGAACCATTTTCAGCTGGCTACTATTAGGAAACGTGGAATCATCCACAAGGGAAAATTCAGAACAAAACCATGGCAATTTCGATCTCTGTTCATCATTGGAACTCACTGCTGCGTCTGGGTAGGTTCTGGGGAGTTCACGAGGGCCTCTTCAAGGCCAATTTACCACTCTTGGCATTTTTGAACACTATATAACACTCTGCCAGACATTTCAAAAAGAAAACGCAGTGATTCTTGGGATGATCCCACACTCTGATGCATTGGATCTCCTCTCTGCAAGCTAGGAAGTAGAGCTACGTCACGGAAAGAAAAAGAAGTGGAATTTCAAGGCACCATTCTGAAACCAAATCAAGTTCTTTTTCAAGCCTCTATATGCATTCACAGTGTAACTCATTCAGTGGACTATTCAAAAGGAAAATATTCTTTCCCCACCGATTGTAACAAGGAAATACAAGGTTTCAGTGTTAAAGTCCTCGACAGCGAATTTGCCAAATTTTAAATAAAAACTAACCATTTATGTCAAAAAAAAAGAAAATGGAGAGCGGAGCGCTTACGGTTTGGCACTGCTCTGCAACTGGCAGACCTTCACAGACTGCATCGTTCTGCCATTAACCTTCAGCCATAAGGCATCTACAGCACAATAAGGAACAACTATCGCGCAATGGAATCTCCTCAGGGGGAGGACATGATGCCTCACCCTGCTGATACGGAAAACAGCCTATGACAGACTGAAAATGTCAGGATGGACCATCAGAAGATACAGCAACAGAGAATGAAAATACGCCAATGAATAACAACACAAATGAAGAACCACGAGTGATGTCAAACACCTGCAAGCCGGTAGCAGTTGACAGACCCAAAATCGAGCTCCCAAGTCAGCGCATCAACACTCAGATCTAGTTTGTTGTAGGTTTTAACCTCGTACAGAAATTACCTGCATACGAATTCTAAATCACAGAAAAATAAACAATGCGAGAGCATAACACATAAAACACATATACACAGAGATTTTTCCCTGGATCCCAAAACCGGGACTACCAGCTTGATTTTTCATTATATTCCTTTCAATGTTACAATACATATTTATACATGTCGAAGCATCCAATACCATGGACCGAAAACCATCGCGTCCAAAACCATGGACCGAAAACCATAGGTAGGTTCGCCCAACCTAATATAGGGTCCAAACAAAAATTTCCTAGGGCGCTACCCCGGACCCCATAGAGGGGGGCTACCCACCCCCCTCAAACCCCCTGGACAGGGGGGGCTGCCGCCCCCCCGGTGCGCAATCAGCGCAACGAAGGGGGGGCTGCCGCCCCCCCGCTGCGCAATTGGCACAATGAAGGGGGGGCTCCACCCCCCCTCTAACCCCCCGGTTCACTACGTGGGTTAGTCGTGGAAAGAATATAACACAACCCAACAATCTCCCACTTGTTGTTTTCTTTCCACACGGGGCCACAGGAGAGCTTAGTCATTTTTCCAGCCCTGAAATGCACATTGTTTCTCTACACCAAGAGAACTTCTCAGAGCTCACAGATTTTGTCAATGCATCTGCAGTATTCTTCAGAGTGTCCACCTTTACCAGCAACACCTTTTTGTCTTCTATCATATCCCTCACAAAGTGATACTGAACATCAATGTGCTTTGTCTTTGAATGATAAGCAGGGTTCTTTACCAAAAAAATTGCACTTTGGCTGTCACAGTCTATTCTTATAGCTCCCTGTACTAGCCCCATACTTGAACGCAATCTCTACAACCAAACTGCTTCCTTGCTTGCATGAGTGGCTGCCATGTATTCTGCCTCTAAAGTTGATAGTGCCACTACAGATTGTTTCTTACTCATTCAACTGACTGCACCTCCAAATAGGTTAAACACGTACCCACTTGTAGATCTTCTTTGATCCAGATCTCCAGCCCAGTCTGCATCAACAAAGCCACGAATATCCAACACTTTGTCCAATCCTGGTCTTCCTTGGTAGCACAAACCATAATCATGAGTGCCACGCAAATACCTGAAAACCCGCTTCACTGCTGTCCAGTGTTCCTTCCCTGGTTTTGACAAAAACCTGCTCAATACTCCCACTACATGTGCAATGTCTGGTCTAGTACAGACCATTGCATACATCAGGCTATCGACTGCACTTGCATATGGAACACGGTACATGTCCTCTTCCTCTTCTTGTGTCTTGGGACACTGTTCAGCAGATAACCTCACACCTATAGGAATAGGAACCTTCACCAGTTTACTATCCCGCATATTAAACTTCTGCAGTATTGTCTCGACATACTTCCTCTGGTTTAACCAGAGCTTCCTCTTTGCCCGATCTCTTTTAATTTCCATGCCCAAAATATAGTTTGCAGCACCAAGATCTTTCATGTCGAATTTGGAGGACAATTGGGTATTCAAATCCTGGATAATTTCTTTTTCATTTCCAACCAGCAACATATCATCCACATACAAGACCAGATAAATAACACGGTCACCAATTAATTTAAAATACACACAGTGATCTGCTTTGCTTCTGGTGAAGCCAAGTCCCTGTATAAATGTATCAAATTTCTGATACCACATCCTTGGTGATTGTTTTAACCCATACAGAGACTTCTTTAACTTGCATACTAGTTCTTTCTTACCCTTCACCGCAAAGCCTTCAGGTTGCTTCATATAGATTTCCTCTTCCAAATCCCCGTGAAGAAATGTTGTCTTCACATCCATCTATTCTACCTCAAAATCAAAAGCAGCAACAACAGATAAAAGTAATCTAATAGAAGTTACCTTGGCAACAGGAGAAAAAATATCACCAAAATCAATTCTCGGCACTTGGGAATATCCTTTTGCTACCAACCGAGCTTTGTATTTCTCCACCTTCCCTTCTACATTTGTCTTCATTTTAAACACCCATTTGATGCCAATGGGTTTCCTTCTAGCCGACAACTCCACCAGATCCTAAGCCTCATTTTTGTGCAAAGATGCCATTTCATCAACCATGGCCTCTTTCCAGAGTTTTCCATCCTCTAAATCTACTGCTTCCTTCACAGTTCTGGGATCATCATCAGTAACAGACAAAGCAAAATTTGAACAGAAAGCAGAAGGACTATACCTTTCTGGCTGCCTTCTTTCTCGAACTAATCTTCTCACAACCAGAGTTTGTGGCTCTTCATCTTCTGATTCCTCCTCTGCTACAGAGTCTGATTCTTCCTCCTTTAGCTCAAACTCTATCTTCTCAGGTTCCTTTGGTTGGACTTCATGTTTAATAACATCTTTTACCTCTCTGAACACCACATCTCGGCTGTACACAACCTTCCATGTGACTGGGTTCCAAAGCTTATAAGCTTTTAAACCATCCTTATACCCAATAACGATGCACTTTTCAGATTTACTATCCAACTTCATTCATTTCTCCTTTGGAACATGTACATATGCATCACATCCAAATACCCTTAGATGTGAAAGAGAGGGTTTCTTACCAGTCCATACTTCTTGTGGAGTCTTATCCTCCAACACTGATGAAGGTGACCTGTTGACCAAGTAACATGAAGTATCCACTGCCTCTGCCCAGAATTCCTGTCCTAACCCAGCACCACTGAGCATGCTTCTTTCCCTTTCCATCAACGTCTTGTTCATTCTTTCTGCGACTCCATTTTGCTGAGGTGTATATGGAGTAGTCTTCTGCTGTGCTATACCACACTTCTTATAGAATTCTTAAAATTCCTTTCTGCAAAACTCTCCACCATTATCTGTCCTCAACACCTTTATCTTCTTCTCTATCTGATTTTCCACCAGAGCCTTAAATTCTTTAAACCTGTCAAAGACTTCAGATTTCTTCTTAAGGAAATATATCCATGTATTCCTTGAGAAGTCATCTATAAATGATACATAGTACACAGACTTACCCAGTGATGGAACTTTCACAGGTCCAAACACATCACTGTGCACAAGCTCTAATATCTGTTTCACCCTCTTAGCACCAGAGGGGAAACTCACCCGATTCTGCTTCCCATATACACAATTTTCACAGAAATCAAAATCCAGAGAGCTATTGCTCATACCTTCTACCATACCTTTACCATGAAGTATTCGAAGGCCCTTCTCTCCAATATGTCCAAGCCTTTGATGCCATAGCATGGTCTTCTCTCCAGAGACCACTAGATTTTTAGCTCCACTTTCAGGAACCACAGAACTATTGCACCCATCAACAATAGTGCTACCTTGCAGCTTGTACAGAGTTCCAGTCCGAACTCCCCGCATTAATACCAGTGCTCCCCAAACCATCTTATAGGTATCCTTCTCGAACACTGTTTTTACACCTGCATCATCCAACTTGCTTATAGAAATCAGATTTTTGGCCAATGCAGGAATATGCAGAACACTCGGAAGTGTTCTAACCCTTCCACCTTGCAACTTCAACTTTACTTTTCTGCAACCAATGATTCTAGCCTTCCTATCATCTCCTAAGGATACATCACCACCATCGTATTTCTGATACTCGCAGAACCACTCTCTATGGGGAGTGAAGTGAAAGGATGCACCTGAGTCAATCAACCATGCCTCATGATCTACATGTGTACTTGAAGAAGCCAAGTACACATCCCCACCTTCATCTGAGGTGGTTTTCGCTTCTGCAGAAGGAGCGTCATCAGATCCCTTTCCTTTATTAGGAGCTTTAGATTTACAGTCCCTTTTGAAGTGCCCTTCCTTTCCGCATTTCCAGCACACCACCTTTACAGGTTTTCCTGGAGATTTAGATCTCCCACTCGATGAATTATTTTTGTTTCTATTCTAGGACCATCCTCGTATAGACAAGGCATCACCATTCTGACTCTCCATATTTTTTCGTCTCATCTCCTCCGTCAGCAAGGCTGAGACTATTTCATCAAACTGTAAAGCAGTTGCATTGCTACCTATTGCAATAACCAGACTATCCCATGAATCTGGTAGAGAACACAACAAACTAATGCACTTATCTTCATCTGAAATTTTAATATCAACAGACGCTAACTAACTTACCACAGTATTAAATGCATTCAGATGCTCTATCACCGAGTCTCCATCTTTCATCCTCAGGTTATACAGCTTTTTCCGCAGGAACAGTTTATTCACCAGAGACTTAGATTTGTACAAAGTCCCTAACTTGTCCCACAAAGCCTTCACCGTAGCTTCCCCTGATACATTTAGCAATACTGAATATGAGACACACAATCGTATTGTGCTCTTTGCCTTCCGATCCAACTTCTTCCATTCTTCATCGATCACTCCCGTTGGTTTAGTACCTGGATCTACCGCGATCCACTGATCTTTATCCACCAACAGATCCTCCATCTTGAGTTTCCACAACTCAAAACTCTGACCATCGAACTTCTCGATCCCTATCTTTCCGCTGCTCGCCATCTTCTTTCACCACCAGAATCGATCCCGCAGATCTCCCACTGAAAAGGGTCTACCACAGGCCCGAGCGAAACCCCTCAGCAACAAAGGCGTCCCCTTGAAGCCAAAACATCTCTGATACCAAATGTAGGTTTTAACCCTGTACAGAAATTACCTGCATACAAATTCTAAATCACAGAAAAATAAACAATGCGAGAGAATAACACATAAAACACATATACACAGAGATTTTCCCCTGGATCCCAAAACCGGGCTACCAGCTTGATTTTTCATTATATTCCATTCAATGTTACAATACATATTTATACATGTTGAAGCGTCCAATACCATGGACCGAAAACCATCGCGTCCAAAACCATGGATCGAAAACCATAGGTAGGTTTGCCCAACCTAATATAGGGTCCAAAAAAAATTTTCCCGGGGCGCTGCCCTGCACCCCATAGAGGGGGGCTACCTGCCCCCCTGTGACCCCCCCACTGCGCAATCGACATAATGAAGGGGGGGCTCCGCCCCCCCTCTAACCCCCTGGTTCACTACGTGGGTTAGTCGTGGAAAGAATATAACACAACCCAACATTTGTGAGGGATCATGCTTTGATAGGAAACTTCATAGGCCTTTGGCCAATGGAGAAAGCTTTGCACGGCTGGATCGCAGTCAAATGGAAGCCAAAAGGGCATATAACACTGCAGTTAGGGCCTAAGGGCTTCTTTACCACCATTTTCAATTTTTTGGAGGGCCGAAACAGGGTATTGGATGGAGGACCATATTTCTTCAACGCAGCAGGGCCATACCTAAGAGGATGGATCGAGCTCTTTAACCTAGACAAAGAAGATCTAATCTGGGCCCCGGTTTGGTTGTTCCTTTATTCTCTCCCTATGGAGTATTGGGATGAAGACTCTTTGCGAGACATTGGGAATGGTTTAGGCGAATTCATCAAAGTGGCAGAGGAGACAAAGCTAAAGCGATAGACCTCCTATGCGCAGATCTGTGTATACATGCACCGCAGCAAACCTCTCCTAGACACGGTAAGCCTCTACCATGATGATTATGAATGGTTACAAACAATAGATTACGAGCATTTACCATTCTGCTATAGAAAATTCCATGCCCTGGGCCATTTATTCCGAGACTATTCCTCCAATATGAAATCCACGACCACCCCTTCAATGGACAAATTCGACTCGGATGGGTTCACAAAAGTTCCCAAAATCAAAAAGACTCATAAAAAGCCCTCTACCTCAGTCAAAAAACTTGTCACCGGCACCTCCTTGCCTTCAACAAGAAACATCTTTGAAATCCTGCTCCAGCCAAAGGTTCATATTTTAGATAATCAGAAACAACCAAAAGCCATTCCTAAGACTTCCACCCATTGTACTCCATCAAGCTCAAAGAAAGCCCTCACTTCTAAGCAACCTGCGAACACCAAAACGCCCTCTCCCAGTAAAATGTAGAAAAGTACTGCTCAAGATATGGAGGTAGATAGCACTCAAATGCAGCTCATGATTGTAGATGATACAAAGGCAGAGCAAGAAATAGTACAGCACATGGAAGAGGAACCGGAGAGCTTCGACATCAGAGATCTAGATATACTGGGACTTGAACAGGCTTGTAGGAAAAAGGAATATGACAAGATTCCTAAGCGACAGCTAGAGAACTTAGAAGTAATTCTCTCAAGAGCACAGAAGCAAATATCATTAGGCATCCAAACTGGTAGTCATTGGGATGGAAGAAATATCTTCAAAGACAACAAGAAACAAGGACCAAAAACCAATCTTCAGAGAACCATCTGCATAGGGGAGATGCTGGTGGAATCTGGAAGATACTCCAAGCTCACCAAATACTATAATCCCCTTCCCAATCGTGAATCATGAAGCTCATCTCATGGAACATCATAGGGCTCAATAGCTAGAGGAAGGGATGATTAATAAAGAACATGCTACAAAAGGAAAAGCCTCAAATTCTCTTCTTACAGGAGACCAAGTGTAATTCGACAACGTTGGATCAGATCCTTGCCAAAGCGTGGCCAGGAAGCAAAGAAGTGGCGGTGGAAGCCATGGGAGCCTCAGGAGGGCTAGCCATCATTTGGGATGATAGAGCTATAACACTTACCAACATACATGCCAGTAAGCACTTTATTCAAGCCAAGTTTCATTTAACAGGGACAAATGTTCATGGACATTTAACTAATGTCTACTCCCCCCCGGAGGCAACAAACAAAGTAGACACACTGAACAACCTAACTCAGATCAACTCAGAAAGATCCCACCCAATTTGGATTACAGGAAGGGACTTCAACATGATTACAAGATTAGAGGAAAAAAGAGGAGGACGGATCAAGCTGGACTGTGAAAGCACGCACTTCAAAAACTACATTCATAACAATAGGCTTATAGATATGGAATTCAACAATGTAGTTTATACTTGGAACAAAAAGCGTGCAGATGCCCACCAAACTGCATCTTGGTTAGACAGATTCCTAATCTCTGATAATGTAATACATATTGGCGGGGATCTCTTGGCCTCTATATTACCATTCTCTGGCTCGGACCATTGGCCTATTAGGCTTCACTGGCAAAGACCGGGAGACAATGTTTGCAGGCCCTTTCGCTTTGAAGCCTTTTCGCTGAATCACCCCGATTTTCATAACCTAATAACAGAGACATGGAGAAATTTCACACCACCAGAAGGCGCAAAATGTACAAGCTCCAATGTCGACCTTTTGATTGCGCATGAGATTTTGAACCAAAGCTCCCGTGCCCCTGCAAACTTGCCTCCTGCGGCCCTCCGCAGGCCTCCTGCTTAGAAGCCCCTATTTTTGGGCCTCCAATCTTCCTCCTCGGCACCCCTGCAATCGGGCTCTGCCCTCCTCCTCTGGCTAGTGCTGCGACTAGCTCCCTTCTGGCCTTTCCATGGCTAGGATCGACCCCTCCCAGATGAAAGACAATGAAGACCAGGCTGAGATCTTCACCTCTCTCATTTCTGAAAATGCTACCATTGGAAACAAACCCACAGCTTCAAAGTTTGTCAAGAAACTGGCTGACATCCCAGAAAGCTCCCTTCCCCCTAATCTCCCAAGGAAGGCAGCGATCTCTCTAGCACAGAGAGGTCTGGTTGGAAAATTTACTAGCCTATGGCCCTCTCCTATAGCTGTATAGAAATGGGTGGAGTGCAACTAGAATGCAAACATCCAAGGAAAAATCGCAATAAGATTCTGTGGAAGGGGTTACTACACATTCCTCTTTGAAACCAAAGAAGACTAGAATCTCATCTTCAGAAATGGTCCCTACTTCATGGATTCGAGAGGTCTCTATCTGAATAGATGGTCCCTTGACTTTGACCCAGAAATGGATATACCTAGTGCAGTCCCGGTTTGGGTTCACTTGCCCCATCTGCCTCTTCATTGCTGGGGATATGAATCCGTCAAAGCCATTTGGAACACTGTCGGAAAATACATCGACAGATGTGAACCAAAGGACAACATGCATGCATGTGCAAGGATCTGTGTTGAAGTTGACTTAGGAAAGGGCCTTCCGGAAGCAATCAAGATCGAAGTGGACCAATGGACCCATATTCAAGAGCTGGACTACGAACATCTCGTTTAAATGTAAGGTATGCCATGAATTTTGTCATTTTGCTAATAGGTGTAGTAAACTAAAAGAAAATGAAATGAATGAAAATGCGGAAGCCAATGAAGTCACATGGGAACAAGTAAAATAAAAGAAAGCAAAGCCCAAATAGTCTGGTCCAAAACCAAAGCCTCCGCCAGAAATCGAAGCTGCATCCTTCTCCCCCCCTCCCATCTTGACTCAGCCATTACCCTTTACATCAAACCCCTTCGAATCTTTGGAGGAAGAAGACCCCTCATCCCCCCACTCTCCTCCTGATCCCCAGGATCCCCCTCTCCCTGAAAGCCAACGCCAAGACACTATCGAATCCTCATTGCCTCTTACTATTTCCTCTCAGCCTCTTCTTGACCCTCCCCTCAATAGAATCACTAGAATCTCATCTAAAGATCACGGGGGTTCTAGTGAACCCTCGAAGAAACTTGGCCCAGGCAGGAAATCTGCTAAGCAGCACAGGGATGAGAATGCACAAAAGGACATAGCAATGGGAACACAGACACCCATAGAAAATTATATCCTGGGGCAGCATGACAAAAAAGCAATCAACAAGGACCAAGGGGGGGGAGCACCTCCCCGCATACCGCATATCCAATGATGAAAATATTATCTTGGAACATCAGGGGACTTGGGCACCCCTCTAAGATAGCAGCCCTAAGGGATCTTATCATTTCTGAGAAGCCAGGAATTATTATGTTACAAGAAACAAAACAAAACCACAAGGAAATGAATAAAGTCATTGAGCAGAAGAGATAGTATAGAGGAAGCATTAGTGAGGCAAGAGGAGCCTTAGGAGGAATAACAAGAATTTGGAATCAAGGTATATGGAACTGTATTTTGGAAACAATAAATCAACAATGGATCAAAACAACTTTGGAAAATAATGCAGATCAACAAGCCATTATCATCTACAATATCTATGTGTTGAATCACTGCAGAGATAAGGATAGTTGTTGGCATGATCTCAAAGATAGTCTGGATGCAGAAGAGAACACTAACATTATTCTAGGAGGTGACTTTAATTTAATCCTCCATTCCAATGAGAAAAGGGGAGGAAGTTTTACGCCTGATCCATATAGAATACAGTTCGAAAATATCATGCAGGAGCATGATCTTATGGATGTCCCTCCCAAAAACCGTAGATACACCTGGAACAACTGCAGGATGGGTGTTGGTAACATCATGGAGTGGTTGGATAGAATTCTCATCAATATTACACTTCTCTCTGCTTTCTCCGTCGGATATGCTAACATTCTAATGTCATTGCCTCAGACCACTTCCCAATAACTCTAACACTGGAAAATCATAGGCCACTTGGGCCCATTCCATTCAAATACAGTTCTCTCTGGAATGATATACTAGCAGTTGCAGGAATTGTTTACAACTCTTGGAGTCAACACGTGGAAGGCTCTCTTGGTTTCATTTGGGAAACAAAACTACGGAAAACAAAACAAGCCATCAAAAAATGGGCTAAAACAAAGTATCAAGAACCAGAGAAGGTAAAAAAAGAAATTAAGAACAATATGGAGTATCCAAAGAGAAATAGAGGATAATGGCCTTTCCCAAGAGAACAAACAACAGGAAAATGAACTCTACTTACAACTATACCGAGTTAACAGAGAAGAGGAAACAAAATGGAGGCTCAAGTCGAGACAATTATGGTTGCAAGGGGTTGACAAGAACTTAGTTTTTTTTCACAAGAAAACGATAGCCAGAAAGATAAGGAATAATGTTATCTCCATCCTAGATGCAAAAGGTGATAGACAAAGCACTCAGGAAGCCATTCGAAGAGCTACTACAGATCACTATCAGGACCTGCTAATTGAAACAAAGGAAGCAGAGGATTATACAGATTTATTGCGGAATCTCCCAATAGGGATACACAGGGAAATGAATGAAATTTTAAGTAAGGAGATAGATGAGGAGGAAATCAGGAGATCAATCTAGACTCTTCAACCTGATAAAGCCACGGGACCAGATGGTTTTCCCATATGCTTTTATCGAGCATTCTGGGGAATTATTAAAAAGGACTTGAAAAAAATGCTCAATTGGATCCAACGAAAAGGAAAAATAGGAGGATATACCAATGCTACTCATCTATCACTCATCCCCAAAGAAAACAGACCATCTTCCTTTGCTCGTTTCAAGCCCATATCACTTTGTAACTCCTCCTATAAAATATTGACAAAAACCATTGCTACCCGCCTAAAGCCTTTGCTCCCTTCTCTCATTTCTGAAAATCAAGGGGGATTCTTAGCCAACAAACAAATAACTGATTCCATTTTACTTTTGCAAGAAGCCATCCATTCGAGTCAAACCAGAAATGAGAAAGTGTTTATCCTCAAGCTTGATCTGGCCAATGCATTTGACAGAGTGAGAAATTCCTTCCTCTTGGTAGCTTTGAAGAAGATGGGATTTGATGACCACTTTCTCAACCTCATTTGAGCCTGCATTTCGGGGCCGTGGATCTCCCCTCTTGTAAATGGCGGACTTGGAGAATCTTTCCAATCCTCCAGAGGCCTCTGACAAGGTTGCCCCCTCTCACCTTATCTCTTCATTCTAATAGCTTAATCCTTCAACAGAGCATTGGACTTCAGCCAGAGGGTTGGCTTAATCACAGGAATAAAATTTGGGGATGGGGTCAAGAACATAAATCATTCACAATTTTCCGATGATACCCTGCTAATTGGAGGAGCCTCCACCACAATAGCCAAGCGCTTCAAATCTCTCCTTGACAAATACATGAGCTACTCTGGCGGAATGGTAAATAATTTGAAAAGTTGCATATATGGCTGGAACACAATAGTACAAGTGCTTCACAATATCGCCATCATCTTTGGAGTCACATGCAAATATGATTGGACTCACTTCTCTTACTTGGGCATGCCTGTAAGTGCTGGACCTTTGAGAGCAGAAGTCTGGGACACAGTAGTCAACAAAATGAAAAGAAAAGTGCAGCAGTGGGTATCTATTTGGCTCAACCTAGATGGTCACCTCAATCTTCTTAAGTCAGGTATATCTTCTCTCCCCCAATATCATTTTTCTCTTCTTCAAGCTCCGGCCTCCTTCCACAACAAAATGGAAATCATCCTTCGCCAATTCCTATGGTGGGGGGGAAAATGATAAAAATAAATTCAACTTGATTAATTGGAAGTAGGTGATCCAGCCCCAAGACCGAGGAGGTATTGGAATTGGATCTCCTAAATTTCTCAATTTAGCTTTTGGAGGTAAAATTGTCTGGAGACTCATTATTGGACTCCCAACATGGTGGAAAAAAGTTCTGGAAATTAAATACCTCAATTTTCCTAGATATCAGATTCTTGATCGAGATATTCCCAATAGAGAATCCTCCAAAATTTGGAAATTATGCAAGAGAGAAATTCCACTAATTGCTCAAAATACTTCAAAAATCCCCAAGGGAGGTGCAAGCATCAATATTGGAGCAGACAGAATCATGGGTCAGCAGCCAATAAACAGACATGGGGGAGTCCACCCTATCCTTTCCTTTTTTGAAAGAATAGGCATTCATTACCTGGACTAGATCTCCCAATGGGATCCTCACACCCTTCTTTGGTCAGGGTGGGCCTTCCCAGCCATACCCAATAGTCCTAACGCAAGTCTTTTGGTCCTTCAATACCTTTTGCACAGTATAGTCCCTGTCAAAAAGAACGATCTTGATGGGTTTCGTTGGGACCCATCCAGATCCTCTTACACCATCCAAGCTGCTCACCATTATATTTGCAACATCAGCTACCCCATGCCAAGTTGGGACCACTGGAAGGTGGTTTCAAAATTTGAGGCAATTCCAAAAATCAAGTTTTTTCTCTGGACCCTCCTCAAAGGGAAAATCCTCACGGCCAAAAAATTGCAAAGGAGGGGAATTAATGGCCCCTCTCATTGTCCTAACTACTTAGCTGTTGAAGAATCAATGCATCATCTCTTTATTGAATGCCCTTTTGCCATCAACTACTGGAGGAACTTGTCTCATAACAATCAAATCCCATGGAACACCCAAAACACCATAGGAGAAATTCTTTACAAATGGAAAAAAAACTACCCCTAGTAGCAAAGGAAAAATGACACAGTGAAGAGAGTCTGGGACATTCTTCCCCATAATATGCTATGGAATATTTGGTTGGCATGAAATTAGAAGGTTTTTAAGGATAAAGACTCGACTGTTAGAAGCCTCTGCACCAAGGAAACGAGTCTTGCCCTTGAGATCATCTCAGTTAAGAATCTGAGAAGTATAAATGTCAGTGAACTCAGCATAGAAGAATGCATTTTCATTGGACACCTATTAGACCAAAACACCAGCAATCAGAAGGGCAACGCTACTAGCAACAGAAACAACAATGTTTCCCCTAACTGGAAGATTAGGCTAAAAGAGAAATGATTTGCAGGTTGGCTTAAAAACAACAATAGGCATTATCTCTGTTTCGATGGGGCCTCAAAGTCAAATCCTGGGGCAGCAGGGGTCGGAGGAGTTATTTTTAATGCAAAAATTACAGCAGAGAATCATAGTTGAAGGCAGATCCGAAACCATAGCTGAACAAGAACGTCAACTACAAACGTAGATCTCAGAAAGAGCAAGACAGGCAGAGATTCTTTGGAGACAAAAATCGAGGATCCGATGGCTTAAAGAGGGCGAACACAATACAAAGTTCTTCCACCATACCACTATCCAATAGAGAATGCACAACAACATTACTCTCCTCAAAAATCAACAAGGGGAACATCTAGAGAAGCATGAAGATATAGAACAAGAACTCCTCACCCACTTTCAGAGGGTGCATCAGGAAACATAGACTGATCGGTTGCCAGCTATAGAGAATATCATCAAGATTATTCTTAAGATCGTAACTGAGGAACACAATCAAATACTCCTCAGGGCTATTTCTTTACAGGAAGTGGAGACAACTATACGACAGCTCAAAGTTGGGAAAGCACCCGGACCAGACGGCTTCACTTCGGACTTCTTTCACAACTTCTAGGATCTAATCAAGGAGGAAGTCTAGCAAGTAGTCGAGGAGTCTAGAGTTAACAGATGGATGCTTCCATCCTTGAATGCCACCTTCATCACCCTCATCCCTAAGGAGGAGAACAGCCAGACTCTAGACAAATTTTGACCTATTGCATTATGCAATGTACTGTATAAAATTGTCTCCAAAGTGATCGCCACATGCCTCAAGCCCCTACTTCCTCTTCTTATATCACCGGAGCAATCAGGTTACGTGGAAGGAAGGAAGATCACTGATGGCATAATTCTCACTCATGAAATCATTCACTCCCTAAATAAAACCAAAATGGTAGGTATGCTCCGAAAAATTGACCTCTCAAAAGCTTTCGATACTTTAAGATGGAAATATATTCAAAAAATACTACTAGCCTTTGGCTTTACCCCCCCTTGGGTAAGATGGATTATGAGTCTCATCACTTCTACCTTTTTCTCAATTCTTGTCAACGGGACACCCTCCACCCCCTTCCACCCATCCAAAGGTATCCGACAAGGGGACCCTCTCTCACCCTTTCTATTTGTTATTAGGCAGAAGGTCTTGGACGTTACATCAAAGATGCCCTTCAAAACCAGCAATTATGAGGCGATAGTAAAAAAGGGTAAAGGTAAAGTATTATGGGTCTGTCTACTAGCATTCACTGAATGGTTGGTTTACCATGGTTGTGAAGTGATATTCAACAAAGGAAAAGCATTCCTAAGACACATAGCCACAGGGCAGGAGAAGCAGATCAGGGTTCGTGTGAAGAACCCGTATAAGCTAGATGTGGAAGAATGTGCTACATTAAGCACTAAGGCGGAGAAAGTGACGGTCGTGATGTCGATGAACTTTGGCACAAAATACTTGGTCATTTGTATCATGGTACCTTGAATATTATAGAACAAATAACCACTCGCCTCTCTAAAGGAGCACTTAAGCAATAGTATATATGCAAAGGATGTACATTACAAAAGTACATAAAATCCACACTCCATGATCAGGACAACAAAGCACATGCAGTGCTAGAAAGGATCCACTATGATGTTTATGGACCTTTCTCGATAACTTACACTGTCAGACACAAATATTTTGTCACTTTTATTGATGACTTCTCACAGAAGTGTTGGATCTTCTTCATGTGGAATAAAGATGAGACATTCTCTGAGTTCGTAGAATTCAAGACACTAGCTGAAAACGAAGCTAGCAAGAAGGTGAAGGCTCTGTTGTAAAGGTTGCAACATCATCCAAAATTTTGGCCTGCACTTAAATTTTAGAGCCTACTATGGATATTGTTATCAATCATTCCTTAGTCACTTATTGGTAAGTTGATGATCTCAAGCTCCCCTTTTCGATCTTAAGAGTCGTTTATGCTTTTATCTTTACATAGAATGTGTCATCTTTGGGCATGGGGGTAATCGCTTGTCATGCAAAGGGAGGGTTTTTTTGCTTCAAGGGGAAATATTTATGAGAATGAGACATGTTTAACACTCATTTCACACACTCTTACACAAGTGTCACCTTTATCCTCCCAAAGTCTATAATCAAAGCCGCACTTGCCGTAAGCTGCCACAAAGGTTGTTGCATTAAGTGATGTGTTATATGTTATGGATGGTCTATGTTGTATCGATAAGTGTTCAAGTGTGTGATCGTAGTGAAGTTTTATCACTATTCACATAAGTTCCAATGATCCCACACTTAGCTAAATTTCAGAGTTTCCTTAGAAACCTAGCCTCATCCAACTTTCCTGAACTACACACTTCACATATGTAACCCTCAAGCTTTTCTGTTGCTTGTTTGAACCATGCAATGCGTAGAAATCCCAACCTCCCTTACCATTCAAAAATGCACAGTGTCCTTCCCTCAGTTGGAACCCACTGTCTCCAAAAACTGTGCAGTTTTGTCCCTTGACTACCCAGTCTACTTTGCAGCCTGAAATTGCATAGGTGTGTCCTCCTAGGGCCTCGTCCCAAGTAGGGCCACGAAGAAGGATGACATGATAGATGACTCTCAAGGAGCTGAGGAGAAAAATAAGTAGACCAAGAAAACCAAGTTATGATAGAATATTATGACTGCATGAAGACTCCAACTGATGCATAACCCTTTGGAGGCTAGGTATGGAAAAGAAAGCACATCTTTTGAAATACACCTCTTAATGTAGCTTAAAAGTTTTCTTATCATTGTCGTATCATTCCATATTTAATGATATTCATGGTTGCAAAAACTGAAAGTCATTCCATGTGTTTGATCTACGTGTCTTGCTCCCTTTCACTTGTTTATTACATAGCTTAGAAGATGAAGAGTATTACCACTTGTTTACTTAGCTACTGAGGTTGTGACCAACATGATCTTATGACTAACCAGGCACGATGCAAGGCATCCTAAGTGGGATGAAATATGTTTGATTATATGTATGTATTCAGTACACTCCTCTGCATTACTCCTTTGCATTAATCCTTGCTTTGTATCTTGCATGTACCCTCACCACTTGTCAGATTTGGCTACCTACTGCCAATAGTCTCTAAGGTCTTTCCTGACAAAGCAGGTGAAGGAATTTCCTTCAACCTGATTTCTTCAAGGCTCTTCATAGAAATTATAGAGCTAAGAGAAGGAGATGTGGAATCTCACTATCAAACTCTTGAAAATACTTTGCATGTTCAAATATATCCAAACAATTAAGCTACCACTCAACAACATTGTCAATCTTGGAAGACTCAAGAAAGATCACATCTCTAGATATTATAAACTTTTTGTTCACTTCGTCATAGAGATGGTATTCTTTGGAGGTGTGAGTACCCAAAGAAGATTCTTTTGTGACTCCTTGCACTGAGTTTTTTTATCTGTTCCTTAGGTATGAAGGCGTAATATGAGGAACCAAAAACCCTGAGATTCCTCACCGAAGGAATGTTGCCATACCACATTTCATAGGGATTCTTGTTTCTAATAGCAAGAGTTGGACACCTATTATTTATATACACAACACATAGAACCACATCAGACCAAAACCTTATGAACTTAACATGTGAACTATGCCAAGTTCATAGTGAAAGTAATACATTCCAATGAACTATGTGTTGAAAAATGCGGCAAGAGATTATCAATTTGATTTTTCCTTGATTAAATTGAAAAAATTCAAATTTCCACATCAAGAGACAACTTGGATGATGTTAACTTATGTGACATGGCTTGTGTCACCTAGTTTACTCAATAAATTCGAGTTGGAGGAGTTAGAGTTCAGTTCTGCATATGCGATTGCTAACTTGTGTCAATAAAGGTCAATTATCTCAGGTTGTTGTCAGTTAAACTAGTTCTAACTTTTCGAGGGACTAGTGGAAGGTCATTTAAGCAGTGGGACTTCAGTCAAACTTGGTGATCATCTAGTTAACTGATCAATCAACCCAAAATAGTTGGGACATGAAGGGAAGTCAATTCCCCTAAAATTGGTGGAGATTTTAAGGTAGTTTTAATTTCTTGTAGCTCACACAGTTGCAAGAACTTGCTATAACCATAATGGAGGAGGTAGCTTGATTACGAGCTTCTAGTGAAATTAGAGAGCGAATGATTGTTGGTAGCATTAATAGCCTACTAGAAATTTTTTTTGCACCACACTTCAATGTTTTGGGCATGGTTTTTGAGGGTGGATATTTTTTTTTATGCTTTTTGGTCATGCACATCCTCACTAAGTAACTTGGGAGGTCTGTAATAGTTCCTTGCATGCACATCCTCACTAAATATCTTTTGGGATGTCTGTACTAGGTCCTTGTAAATTTCTTTTTGCCAAGGCTTAACTACTTATGATCTTAGGTGCTCACAACAATTTGACAGTTTATGGCACTTTCCAAATCACCATTCCTGAAAGGATCCAACAAAACGACTTCAGAGGAAGATGATAACAGAAAACTCTTATTGGAACTAGCCTAGAAGTAGTGGAATTGGTTGGTCCCAATGGTTTTAGAGTTGTACTAGTATAGTTTGGTGGTTTAGATTGGCTAAGGTCGATATTGTATTGAACTGACCTTAAAACACCAAATTCACTAGTTCTGTAATACACTGACCAATTCTGAAGCATGTAGTGCGACATAGCTATTGACCACCAAATAATAACTTTTTAATAAAAAATACTGAAAAGGAAAAAAAAAATTATTAACCCGAGGGCCCTACAAAACCTAGCCATAGTAATTAATGGTAATATTTAATTTTTAAAGTTAAAGTAAAAGTTGACATTCTCCTTATCTTTCCTTTTTGAAAAGGAAAGATAAGGATAATGTCAACTTTTAATACTTAAATTTTTAATATTAACATTAATTGTTTCGAGATGTTTCAGAGTGGTTCCAACTTTATTGAATTTTGAGAAAGTCAAATTTTAGATCCCATTCAAAACTTAATGGTTATTGTTTGAACCGCTTCTTTATAATGAGTCCTAGACTTTGACTTCCAATTCTTTAGGTGCAATTATTGCATAATCATATTCCTTGTGAGACTTTGCAGCAGAAGTTGATCTTTAATCCAATGCATGCACTTGACTTAGCATAGGGAAACATCAGCTACCCCTCCCAAGTTGCACCTCAACATTGAAATTTTCTTTTTTAGTAGACATTCATTTTATCCATTAGATCATTTCTTCCACTGTGACAATCCAACAACACCCTTGCCAGCATATGCTTGACAATCCATCTCATCTTTACTGCTTCCTTATAAACACTCTTAAATCTTGTGTCTCCAATATAAAAGAGGAAGAACCAGAAAGGGCCTTCTTCGCCCTCCTCATAACCCACAATATGTTTAGCTTCTCTCTTGTGCTTACACTCTAGTCTTCTCGCAGCTTTAGAATGGTGAATCTTAAACACAGTCTCATGATGTCCATTCAAGGAAGCATAATTCACCCTTTCTTTGAATCAAATTACCCCCCTAGCATTCCCTTTACCTTTAAATGTAGGCATATATTTTCCTTCTGGATGACTGTTAAGCTTCCCATCTCTATTTCGCCTCCCTCTCCTACCCTCATGAACCCGATAAGTTGAATTTAACCAATCTCAATGTATCTAAGATAAAAAATCCATCCAACTAGGTAGATTGAGTTGAGACACTTTTAGAAACTAAATCCATCCCTCCACAATGATATATCCCTCCCCAATGACATCATCATGCTCTGTTCAAGATATATCATTCCCATTATCACTATAAATTTCCGAGTCCTTCACTTACATATTTGGTAACATCATCATTCAGATCACTTATACTTTGTTGTGTTGTTTCTTGTGTTATGATTTCCTTTAATGGAAATATCTGCCTAGTAGGCATGAGTAACTAAATTCAAGTTCTTATTGAACTCTTGCCTTAACATACTTAATTTTCTTTTTGACCTATTTAGTTTCAAATTCTTGTGTGGTTGGTTTACTCGTTGACTACTATCATTCACCAAGTGGTTATTGATGATCATAGTTAGTCTAGAGTGAACGTTGGACTTTTCCTTGAAAACCAAGCCCCAAGAATAAGCACTTATCATGGAACATTTCAAAGCCCATACTAGTGGAAGGCCAATTGTGTAGTGGGACTTTAGTCAAACTCAGTGATCATCCAGTTAATTGATCAATCAACCCAAAATATCTAGTGTATGGAGAATTCGAGTTACCCAAATATGGTGGAGATTCCAAGGCAATGTAACATCAATTATAAACTAGCCTTGAGTGTACAGGTGTTAGATACTTTCCCCCTATTCTTGCTTATTCATTCACTGCCAAACACTCTACCACTAGTTCTAAGAATCTTGTGGATACTATCACCACAATAAATGTATATTTTATTTTATACGAGACAAGAATTGTATATTTACCTTTGGGACACTCCAAAAAGATGCGCCTTTGTGACCTTTATGACTTTATGACCTTAATTCCCATTCCATGCTCATCCATGTGGACACACTTTATGATGTTCTACAACAACCTAATGTCCTTGTCAACTTCCTCTCATCTTCCTTGTCATGTTTGTAGGACTTGTGTATCCAACAAGAAATTTCGGATATGAATGCCATCAAGGTAGAAAATCAAGGGGGTTTCAAGTCATTTATTTAGGGTTCCCACCAGCATAGTCCCACCTTATGATCCACCCAATCCCTAAATTGGGGTCTACTACTATTTCAGCTAATTATTAGATGATCATGGTGGGCCATAATTCCAAGTTAAATATTATGACTCTTCATATGATATTATTGAAGATACTTGAGGAGACATCTTTTTGGCTAAAGGGTTAAGGCAGGATTTTGAATTCAATATCGACCCATATTCTAGTTTTGGAGAGCCATATTGTAATAAGCTGAAAAGCTCCAATACTAACCAGAGATTTGTGGAGTTTTAAATGACAACTCGTTAAAATTCCATCAACTGACAAAGTCTATAGATAACTTTTAAGGAAACCCTTTGGAAGACCTTTATAATAAATTATCATTAGACCCACCTCTGATTAGGCCTTGATCCAACCTCAGAAAGAACTTTGAACAACCCTTTCAAGTGACATCACTCCAATATCCAATCCAACATAAGAGAACACATGGATGCCCCACTTTAGTGAGAAGAGGAATATTTAGTGAAGTACAAGACCCTCCCAAAAATATTTGAAACATAGGCTCAAGCTACCTTAGGAGGTCTGAAATGAAACCACATTCCTAGACTCATTAAGATGCCACTGAACAAATTTATAAGGAATGCAATAGTTTTATATTAAATTCCAGAGAGGGTTGAATGAGACTCAAAACATAGCCACCTAATTTCTTGTGAAAGATCCTTAGCAAAGGCTTCTCTAGGCCTCAGAATAGTGTCTGACATAGGGCTTTGACTTGTGAGAATTAGGGATTAGATTTCCCCTACCAAAGAGGGTTGAAAAAGATCTCTATTAATTCAATCAAAATGTATCTCTATCCTAGGGCCAAAAGATAAAAGCCGGGCAAACGAGCTTTATCCATCGAGATAGATTTGGATGCAGGAATCAATGTTTTTGGTTCCAAGACCATCTTCATTTGATTCTCCTCATTGTGTCGATTCCAATGGTAGGTGGAATGCCACATAACTCCTCATGTTTTATGAGATATGCTTGATCAAATTTAGTGCCTCAAAAGTATGGTAAATATCCCAAAAATGAGTTGATGAAGGCAACTTGATGTTGTGGTGAATTAATGGAACTTATTCTCAAATGGTTGATTAACATTAATATTGGAATTATTAAGGATCATCCTAGTCAATTTTAACTTACAAAGAAAGACTTTGTAAAGGGATTATTGATTAAATACTTTGAATCCCATGTCAGATTTTAAGGATGATTTTTTTGGCTCCAAAATTTAAAAATTCAAGTTTCATTTTGTCTATGTCAGCGCCATGTGTTAGGATGATGTTCACCCCTCTAGAATGTAGAAATTTTGAATAATTTAACACATATTCAACAGAGATTATCCTGATCATGTACTATTGCGGAATACATACACAATACATAAGCTCCTCTACATTGATCATCAATATAGCAGCATCAATAAAAATAAAACATCAAGAGCATTCACACATTAACACAGTATGTAACCCGGGGAAAGCATCTCGCTAAAAACCCCACACTATCTGTATATTAATGATTGAGACCATGTAACATTACAAAGTACAATGCTTATCACAAGCAATCCAGTACCAGCTCCACATGTTACACACAATATAGCGAAGATATGATCTCCAAATCTATTCCACTGCTTGCCTGCCTCCACTGCTCAATACTTGCTCAACAATGAATGAGAATGGTTTACCAAACTCGTATTTCACCTCCAAAGAATCACTCACACTGTGTAAGACGTGAGAAGAGGCTATAATACTGGGCAAATACATGAGCAAACTCATTGGCATACTCAATCCCTTGATTGTGCAAGATCTGATGCACAACTATAGTCACAACTGATAGCAATCTGATTCTCTAACACCTGTCCCTGCTGAACTGAACATGCACTGACATGCAACTGAGTTAATTGATGTATTCTATAGTTGTATTATGAGTTAATAATTAGTTTAACAACTCATCATTAGTCTATTTGCAGTTAGACTAACTACAACTAGTTTAACCAAGTCAAACTGAACACAACTCCATCAACTCCACAATCAACTCCACCAAACTCAACTGATTGAGTTCTAACTGAAGTCATGCATGCAACAACTCAACTGACTCATAAGAAAAGTGTACTTCCTTCTGACATAAGCATGGGCCACATCTGTAGCTCAAACTGAAGTGCTCCAAGAGAATAAGATCAAGTTTATAGTCCAAATATTATTATGAGACAATAATATTTGACTTTTCTATTTTTGACAGCCAGTCTAAAAATAGACTTTGATCACTCATACTGTGATCACCCACACTGTGGTCACCCACACTATGGTCACCCACACTGTGATCACTCATACTGTGATCACCCATATTGTGATCATCCCTGCTGGGATCAAAAATAGAACTTGCGCCATAATTTGCCTGCGGGCCCACTTAGTGAAGGCGACTCTTTTCACTAAGCTCCATCATCTTGTTGCAATCTCAACACTCCCTCTCGACAAGATATGGATTATCAACTCCCTATCCTGCCTCGGTGGTACTCGAATTTGCTCCTAGTGAGAGCCTTCGTCAGAATATCAGCATCATGATCCTCCGTTCGAATGTATGAAAGCAACATGATCCTCCGCTGCACACAATCTATGATATGATGGTACCTGATGTCAATATGCTTAGATCTATCATGAAATACAGGATTAGCCGAGAGTTTAATGCAACTCTGGTTATCATAGTAAATCACAGTAGGATCCAAATGAGAACCGAACAAACCAACCAGGATGTTATGAAACCAGCTCAAGAAAAGATAGATCAACGCTTTAGAATTCAGCCTCTTCGAGGGGGCAACCTCCTTTACATTACATAAATGAATAATTCTTGGATGATTCAAATGACAAAACCTCCTTTCTATATATAGGAGTCTAAGGAGTCACAATATATTCCAGCCGACCTAACAATAATAATATAAAGCCACAAAAATAACAATAGAGGGATTCTATGGGGCACAGAAATAACAATATGGGGGTAATAGGGGCACAACAATATAAATAAGGGGTATAACTACAATAGTAATGGGGTAATCACTAGTATTATAGGGACCCAACATGCCCCTCTCCTTCAAAAAAGTGTTGTCCTCAACGCTTGAGTAGTTCTGGATACTTTTGCATAAAATTCTCATCCTCCCATGTGGAATCTTTAGCGGATAAGTTCTTCCACTTGACAAGATACTCTGAAATTGATCGATTTCATAGCTGTCGAGTTCTTGTTTCTGTGACTGCTTCCGGTTCCAATATAATTTTTCCTTCCTCGTCAAGTTCTGGCAATAGTGTTTGAATTGGGAGCTTGTCACCTATAACCTTCTTTAAACATGAAACATGGAAAACTGGGTGCAATCGAGAAGCTGCAGGAAGCTCCAATTTGTATGCCATAGTACCAATCTTTTGCAACACCTTGTACGGACCATAATACTTTGGTGATAATTTATTATCCTTCTTAGCTTGCTTTAGGGACATTTTCTTATATGGTTGTAGCCATAGGAATACCCAATCACCTACATCAAAACTTCTTTCACTGCGATGTTGATCTGCCTGGTGTTTCATTCTATTTTGTGCCAACACGAGGTTATCCTTTAAGAGTTGGAGGACTTGTTGTTGATGTTCGATGTGATGTTCCACTGCCTGAACCTTAGAATTTTCTCTTAAATATGATGTGATGGATGGTGGTTGATACCCATAAAGTGCCATAAATGGGGTCATTTTTGTTGTTGTATGGAAGGAAGTGTTATACCACCATTCAGCCAGAGGCAACCATTTGACCCATTGTGTCTATTTATCAGATACAAAGCAACGAAGATATCCTTCCAAACATTTGTTTACTATCTCAGTTTGGCCATCAGATTGAGGATGATAAGATGAGCTATGAGCTAACTGAGTACTAAGACAAGAAAATAATTCTATCCAAAAATTTCCAGTGAAAATGGGATCTCTGTCACTTACAATAATCTTTTGGTTTCCATGTAGTTTTTGAACTGTTTTCGTAAATGCAGTAGAAACGGTACTGGCTTTAAATGGATGTGATAATGCACAAAAGTGTGCATACTTGGTAAGTCTGTCAACTACCACCATGATGACACTCTTTCCCTCAGACTTGGGTAAACCTGTGATAAAATCCATTGAAATCTCCTCCCAACATTGGCTTGGAATGGATAAAGGTTGTAATACCCGATGTCTTAATTGTTTCAACTTTATTTTGTTGGCAAACCAAACATTCCACCACAAACTTTTGAATATTTGATTTAAGGCCATCCCAAAAAAATTACTTCTTAACCCTGCGGTAAGTTTTTAAAAATCCTGAGTGCCCTCCTAAGGGAGAAGTGTGCAATTCCATAAGAATCTTTTGTTTTAGCTAGGAATTCTTACAGAGGTATAAGCGATCTTTGTACCATAACGAATCATTTTGCTAGCTAAATGTATCAGAAGTACTGGAATCTTGTTGTAGCTTTTGAATAAGTGCCCACACTTCTTCGTCATTCTTCCATTCCTCCCTTGCCTCGTTTATCCAATCTGGTTGGATAATAGAAATGGCACACAACAATGCTTCCACATCCTCATCCTTTCTTGGGAGTGCATCTGCCACAACATTTTGCTTCCCTTTTTTGTAGATGATTTCAAAGTCATAACCCAACATCTTTGTGACCCACTTTTGTTGCTCTTCAAAGGATAATCTTTGTTCTAAAAAGTATTTAAGGCTATCATGATCCGTTTTTACCTTGAAGTGCCTTCCCAATAGGTAGGGTTGCCATTTCTTAAGTGCATGGAGTATTGCCAACATTTCCTTCTCATAAATAGCTTTGCTTAAAAACTTTCCCTTGATTGGACGACTTTCAAAAGCAATGGGTCTTTCATCTTGCATTAGAACAACACCAATTCCATTTCCTGAAGCATCACATTCCACAATAAAGGTTTTTGTGAAGTCCGGTGTAGCTAAGACCGGTGCTTGGCACATTGCCTCTTTAAGATGTTCAAAGGCCTTTGTTGCTTCCGGAGTCCATGAAATTGAATCTTTCTTCAATAATGTTGTTAGAGGTGCTGCTATTCTCCCATAATTCTTAACAAACTTGCGATAATACCTTGTCAACCCAAGAAATCCTCGTGGATGCTTTATGGATGTGGGGATTTTCCATTCCTTAATGGCTTTAATTTTGCTAGGGTCTACCTTAACTCCTTCATGAGATACAATATGACCCAAATATTCCACCTCCTGGACTCCAAAGAAACATTTGGATCTTTTTGCATATAATTGTTTCTCCTCCAATAGTTGTAGCACCCTGTCAACATGTTCAACATGATCTTTCCAAGACTTGCTGTAGATTAGTATATCATCAAAAAATACTAACACAAATTTTCTAAGGAATGGTTTGAAAATTGAATTCATCAAACCTTGAAATGTTGAAGGTGCATTGGTAAGGCCAAAATGCATGACCAAAAATTCATAATGACCCTCATGAGTTCTAAATGCCGTTTTCAGAATGTCTTCAATCTTCATTCTAATTTGATGATATCCCGAACGAAGATCCAACTTGGTGAAGTAAATTGATCCATGCAATTCATCCAGTAATTCATCAATGACAGGAATGGGGAACTTATCTTTAATAGTGAGCTTGTTGAGCTCCCTATAATCCGGACACATGTGCCATGATCCATCCTTCTTGTGCACCAATACTACTGGAACTGAGAAAGAACTTTGACTCGGTTGAATTATACTAGCCTCTAGCATTTCTGCAACCATACGTTCAATTTCACTTTTTTGGACATAGGGATATCTGTACGGCCTGATGTTTGGAGGAACACTTCCTGGAATCAGATGAATAGCATGATCATGATCATGCATAGATGGGAGACCTTTGGGAGTCTCAAATACCTTGGAATGATTGTCCAGGACTCTTTGGAGATCTGGAGAAATATATGATTCCAATGTGGAAACATCTAGCGAACATAATTGTGCAATTACACTTCTTTGCTCCTTTTTTAGAAGCTTAGTCATGCCATTAGAGCTGAGTATCTTTCCTAGTTTCCCTGCAATACCCCTTAATTCAACTTCCTTTCCTTCCGTAGAAAATTTGATGAAAAGTTCTTGAAAATTAAAAGCTATTGTACCCAAGGATTGTAGCCATTGGACTCCTAGTACAACATCAGCACCTCCCATTGGAATGGAAAGCATTGGGCTAATCAATACATATTCTCCCATGGATAGCTTGATATTATGTCACTTTCCAGAGCAATTTATTATTCCTCCATTTGCAATCATCACTTGACACTCTGGTGCTGGATATAGGAAGCAATTCAATTCTTTTGCTACCCTACAATGAATAAAATTGTGGGTGCTTCTTGAATCAACCAACACTATTACCTTTTTCTTCTTGATTTGTCCTTCTATCTTGATGATTTGAGGAGTGGTAATTCCCGCCAATGCATTACAAGATATGGTCGGATTTATTTTTTCTTCATCTAGGCTTTCTTCCTGGAGTATATCCTCTTCTTTTGACCTTTCTTGCTCCTTTTCTTCTTCCTCTTCACAATCTATGTAGAATAATTTCTTCTCAGCACACTTATGACCTTTTGTGTATTTGCTATCACAACTGTAACAAAGCCCTTTTTCTCTTTTTTCTTCCAATTTTTGTGGTGTCAACCTTGTAGGTTGTGGAAGACTAGGGGCAACAACACTTCCGTCTTTGTAATTGTGAGTGGTATGCTTCCTAGTTGCCATAATTTTGCTTTCCATTTTTCTTGCTAACCTGAATGCCTTCTCTAATGAATCAGGTTCCCAAAGGCGAACATCATGTTGGATATTATCCTTTAAAGACCCTATGAACACATCAATCCTATGCTCCTCTGGAATATCTTTTACCCTTATGTTCAATTTTTGGAACTCCTCAATGTGCTCCATTATTGAACCCTTTTGTTTGAGACTTATCAATTGGCTAAAAAAAGTGTTACTTTTTGTATCCTCATAATGTGCTATCAATTCTTCCGTAAAAATTGCCCAAGTGATAAATTGTTTACGAGAACAAAGCCATTGATACCATACAAATTGATTTGGTTCCAAATATACAGTTGCCATACGTACCTTTTGTGCGTTTTGCACATTATTGAGATCGAAGAATTACTCCATCTGTAATATCCATGTGGTGGGATCCTTGCCATCAAACTTCCGCATATCGATTTTTGGAACATGGTGAGTCTTTGATCCAATGTTAGAGTATATGGAATCATGATTAACATTTTTTTTGTTCTCGTCATGAGTTTCCTTTAGTACCCTTTCACCCTTAGTGACCATTTCTTGTAGCAACTTATTCATATTTATCTTCAATTCTTCCATCTTATCATCCATGCCATCAATTTTAGCGTCCATGCCATTCACCTTAGCTTCCATGCCATCCATCTTAGCTTCTACACCTTTCTTTAAACCATCCATCTTAGCTTCTACATCTTTCCTTAAACCATTCATTTTAGATTCTGTTGCTTTTTGTGCAAGTGACACTCGTTGCACTTGTTCTTGTAATTTTGATATATCATATAGCATTTCTTCTTCTTCTTCATGAGTCATGCTAGAGCTTTTAGGTTCCTTACTAGGTGTTTGCATTTTCTTTCCTCGGGGCATCAGTTACCGATAATAATGCCCTATTATGCCCTTTGAATTCCTTCAAAATAAATTTTCAAACCAAGCTTAAGCATAAATTTAAGAAAATCTACACACATTTTTTCACTTTGTAGGAGCTCGATATTGCCTCTGATGTATCTCTGTACTTTTCGATCATCTATTTCTGAATTTTGACCTACAGTAGCTCTCTTTGTCCTTTTTCCAATGCCACAAGTCTGACCCAAATTGGATTCTCCAAGGAAGAGTTATGCGAAATCTCCCACAGTGACTTGATTATAGACTAGTTCAGTAGAGCGAACTTGTACGACGTGCCACGAGTCACTGTTTCGATCTTTGGATCTGAAAAATGCATACACAAAACTAAAGTCCATCCTCGTTCTGTACCTTCTTACGAAATTTCAATCCGATCCCCAGAGAGAAAGTTATGATGATTTTCCTCAGTTCACCTGTTTTGAATGTAATTCAGGAGTCTGCAAAAATACCAACTTCCTTAGATCATATCTCCGCAAATATAGCACAAAAAGCTCTGCAATTCGGACCCAAGGTTCAACGCGATTTCTTCTCAAATGGGTTTTTTTTGCGACTTCTGAAACGTCACAGAAAAAATGTTATAGCTAAAATTCCACGATGACTTGTTTGGAGCAGCGAAACCCTAGAATCCAAAGCTCTGATACCAAATGTTATGAAACTAGCTCAAGAAAAGATAGAAAAGATAGATCAACGTCTTGAATTCAGCCTCTTCGAGGGGGAAACCTCCTTTACATTACATAAATGAAAAATTCTTGGATGATTCAAATGAAAAAACCTCCTTTCTATATATAGGAGTCTAAGGAGTCACAATATAATCCAGCCGACCTAACAATAATAATATAAAGCCACAAAAATAACAATAGAGGGATTCTATGGGGCACAGAAATAACAATATGGGGGTAATAGGGGCACAACAATATAAATAAGGGGTATAACTACAATAATAATGGGGTAATCACTAGTATATAGGGACCCAACACAGGATCTTCCTCATCCATATAGCCTCGCATGCAGCCAAACTTGCTGCCATATACTCAGCTTCCGCTGAACTGAGTGCCACGGATCTTTGCTTCCTGTTGTACCAAGAAACTGCTGTCGATCCAATACTGAAGCCCCCTCCTGATGTGCTCTTTCTATCCGTTGGGCTCCCTGCCCAATCTGCATCCGTGAAGCCACATAGCTTCACCTCATCCTCCTGTCTGTACCACAAACCATATCCCGATGTGCCTCTCAAGTAGCGTAATACATGTTTTCCCACCTTCCAGAAGAGCTTGGTAGGCTTAACCATAGCTTGTGAAAGCTGGTTAACTGCATAGCATATATTGGGTCGTGTATTGACCAAATACATCAACGATCCCACCAACTGTCGATAAACAGTGGCATCCACTTCTTCTCCCGAAGTGGCATCCTCCTTCCTTCAACCTCCAGGAAGAGGAGTATCAACAGGCTTGCAGCCATGCATGTCGAACTTCTCCAGTACCTCCCGAGCATACTTGCCCTAAGAAACAAATAGTCCACCACTACGCTGCCATATTTCCAATCCTAGGAAATAGTGAAGGAGGCCCAAGTCCTTCATCTCAAACTCTCTAGCAAGATCCTTCTTGCATGACAATATCAACAGCTCATCACCCGTTAGAATCAAATCATCAACATACAGTACAATGATAAGCAACTTACCCTCCACCACAATCTGGTATAGGTTAGGATCTACCTCGCTCTTGGAGAATCCATGTCCTGTGAAATAGCTGTCTATCCATGTGTACCAAGCACGTGGTGCTTGCTTCAACCCATACAGTGCTCTCTTGAGCCTGCACACATGCGACTCGCTGCTGAGGACCTCAAAGCCTTCGGGCTGCTCAATGTACACCTCCTCCTCAATGACTCCATTGAGGAACACAGTCTTCACATCCATCTGATGAATGTGCCATCCCATCTGCACTGAGAGAGCAAGAATCGTCCGTATGGAAGAATACCTTGCGACAGGTGCAAAGGTCTCCTCATAATCGATCCCCTCTATCTGTGAAAAGCCTCAGGCAAAAAATCTTGCCTTGTACTTCTCCACACTCCCGTCAGCTGCCTACTTGACCTTGTAGATCCATCTCGAACCCACCACTGATTTCCCTTCCAGTCTAGGAACAATCTCCCATGCATTGTTTCTGACAATAGAATCATACTCTTCCACCATGGCGTCTACCCATGCGGGATCCTCCACAGCTTCCTCGAAAGAGGATGGCTCAGTCGCAACACACTTGCTCATCAGAGCCATGTATCCAGTGTACCGATCAGGTGACTGTCTCTGCCTGCGTTGGGCTGTAGGTGGTCCTACAACTTTCTCTGCATCTTGAGCCAGTCGCTCAGCTTCTTTCAAGTGCTTTCGCCCTCTGATGGTTGGCGCTGCATGAGTGGTCTCTTCCACTCCATGAACCTCATCCTATGGCTAATCCACGTCCTGAAGCTCATCCTTAGGAACTAATAGCTCCTCATCTGCATGCAAGTGTAGCTCCCTCTCAAGCGAACACTTCATGGCTTTCTCCTCCTGAAATTTTATATCCCGTCGCACAACAGTTTTACCACTGTCTGGCAAATACACACGATAGTTGTGGGGCGTATCACCCCACAAATATCCCAACCTCTGCGGTTGGTTCCAACTTCTTCCTGGCATCCTTCGTCACATGCATGTAAACATTAGCACCAAAAATCCTCACATTAGAAAGATCAGGCTTCTTACCAGAATAAGTCTCCTCGGGTGTACTCATGCCAAGTATCCTATGAGGACAACGGTTCTGCACATAAACTGCTTTATTTCATGTTTCTGCCCACAAGTGAAGGGGTAGGCCCTAATCATGCAACATTGCCCGTGTAGCACCCACAATCATTCTGTTCTTCTGCTCAGCTACCCCGTTCTGCTGTGGGTTATGGGGAGCTATGAGCTCTCTACGAATCCCTTCTGCCTTGCAGAAATCCTTGAACTCGTCCGAGATGTATTCACCACCATTATCGCTCCTAAGAGCCTTCACCTTCTTCCCCGACTCCTTCTCGACCAGTGCTTTGAATTCACAAAACTTTGAATATGTCTCGCTCTTCTTCTGCATGAAGAAAATCCAGCACTTACGAGAGAAATCATCAACAAAAATCACATAATACCTGTGTTTTGCTGTCGAGGCAATTGAGAAAGGTCCACACACGTCTGTGTGAATTCTCTCAAGGATCGTCGTGGCACGACTATCCTTCTCGTGAAAGGTGGCTTTCCCAAACTTCCCCAAAGTACACCCCTTGCACTGATCTGACTACGCAAGAGTGCCTTTAGGAAGCCCTGTAGTGATCTGCTGCAGTATCTTCAAGGCTCCATGGTGAAGGTGACCCAATCTCCTGTGCCACAACTCGCCATCATCCCGGCTCACCAATCCTTCTGCCTTGCTCGCCATTGCTGCGCATCCATCTACATGCAACTGATAAAGGTTCCTCACTCGAACCCCTATCTTCCGGGTCTCACCAGTTGTCTTGCTGCACAGGAAAGCCTTTCCCTCGCTGAAAACAACATCATACCCCTTGTCTTCTAACATCGCCACTGAGATGAGATTCTTCTTCAATCCTGGAACATGCATGACTTCCTTCAATACGAAGGGTTTAATAGACTCCCTCTCAAAGGAAATGGTACCCATACTGGTTGCACTGTATCTACCATCGTCGCCCATCTCGATGTGCACTCCAAGATCTTTGTCCTCCAGATCAGAGAACAAATCTCTATCTCCCGTCATGTGAAAAGACGCACCGCTGTCCAAGAACCACACCGATCCCATCACACTTGAAACCAAGCATGCGATCAATGAAAAATCAAGCTCAAACTGTGAGGCTAGAGCCTCTCCTGCTAAAGATCCAGCACCCTCCTTGTTCTTCTTCTTCTGCGGACAATTAGTGGCATAGTGTCCATGCTGGTGATAGTGAAAACACTTCACCTTAGACATATCCTACTTCTTACCTTTCACACCAGACTGAGAAGCTTTCTTGCTCTTCCCTTTCTTTGATTTGGCATCCAAAGCACAATTCTCTTCATCAGCTCCCTTTGACGAAGATCCGTCCCTGGTACTCCGCCTAATCTCCTCCTGCACAAGATCTGACCATAGTCTTTCCCATCCTGGCAATTTCTCCTGACCATTGACAGAGTCCTGATAGAAATGCCAACTCTTCGGAAGACCAAGGAGAGCTAACCTCACCAAGTCCTCATCATCGACAGTAACCCCCACACTTCCCAACTCATCTCGACACTGAGTGAACTTCATGAGATACTTGGGTATACTGTCACCCTTCTCGCATTTGATGTTTCTGAGTTTATCTTTGAGCACCAGCTTCCTCTGATCGCTCTTGCTTTGGAATAATTCTGTTAATGATTTCCACATCAAATATGGAGTAGCCTTTCCATGGAGGCTGGACATAATGTGATCCTTCACGCCCTCCAACAGAATCCTTCGACATTTTGCAGTCTTCTTTTGCCAAGCATCAGCTTGAGTAGCATCAGTAGGCTTTGGGACATCCGTCTCTATGAACTCCTTGCGCCCGTTATCATCCAATACTGCCTCCATCCTGTCCTTCCACACAATATAGTTTGAGCTGCCCTCAAGAGCATACTCCAATCGCAATCCATTGAAACACATTGCTACGTTGTCACCAAGAAAACACTGCTGCAAATTCGAATTCCACCAGCAACCAACTCAATCGCCTCGGATCTAAGATTCGTGAGAACACAATATTTCTCATATAGAGATTGACTGTATGGGCATTCATCGGATATCTCACCTTCCAAAGGAAGGATGAATCCAGAGGCTACCTAGACTGATTACAGACTCTTCCTGAAGAAATAGAATGTAAACACTTCCTGAATAGTAGATCTGATGATCAACAGCTCTGATACCGTGTAGGAATTTCAAATAATTTAACACATATTCAACAAAGATTATCCTGATCATGTACTATTGCGGAAGACATACACAATACATAAGCTCCTCTACGTTGATCATCAATATAGCAGCATCAATAACAATAAAACATCAAGAGCATTCACACATTAACACAGTATGTAACCTGGGGAAAGCATCTCGCTAAAAACCCCACACTATCTGTATATTAATGATTGAGACCATGTAACATTACAAAGTACAATGCTTATCACAAGCAATCCAGTACCAGCTCCACCTGTTACACACAATACAGCTAAGATCTGATCTCCAAATCTATTTCACTGCTTGCCTGCCTCCACTGCTCAATACCTGCTCAAGAATGAATGAGAATGGTTTACCAAACTCGTATTTCACCTCCAAAGAATCACTCACACCGTGTAAGATGTGATCAGAGGCTATAATACTGGGCAAATACATGAGCAAACTCATTGGTATACTCAATCCCTTGATTGTGCAAGATCTGATGCACAACTATAGTCACAACTGATAGCAATCTGATTCTCTAACACCTATCCCTGCTGAACTGAACATGCACTGACATGAAACTGAGCTAACTGATGTATTCTATAGTTGTATTATGAGTTAATAATTAGTTTAACAACTCATCATTAGTCTATTTGCAGTTAGACTAACTACAACTAGTTTAAACAAGTCAAACTGAACACAACTCCATCAACTCCACAATCAACTCCACCAAACTCAACTGATTGAGTTCTAACTGAAGTCATGCATGCAAAAACTCAACTGACTCATAAGAAAAGCGTACTTCCTTCTGACAGCTGTGTGGGCCACATCTGTAGCTCAAACTGAAGTGCTCCAAAAGAATAAGATCAAGTTTATAGTCCAAATATTATTATGAGACAATAATATTTGACTTTTCTATTTTTGACAGCCAGTCTAAAAATAGACTTTGATGACTCATACTGTGATCACCCACACTGTGGTCACCCACACTGTGGTCACCCACACTGTGGTCACCCACACTGTGATCACTCATATTGTGCTCACCCATACTGTGATCATCCCTGCTGGGATCAAAAATAGAACTTGCGCCATATTTTGCCTGCGGGCCCACTTAGTGAAGGGGACTCTTTTCACTAAGCTCCATGATCTTGTTGCAATCTCAACATAGAAGCTTTCTCCACTTTATATTTGAGCTTGACATCTCCTTGGAGTGCATTGAAATTTTATCCAATCCTAGACTTATCTCTATTCTAGTAGGTGAGGAATAATCACATTCACCTATGGATGAGGATGAATTTCATTGTGAGCTATTAAGATTGATCTAAGGCTATTGTGGATTTTCTAAGGAGTATACTTGAGGTTTTTTGTGGAGTTCTTTTACCTATTTTGAGGCCTAATTTGAATCACCTCTATGGAATAATTTCATATTCTATTGTGGCTGAACTCACTGGCATAATCAAGGAATCTTCACTATTTTTTGAGGTAATTTCATTGGTAGTCCAAGGATATTTTTATATTAATATTGAGCCCTATTCCAAGATTTCTATAAGGAAACCTAGTTTTCTATTTCTGAGCACTAATTTGTGACTATTTAAAGAAATTTTCACAAAGCTCCAATACTAACCGGAGCGAGGTTTGGAAGTGGGAGATATTGTAATAAAGATTCGCATTGTCTAATTCTATGACTTCAATTGTAGGATTTCAGTGGCTCGCAACGATGGATAAAGTTGTTTGAGTGAAAATGGAAGTTGAAGCACAACATGAGAACTCTGTTGCTCTGTGTGAGGCCTTATGCCTTGAACCATCTCTCAGCGCGTGGCTTTGAATGCGGAATATCTCTCTGCATTTGATTTATGGCTATGACCCATGTCTCTGCGCGTGGCATTCCCTATATCGAGCTACCCTATGCGTGTCTTTTGTTTTTCAGGTAAGATTTCTTCATGATTTATAACATCATTTTGTTCTAGTTAGTCTACCATTAATGTTTCTTGTCTAGACGAGTGGATCTCAGTTTTTATACTTGTAGCTGCGCATGGCCATCTTTAGTCTGGCATATGGCCTTTCCCTTTCTGTTTTTCCTAGTGCGTGGTATGATTCTAAATTGGTTAGATCTTTTTTGGCACCTCACATACTAGTTATGGCCTAACAATTGCAGGAACATAGAGGGTTTCAAGGAACAGAGAGGGTTTCTGCAAGGAATAGATGAATGAAAAAGATAGAGGGTTTCAAGGAACAAAGAGTGTTTCTGCAAGGAATAGAGGAATGAAAAAGATAGATGGTTTCAAGGAACAAAGAGGGTTTTTGCAAGGAATAGATAAGGTTTCTGCAAGGAAAAGAGGAACGAAAAATATTGAGAAACATTTGCAGATTCACAAAGATGGTGACAGTGCCACACCAATGTCACTTTGTTTCTGTTGTGCTAAGAGATAGCTAGAGAATAACCTCGATTGGTTCTAGAGGGATTCTCCAGACGGCATGAGAAATTGGGCAGAGAGGGTTTCTGCAAGGAACAGAGGAATGAAAAAGATTGAGAAATGTTTGCAGATTCACGAAGATGCTGACAGTGCCACACCAATGTCACTTTGTTTCTGTTGTGCTAAGAGATGGCTAAAGAATCTCCTCGATTTGTTCCAGAGGGATTCTCCTGACGGCATGGGAAATTGGGCTTTTGGGAGGAATTTATGGAACGAAATCTAGCGGTGGGCCTCACGGCACTACTCCATTCCCTGCCTGATTCCTGCCACGACTTTCCATTATGAATCCACTGGAAAATGGTGCCGCATCTTCATCAACCAAACCTTCCTCCACACTGCAATGAACCAACACCTTTGCTTCTACAACCAAACCTTCCGCCTTGTCATCAACCAAACTTTCCTCCTCGTTTTCCCCATTGCAATGGAGGGTTTGTCGAGAAAATGGAGAGACAAACACCAATGTTTGAGAGCCACGAGACTAGGGTTTCTGTGATGGGCATTAAGGGCATGAGGCCCAACGGCAGCAGAGCACATACTCATTTATTCGTGGGTGGCGGGAGATAGATATTAAGACCCTCATTCTTAGGAAAAGTGGGAGACATGGGCGCCGACTGAGTGGGAAACAACAGGAAACAACGGGCTAGGCCATCTTAAAATGGAAACAGGCTGGCTTAAAATGGAAACAAGATAGCTGAAACCACTGAAACTTCTTTGGTGTAGAGGCCGAAAATCTTTTTGGCACCAAATTGTTTTAGTTTTTGTATGCTGGGTCTTTCATTGTTATTTTGCAAAGGAACTCGAAGCTGAGCTAGAAGTTTCAAGGAAGACAACAAAGGGTTTATTTTCCACAGGTATTTTCCTTTCAATTTGATGTATTTCCCTTGCAAAGATGTTGGCATTGGTATTATTTTCCTTGTGTAGCTATATTCATTGGTATAGCTGTAGGAATTGGGATTATTTTCATGGTATAGATGTAGGAATTGGGATTATTTTCAGGCTATATTTGGGTTTGTGAGTATAATTTAACGTGTTTTACAACTAGGGAAAGTACTTTTGAATTATACTGGTGCATGAACATGGAACCCCAACCTAATTTGAATTAATTGGTCTCTAGCAGAGTCTATATGTTGCATTCATGTTCATCAATAACATATTATTAGATTTTATTAGAAATTTGAATTGTCTCTCTCGTTCATTAGTTAATTTCTTAGTGGCTTTATTCTCTCTTGTTTCTTGTTTTGCAAGTAACTATCTAGTATTTTTTCACACTTATATCTTTCTATTATAGTTTTATCTTGGCTAAGAAACTCATCTTGGTACCATTTCCTAAAGTCTTGCATTATTGTGATTTGAAGCTATTCTCCTTCAAGGAAGTTTTGTTCGAGAATTCTTATTTTTATTTTTCTTATGTAATTCCCTCTTTAAACCATTTCCAAGAATCTCATATGAATTGACTATCCCAACCTTAGACGAATCAAATAATGATTTGTTACTAGATGTATCTATCCTTTTAGCATGGTGTATTTTTATGGAGGTGATTTTCCTCATTTTATTTGTAGATAATATGTGTAGATTATCCTTTCATTATCTATCACGTAGCTTTAGAGTATTTCTTTTAGGATCCTCACTATTTCTGCAAGATTTAGGAGTGTTTCTACTTTAGGATCCTCACCATTTCTGCAAGATTTAGGGGTTTTTCTACATTCATCCTCTCTTGATATTCCTCACATTTGACATGGTTGGTTTCTTCAAGAGGAAATCATACCATATTGGGTTTTTCTTGTGATGTTGGTTCCACTTTTTTCACTCAATTATATTTTCTTTTTAATGTTGTAATGCAAAAAATTCAATAATTACTTGTAAATTAGCATGACAATTTAAATTAATAATGGAGTATAACCTTTTATATGAAATTGTGTCTTATAACATGATAGTGTTGCACCGTAACCCAACATACAACATTGTCACAATCCTAGTTCCTTTGGGTGTGTTTTGAGAAATGAGGTCATCCTTTTATGAAAATGCACTCCCCATTGGCCCATTGCTATATAATTCAACTTCTGTGCAATAAATGGCCACATTGTGTCACTTGATATCTACCATTCTAGGAGATGCATTGGGATGATATTTTGCTTGGATATGTACTCGTGTGTTTGGCACTAGACTCTAATTCTTTAGCATGAAATAGGTCCATATCACACACAACTTGCTTTTTATACCAGCAAGATAAAATCACATATAACATGGAAATTTTCTTTATCAACAATATAGGGAATGGTCCTTATAAGTCTAATTGCAAATTTTGTAATCTATTGCTCAAAGTCAGTATTCTGTCTACAAGTTTGGTTCTTCTTGATCCCCTTTACTAGGAACATTCATATGATCCATAATAGTATAACCCTCAGCTACTTCTCCAGATTCTACAGGATTTTATGTGAGGAGAATACTTTTAGAATGATCTGTCCCATCCAAAATTGTAGCATCCTTCTCCATGACACACACATGGTCTCCAGTGGGACATGCAGTGACAAATATTCAGTCTCCGATGTCATATCAATTTCTATAAGCTCAAGATTTTTCACTAGGGTATCATATTCTGGTCCCTCAGCATGTTCAAGCCTCTTCAATGGATTATCCAAGGAAAGTTGTTGATTGCACACATCCTTGTCTTCTAGAAGAGATTCATTCATACTTAAATAAGGGGATATATTGTAACTTTTTCAAAGTTCTTGAACTTTTGGATGGAATACTGGAGTCCAGGCCAAATCATGTGCTTAAACAAGGAGATATATTATATCCCTCTGTAACCTCAAGGATCCTCAATGGAGTATCAAACTGGGAAGGTTCCTGCTTTCTCACCACAATCTGTATATTTTCTCCAACTTTGAAATTTTGGGTCTCTCCAGCTTCCTGGCCATTGTTTCCCTCAATTTTGGCAGGGTCAATGAATCACTCATGTTTTTCGTTGTTGTCCATATCAAACAATTGTTCTCTAATTGGACTTGCATCAGTTATGCCATCAACAATAAAAATGCTTTCCTGGCATGCTCCATATCCAACTTTATTCTTTTCCACAGCTATATTATATCCCTCTGTAACCTCAGGGGTCTTCAAAGGATTATCCAATTGGTAAAGTTCCTACTTGTCATATATTTAAACATTTATTTATTTAATGATCCTAACTAGTGTCCACAAACTTTTCTTCACAGATTTCTATCACATTATTCTATACAAAATGGCAGACCAGGTATTTATTTTGCTTTTGGTATTTGCATTATTTATGTTGTTGATTTAGTTAGAGGTTGGATTTGTTTTTAGAAATAAATTTAAAATGATACTTCAAAAGTTTGTTTGTGACTAGTTAAATGCTTGTTGAAACACTCTGATAAGCTTGCCTCAAAGTGTTGGACAGATCTTCAATGCTCACTCAACACATTAGTAGAGTTTTGTTCAGTGTTTTGAACCTAGTTCTCAATTTTTTTCATATCTAATTCCTACAGAAGCACTAAACACTACCATGAAAAAACAAAAAAACAAAAGTACAAACAATCAAGTGATCAAAGAGCCAAAAAATACATTGAAAAACTACATATTCATAGATTCACTCCCTAGGTTTATTCATTGGTCTTGTTCTCTTGAAAATAAGTAATATCCAAGTTAAAAATTGCAGTATTATTGTTTAAAAAACATGGTGCATTCAGGGAAATATCACATCGTCATCTAAATATTCAGATGAACGTGAAACAAGACCTACTCCAGGTACAAATGAATACTTCAATGAAATGATATATTGCAGTTGCAAAATGTAACAAAATAGGAAACTAAAGAAGTGAAGGCTTGTTGGTATCCATAGATTGTAACATGGAGTTTATATAGAAGAGGTACATTATAATTAACAAATTGTTATTCTTATAATAAATAAATATGCACATTATTTAATACATTATTATTGATCATTTCATTTTATTTTTTTATTTATGAAAAGCCGCTTCCAGTTCCCAATATTCGTGAAGAACCAATGGATGATATTGATAATAGCAACTTTCAAGATGAAGGACAAGACACATTTATGGAAGAAGCCACTTCGCAGATAAATGAGGCTAGTGTCAATGAATTTATCCAAGACTTCTACACAACTTTTGAAGAAGTTGTTGATTCACCCCTAGCTCATTTGGCTAGGACACGTCTTTATGCAAATGTTGAATCTTTTATATTGGTGACACTTATGTTGTTGTTGAACTTGAAGGTTACACATGGACTGACAAACACATGCTTTACTAATATATTAAGGTTGGATTGATATTCCTATAAATTAATTCTCTAGATGTATTAAAAGTTTTGAATATTGTGTATAATTATAAAAATCATTTGTTGCACTATGTAGACTTTTGGAAAACAAAATAATTCCAAAGGACAATAAGTTGCCTCATTCTCATAGAGAAGTATCTTCAATAATGAAAGACATTGGAATGGAGTACAAGACATATGATGCATGTCCAAATGACCATATATTGTACTATGGAAATAATTCAAATTTACAACAATTCCCAAAGTGTCACACAAATACGTATCGTCAAGATCAATTATCCATGAAGGTTCCTTATAAAGTATTACGACACATTCCACTAAAGCCAAGGCTTGAGAGAATGTTCAAATTCAAGGAGTTGGAAAAATATATGGATCATCATGCACAAGGGAGGAGCCAAGATGTTGTCATGCGTATGGTTGCATATAGTAAATATTGGAAAGATATTGAGGTAAAATGGCCACATTTCAGAAATGAGCCAAGGAATACAAGAATTTCTCTATCAATGGATGGCGTAAATCCTTTTGGAGATCTTAGAACAACATATTTTGTTTGGCCAGTGTTAATTATAAACAACACTCTCCCCTTCGATGGCAATGAAAAAGGAACAAGAAATGTTAACTCTTATCATACTAGGTACTAGAACATGTGTATGCAATGTTTTCTTGAAGATTATATAAAAATATTTCAATTCAGTTAATCCTAATAAATAACTCTTTTCTCACTTAGGGAAATATCAAGCAAAGGATATGGATGTATACATGGAGTCCCTCATTGATGAGCTTCGTGAATTATGGGATGGTGTAAATATGTTTGATGTATCAAGACCTATCAATGATAGAAACTTCCTATTTCATGCGATTCTTATTTGGACAATTCATGATGCCCTGGGGCTCTCTATTTGTTGTGGTAATATAATATAAATTACATTTATAATTATTATGTTCATTTTAGCATTTACTAAATATTGGTTCCAATCTTAGTTTAGGACTACAAATAAAGGGGAAACATGGCTGTCCATCATGTGGGCCAAAATTGTTGCATAGGCAGTCAAGGGATCTCAATAAAACTGTCTATGATGAGTATCGACAATTCTTACCACAAAATCATCGCTATCGAGTGCATGATAAACATATGTTCAATGGAAAGGAAGTGGAAATGAGGAAGCCAATAAAGATGAACCCTGCTAGGTGGAAAGCGATGTATGACAAAAAAAGAAGGGTCAGGCTTTCCACTAGGAATGAAAAGACTCTCTATTTTCTACAAATTAGAATATTATGAGAGCTTGCCAATAGCCCACCTATTTGATACTATGCACATCGGGAAAAATGTGGTAGAGTGCTTGTGGAAACATCTAAATGGAAATAACATTGAAGCACAAATAAAGTTAAGAATGGACCTTCGAGTTGCCAATATCATTCCGAACATGTGGTTGCACGAAGACAACTCATATGTTCATGCTCCATGGACATTTACAACAAATGAGAAAGAAAACATCATTTCTACTATGAACAGCATAAGATTTCCTTCTGGATTTGGTGCGACATTAAAAAAATTATTCACAAGAGATGGATTAGAGTTCTCAGGCCTAAAAACACATGATTGGCACAATTGGATAAAGGTAACGTTGTCACATGTTATATTTGTTGGAAACTTAATTATAAAATTGTATATCCTAGTGATAATATTAGTTCATGGATATTTGAACATGGTTATTTGTTAATAGACATGCTAGTATAATGATGAAATTATTTCATGCATATTTGAACATTTTTATTTGTTAATGGTCATGCAGTATGTGTTGCCTGCAGCAATACCAAGTACTTTTGACCACAATGTCACTTTGACTATTCACAAATTAGGTAAATATCTGAGGTATTTTTCAGTCCATCATGCATACTCTTCCATTACTCTTATCATTTGAAGTGCAACATTGGTTATGCCTTTATATGAGTTTCTACTTTTAGTTTACAAGAAATAACAAGTCTTTATTGTAATACTTGTAGGTGGGTCTCATCTAAAGAGATACATCAGGATGACTTGAAGTATTGGAAGAGGAATGTTTCACTTTTGATGTGTGATATTCAAATGTGCTTCCCTCCAAGATTCTTTAATTCTCAAGAGCACTACCTTGCACACCTAGTAGAAGAGATTGAACAATGAGGTCCTATTCATATTCAAACAATGTGGCTCGTGGAGAGATATATGGAGGTATTGAAACAATTTGTGAGGCAAAAGGCTTGACCAGAAGGGTCCATAGTTGAGGGGTATATGGTTTTCTAGGCCATGGTTCATTTGAGTGAGTACTTACCTCAATTGCATCTTGAAGCTCCCTGATTATGGAATTATAACCAATCTCAATCATTTGAAGGAGAAAAATTAGAGGGAGAAGGGACTTCAAATAGGATTAAGGGTATAAAAAAATGTTAGGAGTTATTTGTATCTTAAGTTTTATATTACATGGCTTTAAATAATTATTAATTCATTGATTGAAAAAAAATTCATTGTAGATGTGAAGGAGTGGGAGGCATTACATTTGTATGTTGCATACAATTTTGACTTTATGTTGGAATGGATGGAGAAGTACGTTGAAAAAAAGAAATTAGAAGATGAAAATTCATGGGCCAATATATATAATAGACATGGTCAAAACACTACTCGAGGATTGCCTACAAGCCATAAAAGAAAGTGTCTAGAGAGATGCCCGTGGAATTGGCTAAAGGCCAATATTGAACACGAGGCAACAAAAGGGAATAATAGAGTAACACAACAACAATTGAATTTCATTAAAGGATCCATAAATAGGGAGGTGATATATATTAATATATTGCATATATTTAAAAAAATTTCGTTAGATTTCATATCCTTGAATCTAATTAGTTGATATTTATATGAATTTAGGTAAGATATTACAAAGGAATGTGGAATTTTGGTCATCATTTTCGCATCAGAAAAGTTGATGAAAAGATAAAAACTTATGATTGTGGAGTTTCAACAACATTTGAGGTGGAATGCCATTCATATGCAAATGATAGACAACCAATCACAAGAACACTTCGCTACTATGGAGTGCTGGAGGACATTATCGAGCTTGATTTTATGTCTTTCAAGAAATTTATTTTTCATGTTGAATGGTAGAAGCTTATTGAAGTGGGAGAAGAAAAAAACTATCTTGCTCCATGATAATGGATTCCACATGATCAATACATCTAGGTTTGAAGCCACTTCTGAACCTTATGTGTTTCCAAGTTAATGTGACCAAAATTTTCTCATTCCAAATTTAGAACAACCTGGTTGGTCATTTGTGATTGATTATGGTCCAAGAGGACGAAGAGTAACATTTGTTCAAGATGTAAAGGACCATGATTTACTTGAAGATGCAGAAGTTCCCCCTGAAGACATAGATGCCCAAGATGGAGATGATGAAGAATTTATTGTCAATGATGCATATCACCAAGATGAAGACCAGGACGATTTTATTGAAGTTTATGAAGGACATGAGCAACCACATGGGCATCAAATCCATGAAGATGATGAATTCATTTATTTTAATTTACCTATAGTAGAAGGTGATGAAGACTATGAAAATGATGGTATTAATTTATTTGTGGATTTAGGGTCTACTAATGATGGGGTATATATGCCATCAGATGAGTAGATTTCATCCGAGAATGACATTTTATGATCACTATGTATACTTTAAGATAGTTTTAAGGATTCACTACAATATAATTTTTCTTTACAAGTTAGACATATGAGTTTTTAATTGTAATGAACATTAAGTAATTTGAATGTTTAATGTTTTACTTGTGAGGATGACATTTTTTGATCACTATGTTTACTTTAAGATGGTTATAAGGATTCACTGCAATATAATTTTTCTTTACAAGTTAAGTATTGAGTTTTTAATTGTAATGAACATCAATTAATTTGAATGTTTAAGGTTTTACTTGAAATACATATATATTTGGTGTTACCGATTCTATTTTCTTATCGGTTTTTTGATCAAGGTTTTCTTATTTTTATGTTATTATGTGTTTTCTTAAGAATGTACCCATGGGTGTTAGCGATGCTACTATGGGGGATTCAATGATATTCACTACTTTTATGGAAATGTTAACAAATGCATGAGGGCAAGACGCTGCTATGATGATGCATGAGGTAAGCTTGAATATTGTCTTTTATATGTTCAATTATCTTATATTCTTTATTATATTATGCTAATTTATGTTTGTGGAATGCAGGCAATCGCTAAATTCATTCCAACCCCTATAACACTTTATAATACATCTAAGGTAATGATAGTGGTAAAACTTGATCAATATTTTTGTGCATTTAGTTAACTTATTTCACTATATATATTTATTAATATTTGTGTTTTTACTAAGCATGCATTTTGTTGGCATGCAGGGATCATTAATGCCCCCATATACATCTAATGTTATGAAAAATGTAAGATTCAACCATTTATTTGTGTGAGTTTGACTATGTTATTTGTTGAGAAATCTAGGGCATATATTTAATAAAGTTTTTGCACAATGACTGCATGATTTATGAGGTGTTATGAAGAGATACATCATGCCTTCAAATGGATCACCCCATCCATTTTTTTCTTCTTGTACATAAAATACTATTTTAACAAGTAGCCCAAGCAATATATTATTCCAAAACATGATGTCAAGTTACTTTTCTAGGGTTTTTATGTAATCAAGAGACCTTTTTAGGGTTTCTTAAATTCAAACCTTAGATCATACTCTTTTCCCTTTATGTCATTCTAGAGTTTATCCCATGCCCTAGAAATCAAATCATAGGGAACAAATACTTAACATTAAGGTTTCTAAATACTAGGGTATTTCTTAAAATATAAACCCATAAAGTCAACCCCACTACATCTTATGATGGACCCTTTAAAAGAAAATTATTATACATACCTCATGGACACATATCTGTACTAATTAGTATTTAGCAAACAACACTACATGGTAAATAGCAAAGGCCCCTTCATAAAAACCACTTACAGCCAGTACTCCCCTCCGCTAACAGCTTGTGGTTTCAACATATAGCTGTTACAACTCAAGGAGGACAGGAAGCTGTAAATGCATGTGGTTAACCAGAAATGGCCCAGCTTATTCATCGTGATATTGAAAGGTGTGCAAGTGTTTAGCTAATCCGACATCAAGATGTTGAAAAATGCAAGGTTGGAGGGCCATTGTTGCTCAAATTCATCAATGTAGATATGTTGATGAGGGTATGACCAGAGCTTACTTATATTGAAGCATGTGAAGGGATTCAAGGGAGAAATGGTGACCAAATCTTCCATAATGTTGGGTCTTGAAGAATCTGATAAAGAGATAAAGCAAACAATGAATGACACATGTGCTATGGGTGTTGATATCCTTACAATGGAATATTATTTGCAGCCCATGGCTTTCAAAGAACGAGATTTGATTATTATTGTTGATACAGGCTCTGGAAAAACAATGGCATATCCTTTACCTGCTATTATTCATGTTAATATGCAACCTTATCTAGCTTCAGATTCTGAACCCTGAATGCGAGCATTCTTTCATTCATAGTCACTGCATTATTATTTGCGAAAGCTTACACACACCTTTCATGAAGAAAATATTATGGTGCTATTACTATTGAGGAAGCTAACTCCACGACAATCTCCTGATTTTTTTGATTGACATCGCTGATTCTTTGGGTGAAAGTAAACAATTTGGACGAATTTCCCGGTGATAGATTAGAATATAGATAAATATGATGCCAAAAAGAAACTGCTTTGAGCACATTGTAGCTAAACTCAAATTCATTTGTAAATCACACCAATTCTGGATCGAGGATTGTGAAAGCAGGTTTACTATGGAATAGTTTTTGGTGTTGAATCATTAGGTCTCAAAAGATACAGGCCTGTAATATTGGTTAAGAGGTGCCTCAATTTCCACAGTTCTGGACTTGTAGCACTCAAAGGAAGACATAAATCATGCCAAGAATATTGTGGCCAATAACACTGGATGGGTGAGGAAAATCGCACAAGTATAAACTTGTAATGTCAATAGAGAAGGGGTTAAAATATGTAGAGTGCCCCAATCCAGACCCACCGCATCTATTCAACTACCACAGCTTTATCACACAGATCTTGTATATACAGCATGAAAGGGTATTCAAATTTATTTACAAAAAATAGAAATCAATCTTAGATGCCTTCTAAAGTATTAATTTGGCCGTAGATTTAATGTGTGCAAGTTCAAGTTGTAGATTGGGAATGGGCATCTTTTAGAGCCTAGTTTTGATACAGAGAGAACAAATCTGAGTGAAAATAAGGAAAATACATTTGTGATTTGAAGTGTGACTGCTTTTTCCAAATATCGGTTGAGTTTTTACTGCTTTTTCCCATTCTTTTATGTCACTCTTGAAGATATTTTTACTACTTTTTCCAATTCTTTTATGTCACTCTTGGCCTCAGAGTTAATCATTTCTTTGGATATTTTTACTGCTTTTTCCCATTCTTTTATGTCACTCTTGGCCTCAGAGTTAATAGTTTCTTTGGTATGCTAGTTGTTGTTGTTCTTCTTCTTCCCTGGCTTTTGGCAAGAAATGTTCTTCTCCACTTTCACTACTCTGTTTGAAGAATAAAGCAACCAACCATTACAAGCCTATAGGTTTATACACTTCAGTTATTTGTTCTTCATCATAAACTAATGTTTTATCCATTCCCATTCCCATTGCATTTGTGGAGCTGCGACTTCTCAAAAGGGTTGTTGAACTCTTCCTCTTGGGTTTCTGCCTAATTCATTAATTGATAATATCAAAGGCATCATGGAGAGAAGAGAGTTAAAGTCTTCAGAGGGAAGAAGTTGCATGCAGAATTGCCATATGTTTATCAGGAATGCAGCTGCATTTTTCTTGGCATTAACTATCTTGGCTATTGCATTTTCACCTACAGGTGATGTTTCAATTCAGGGGTTAAATTTTGCTAATTTCCATTTTACATGTTTAAATTTTGCAGTTTGTTTTCTATAACATGCCAAGATTTATAATATGAATTTTTTTTACCATAAAATTTGGCAAAATTTTAAGTTTTAAGATCAATTTCCATTCTTAAACTTTTCCATCCTTATCAAGGATATGAATACAATATTAACTTAAAATTTATCTACATTGTGTGCTTTACAGGTGCTTATGATCCACTGGATCCAAATAGTAACATAACGATCAAATGGGATATTGTGTCTTGGACTGCAGATGGATATTTTGCAAGTAATGCCCTTTCATCAAATAGGTCTTGAATTATAATTCCCTCTCCTCATTTTCCTGAAATAGATGTTGAGATTTTCTGAATTTCATTCCTAGTAGCTTACAAGTTAAATTCTCAAAGCTTGACATGATGACAAATTTGGAAAACCTTCAAGTCAGGTAGAGTTTATTGTAAGGACTTTGGACACCACATATCTCCACAATGGTATGATATTGTCCACTTTGGGCCTAAGCCCTCATGGATTTGTTTTTGGGCTTTACCCCAAAAGGCCTCATACCAATGGAGATATTTGTCCATCATTATATACCCATGGTCCTCCCCACTTCTAGTCAATGTGGGACTTTGGTCGTATACCCAACAATCCTCCCCTCGAACAAATGACCATCGAGCCTCCCCTCAAACGATTATCCATCTGTCCACTCTCTACCAACTAGGATTCTTCACTCCAATGCATTGGAAGCACACGCCATACATGGAAGCACCACTTGCCTCGAGATCTTGCTCTATCCCAAGTCAACTCCTCTTCACCGTGTTGGGACCAGGACACATCCATGAAAAATCCAGAGCACACCGCCTGTCTAACCGAGCTCATCCACAGATTCCATCATGATATTACCGGGGCCCACCACCTTTATTCGGAATTCCAAGGATTCATCCACTTGGCTAACTTCGGGGCATGGCTCTGATACCACTTGTAAGAAAATTATATATTACGAAGCAATGGAACACATAAAATATTGCAGAAATATAAACACAGAAAATGCACAAAACAAGAGAGACACAGATATACGTGGTTCACCCAGTTTGGGCTACGTCCACCCCGAACAGCCAGTCCTTCCTTTCTATTATCCAGCAAAATGAAGAGACACAACCTACAACAAATCCGCTGTAATATCCTTTGTTTTCTCTCACAGTCTCACCACTCTGTTTCTCGCTCACAGAATACACATCTATATCTCAGCCTCCAATACAATGCCCTCATACAAAGAGAGGGGTTGCCTTCTAGGGCCAAAAAACCCTAAACTAAACATAAGTTCTACCGTCAGATCATCCGCCTAATGAACAGCTCAGATTGACTAGAAATTACTATACTTTTACAAGGCAATTTTACATTTGTTTTTAGCTTCGGGGGCGCTGCCCCCGAGCCCCCGCCGGGGGACCGCTGGCCCCCGTACCCCCGCGGGGGGGAGAAGTCCCCCCCACACACCCCCGCGTGGAGGGGTGTACAAACTTCCTGGGGTATACATCCGGCTGAAACAAAGACCTCTGAACAATCATGCTCCACACACAACAATCTCCCACTTGGAGAATGATTGTAGAAACTCCACCGCTGCTTCATTTGCTGGACAATGACTCCTCTTTGGACATGGTTGTTTCTCATCTTCATCGTCATCCTTGAAGACCAATTGAAACTGAGCATATTCTCAGTTTCTCCCTGGTTACAACTTTTGTTAGCATATCTGCAGGATTCTAGCTAGTGTGTATCTTTTCCAGCTTCAACTCTCCATCTTCCAACACTGATCGTATGAAATGGTACTTGAGCTGTATGTGTTTAGTCCTAGAATGAAATGCTGAGTTCTTTGCAAGATGAATGGCACTTTGGCTATCACTGTATAATGTGCCCATATCATGCTCCTTACCCAATTCACCCATAAACCTTTGTAACCAAATCATTCCTTTACTAGCCTCTGTAGCAGCAACATACTCTGCTTCTGTTGTTGAAAGTGCAACAACACTTTGGATTTTTGAAATCCAACTGACAGCTGTTCCACTAATAGTAAATACATATCCTGTAGTGCTCCTCCTATTATCCCTGTCACCTGCCATATCTGCATCAACATATCCCTGTAGAGAAATGTTTGCACCACCAAAGCATAATGCTTGATTTGTGGTACCTTTCAAATATCTGAGAATCCATTTCACTGCCATCCAATGTTCCTTTCCTGGATTTTTCATGTACCTGCTTACAACTCCCACTGCATGTGCAATACCAGGCCTTGTGCAGACCATTGCATACATTAAGCTTCCAACTGCTGATGCATATGGAACTTTAGACATATAATCCATGTCTTCTTGGGTCTTTGGGCACATTTCCTTACTAAGTTTGAAATGGCTAGCAAAAGGTGTACTAACTGGTTTTACATTGTGCATATTAAATCTTTTCAACACCTTTTGTATGTACTTATTCTGAGACAATGTTAATTTGCGATTTTTCCTGTCTCTAGTGATTCTCATACCAAGGATTTGTTTTGCACCTCCCAAATCCTTCATCGCAAATGAATTTGCCAATTTTCTTTTGAGTACATTTATTTCCTGCATGTTAGATCCTGCAACAAGCATGTCATCCACATACAATAACAATATAATATAGCTACCATCATTTTGCTTTTTCAGATAAACACAATGATCAGAGTGACATCTAGTATAACCTTGTTCAGACATAAACTTGTCAAATTTTAGATACCACTGCCTTGGAGCCTGTTTTAAGCCATACAAGCTCTTCTTCAACCTGCACACTAGTTTCTCCTTCCCTTTCACCTCATATCCTTGTGGCTAATGCATATATATCTCTTCCTCCAAATCCCCATGGAGAAAGGATGTCTTTACATCTAACTGCTCAAGATGCAAACCTTCAGCTACTACAAGACTTAAAATAGTTCTGATTGAAGTCATTTTAACAACAGGAGAAAATATTTCATCGAAATCAATACCTTTCTTCTGTGCAAACCCCTTCACCACAAGTCTAGCTTTGTACCTCTGTTTTCCTCCATCTTCTTCCTTTAGCCTGTAAACCATTTATTCTTCAATGTAGTTTTTCTTGTAGGCAACCTGACTAAATCCCAAGTCTGGTTATGTATTAAGGAGTCCATCTCTTCTTCCATGGCTACCTCCCACTTCTTCCTGCTTTCAACCTGCATTGCTTCTTCATAACATTCGGGTTCACCAGAATCAGTCAACAATAAATAATATAATGAAGGATATTATCGTTCAGGGGGTCTAATTATCCTGGTAGATCTTCTAACACCACTTTCAGGTGTTTGGGGTGCCTGTCGTTGTTGTGGTGGTTGCTGTTGTTGTGGTTGTTGATTATTATTATTTTCAGGCACCTTTCCTTTTTCAGTGATTTCATCAAGAACTGCGTATTCCTTGTTTTCTTTTTCCTATTTCTTTTCCTGCGACTGATTCTTATACAAGACCTTTTCATTGAATATTACATCTCTGCTCCTAATGATTTTGTGATTTTCGTAATCATATAAGCGATAACCAAAATCCTTAACACCATATCCAATAAAGGTACATTTCTTTGACTTTGCCTCAAGCTTTGTTCTATTTTCTTTATCAATATGGACAAAGGCCTCACAACCAAAAGGCTTTAAAAAGGAGTAGTTTACCTTTTTACCTGTCCATGCTTCCTCCGGAACACCACCATCCAAGGAACTTGAAGGCCCTCTGTTTATTAGATAAACAGCAGTATCTACAGCATCTACCCAAAACTGTAAAGGCAATCCTGCATGCAATCTCATGCATCTTGCACGCTCCATGATTGTTCTGTTCATCCTTTCTGACACACCATTTTCTTGCGGTGTTCTTGGAACTATCTTCTCTCTGCGAATTCCATGCTCCGAACAGTACCTATCAAACTCTTTGCTGCAATATTCACCTCCATTGTCTGATCTAAGACACTTCAATTTCTTTCCTGTCTCAATCTCAACCAATGCTTTCCATTTCTTGAAAGTATCAAATACATCAGATTTATTCTTAATACAATAAATCCAAGTTTTTCTAGTTGCATCATCAATAAAAGTAACATAATAACGAGAGCCACCGAGAGATGATACCTGAGCAGGTCCCCATACATCTGTATGCACAAGCTCTAATTTTTCATTCTTCTTTTCTTTCCCAACTCTAAGAAATCTAACTCTCTTCTGTTTTCCATAAATGCAATTCTCACAGAAGTCCAAATCAACATTCTTCAAACCCGGCAACAAATTCCTTGAGTGAAGAATCTTCATCCCCTTTTCACTCATGTGTCCGAGCCTATGATGCCATAATGTTGCATCTGCTCCTTTGGAAGTTAAAGCATTAACAGAGTTAGAAATACCATTGCATAAATACAATGTACCAACCTTTTCGCCTTTTGCTATTACCAGGGCTCCTTTGGTGACCTTCCAAGCTTTATCTGTGAAAGTTGTCACACAACCTTCACTGCCTAACTGCCCTGTTGAAATCATATTTTTCTTTAGATCTGGAACATGCCTTACCTCCTTTAATAGCCATTGGTTTCCATTCTGCTGTTTTACAAGAACCTTACCCATTCCAACGATTTTACAGGGTTTATCATCACCCAGACGAACTTGTCCAAAATCTCCTTGAACATAGTCATGAAAGTATTTCTTATCAGGTGTGGCATGGAATGAAGCCCCTGAATCTACCACCCAGGAATCAGTAATATTTTCGAAAGAAAGAATCAAAGCATCTTGTAACACCTCACCTGTCACATTTGCTTCATGACTGTTTTCTTGCTGTGCATCTCCTTCTTTTCCCTTCCGAGATCTACAGTCTTTCTTTAGGTGTCCTTTCTTTCCACATTTCCAGCACACTATCCCCGATCTGGACTTGGATCTGCCTTTCCTTGATTTACTGCGATATCCTGAGCTCTTTCCTCTTTCCATTTTTCTTCCTCTAGACTCTGCACTCAAAGCATTTCCTGATGTCTCAACGGAGCTTTTCCGTCGCATTTCCTCGCTAAGGATAGCACCGACAACATCATCAAACTTTAAAGTACTAGATCCAGAAACGGAGTTACTAATGGCCATTACCAAACCATTCCAACTTTCTGGTAATGAGCACAAGAATAACAAAGCTCTAACTTCATCGTCAAAGTTTACCCCTACAGAACTTAACTGACTTGTAACTGTATTAAAATCATTTAAATGGTTTGCAACAAATCCACCTTTCGACATATTCATATTAAATAACCGTTTCATAAGAAATACCTTGTTTGAGGCCGAGGGTTTTTCATATAGTTTCGACAACGTCTGCATCAAACCCTCTGTCATGGTTTCCTTCGAAATGTTGAAGGCAACTAACGCAGCAAGGCACAACCGTATTGTTCCGAGTGCCTTTCTATCGAGAAGGTTCCATTCTTCGTCTTTCATACCCGTCGGCATCTTTGTTTTTCCGCCCAATGGTAGGTATAGATCTTTCTGATACAAATAATCTTCCATCTGCATCTTCCACAGCGAGAAGTTTTGGCCGTTAAATTTCTCGACCCTTAAACTTACCATCCTCCGCCATTGCTCCCACTCGAACCAGGAACCCTTCTTTCCTGCAAGTTTATCAGCCAAATAGACCTTCGACTCTGATACCAGTTGTAAGGACTTTGGACACCACATATCTCCACAATGGTATGATATTGTCCACTTTGGGCCTAAGCCCTCATGGATTTGTTTTTGGGCTTTACCCCAAAAGGCCTCATACCAATGGAGATATTTGTCCATCCTTATATACCCATGATCCTCCCCACTTCCAGTCAATGTGGGACTTTGGTCATATACCCAACATTTATTTTGATATTGATGAAAATTTCTGATAAATTGTGTTGTATTGATTGGTATGTTCGATATTTTGAGTAAATACTTCACTCATTTTTAATTAGCTTTATGTCCCTAAAATTAAGTAAGTATTCACTAGAAACATTGGTACAATTTACTAAAAATTCCCTGAAAATCTTCATGATAGAACTTATTTTACTCTTTTCTGAGTCTAATGAGCTTCCCTCTGTAGGTGGCTATGACCATGCACAATTTTCAGCAGTATTGGCATATACCAAGCCCCCCAGGATGGACTTTGGGTTGGCATTGGGCAGAAAAGGAGGTCATCTAGGCTGTGGTTGGTGGCCAGACAACAGAGTAAGGAGATTGATCCAAATGGAAAGCAGGTGTTCCACACTGTTGCAAGAAGGACCCCACCGTTGTTGATCTCTTACCAGTTGTGCCTTACTATCAGGAATTTATTGATTGTTGCAAAGGTGGAGCATTGGCATCTTGGGCTTAGGATCCTCAAAATTCCATCGCATCCTCCCAAGTTAGTGTGGGCAGTTCAGGGACCACTAACAAAACTATCAAATTGTCAAAGAATTTCACTTTGAAGGCTCTAGGACCAGGTTATACTTGTGGCCCTGCTAAGATTGTTAAACCCAGCATGTTCTTTAGTCCAAATCGCTGCAGAACCACTCAAGTTCTGAGTAATACACTATTATAATCCCTCATAATTTATATATTTGTGAATGTTATGTGTTTCACTCTGAGCTGGCTAAGTCTTATATTTGGATTTCCCTTGTCTTTGTGCAGTGACATGGAATGTAACATGCACATATTCTCAGTTCCTGGCTTAGAAAAGTTCAACATGATGTGTCTCCTTATCATCGTTCTATAATGATACTATAACACCATGACCTACTTGTGCCTGCACTTGTCAGAATAACATAACTCAACCTGCTTGTATTGAGTATGATTCTTATTCCCTTGCAAATTCATGCAATTTATTTACATGCCATAAGACATGTCCACTACATTTGCCACTTAACTTGAATTGACTTCGACTGTGAATTTGAAGGAGGTGAGAAAGGAGAAGGAAGGAAATCAGGAAGAAAAATTGGGATTCATCTCTACTGCAATGGCTCGTTCAACAAATCCCCTGGTAGTAGGAAGAGTGATAGGTGATGTTATTGACATGTGCGTGCCTTCAATGGATGTGGTCATCTACTATGGATCCAAGCAGGTCACCAATGGTTGCGAGATCAAGCCCTCAGCTACCGTTGCCCGCCCTAATGTGCAAATAGCGGGTCGACACTTCGACAAGAGTCTCTATACTCTGGTACCCATTTCATCAATAATTTAATTCCATCACCTATGGTTTCATAGAATGAATATTTACATATAAATTTGTTATGGGTCTTATATGAATGCATGCATTTACATTTGATCAGGTAATGATAGACCCAACATGCGGGAATGGGTTCACTGGTATAATAAATTCCTTCCCTTCTTCTCTCTTCAATTTATACAGACAATACACTAAAAAAACAATACATTGCAAAAAATTGAAAGAGAGACACTCTAATGGTAATAATATTTGGTTATTATTACCAGGTCTGATATGCACATCGAGGTTGCAGAGTTAATATCTCCAGTTTTAGTATTCTAATATGCATGCTTGAGCTTCACAACCTCTACAATCTTATCAAAGTTTCTAGTGCATATTAGACTACATAGGTCTGATTTTATTTGGTAGTGCTCACATTCAATTATAACTTGATGGTGTCTAAACAATGGCACCGATTTAGATCGTGTTGTGCCATTGTCCATATTCAATGAACTCACTGCCTTTTCCCATATTCAATGTACTCAGTGTTGCCACAAAATGGCACATATATAGAAGCCGAGTCATTCCCATCCTTACATAGAGTTGCCAGCACTTCCTCTTCCTCCTTTTGCATTTGTACTATCACTACTTCATTGCATATTTGCCACACCATAATATTTAGTATTTTTATATGGGCCAATACACTGTCCTAGTCATCCCAGCTATATAATGCATAGTTGTACCATTTTAACACTAACATAGGCACCAGAAGCTATGCTACTAGAAAGGATTAAAAGTAAAGTAGGATGTTAAGACCTTAATGTCTTTGCATGTCAAACACTATGTAATAAATATTCAGGTTTGCACATGGAGTTCATAGGTTCAAGGGTAAAACATTGAGATCTGTGGCCAGCCCTAATAGATTCAAGGTTATATGCTTCTAGAATATAACACTATCTAAGAAACATTTTGTTTGCTCATTGAGTCTATTGATTCAAAGTTAAAATCAATATTATCTAATAAAGAGTTTCTTTTTAGCAAGAGCTAATAGATTCAAGGTTAAAACATTTAGGTCTGTAACTAAAGTTAATAACTTATAGATCCATCTTCAAGGTTAAAACATCTTTTTTTTTTTGGCCTAGGAAACACTATATAATAAATATTCAGTTCGAAATAATAGTCTTTGGACAATCAAGTATTATTTAACAAATATTTTGAGTATTTTCAAAAACCTAGCGATCATATATTCACTTTTAAAACATTAAAATAACAGTTTTTGTCTTGTCAAAATACCATATAATTGGTACTAGAGAATAATAGATTCAAACTTTTGAATATGAGGTTTGCACACAGTTATTATTTTATTATGGTTAACCAAATTAGACCTGGTGAAAATGGATCTATTATTTATGGTAGTTCTTTAAATTTGGTATCTCAGTGAACTTTGCACCTAGCTTAAAAATAGATTGATAAAGATGGATATAATGTTGGTTGGTATTGGTAATGGGAGTTTATTCATAGTTTTTCTTATAATTTGGTATCTCTTTGAGGTTTGTAGCTGGTTGATGGATAGATCGTAGTTCATTTGGATCTACTCTAATTTTCATCTGGCTTTAACACATCATGGATTTTTGTGGACTTTAATGGTTAAGAAAATTCTATCATAGTGTATTAGGTTAAGATGGTTTATTTATTTATTTTCTCTTGTCCTTTTCTTAATTTGATATATTCTATGAGATTAAGATGTTTTTTTAATAGGTTTGATGAAGATTAATGTATTCTAGTTTACTAGGTTAATATTTTTTGTTTTAGTAATTTTTTTGTTCTCATCATCTTAAATATAACATGAAGTTAAGATGAATCATTTTAGGTCTAAAATTTTTTGGTTTTAGGTTTAGTTAATATTTGTCTCTTCTAGCTTGCGAGGTTAATTCATTTTGTTTTACTTTTTTATTTTTTTTAATTGTTTTACTTTTTTAGTTGTTTTTACCTAAGGTGATAAACTCTTGAACTGAGATTTTTTGTCAATTTTTTTAAATACTGACTTTTAAGCATTGAGGTGTTATATTTTCAAGGTTTAGATAGATTTATACTATCTTTAGGTTAGATTAAATGGAACTTATATTCTTACAGATTAGAGAGATTTGTACATTCTTATGTTAGATTAAATGGAAGTATGTTGGATTCTACTAGGTTATTTACAATTGTTTTAAGATAATGGTAAATAAGTTGAATAAATAATAATTTTTGTTTTTGTATTGGTGATCTCACTCAAGATAGTGATTAATATTCCTAGAGCCACATATGCAGCTCAAGGCCAGCTAGCCTTTTCACTTGGTGGACTGTGGGGATTACATAGTACTTTGCCTTCGTTCCTTCTATTTTTAACAGTTCAAAACGCTGTTTAATTTCATTATTTTATCTCAGTGGTTGAGTTTACAAGTTTTAGCAGGGCATGAAATAGATATGTTGTGATTTGTGAGCTGCTTTGCACATCAATATATTATTTCCAGATGACCAGGTACGTGTAGATTGAGACCTTACATCTAAATTAATAAGAGAAATTGGTCCTGATTCGTTTCACAGAGTTCTAAACAACCATATTCATTAATTAGAAGTGTTGAGAGTGGGGTATGTATGTCAGAAGGAATCATAGTAGTTGATAAACATCATGGGATCATGAGAATATCCATGAATGGCTCTTGGTATGCTTTGAGAAGGAAGAATCTTTCACGGAATTTGTTTGCAGATATTTCTATTCATAGTATTCTCATTTCATCTACTCTACCAGATGTTAAATTGTTATTCTAAAGCACCTTATGATTGTACTGTATAAGAAACCTGACATTGTTGTATCTATTTTGTGATACTATATGTTAATCTAACAATATTTGATTTCATACATCTGATTCCAATGGTTTTCTATTTTTTCAGGTGTTTATTTATTTATTTATTTTTCCAGTAGAAAAAATGGATAGGGCATGGGCATGTCGAGATCATGGAATTGAATAGATGGATGGGACTTATAGTGTTTTCAGTAGTAATTATCATTTGCTTCACCTGCCCACCAGCCAGGTAGATTGTTCAATATTTTAATTTTTTGTCCATGGGTCTATGTTTTCATCCTTCAGGCGACCGATAAATGATTGTTGTTTGGGTTTTTCTGATGGGAGGGAGGGAACTTAAACATTCAATGAATTCCATCTCAGTATGAATGTGGAGATATCTTAAATATTCTCATAAGTAATTCTCTCATCTCAGAAATTGAAACAGAGTATCAATTCACATCTTGTGTCAGTAGGAGGACATGTTATATTTATTTTGTTATTTATGTTATCGAGTACTCACATGTCTGTTTAAGGTTAAAAAATTAGTAAACTGCATTCAAATGCATGCTAGTCACATTATTTTCTGCTGGACAATTATATTGCAGATAAGTAGGCATTGTGCTGCTGGACAATTGTTCAACTTATGAATAATTACAGGTAACCAAAAAATTTGGTTTCTCTGGTAGAGAACTATTTAGCAGAAAATGAAAATAGATTGCTAGTCTTTGCTTTCAGCTAGGACTAACATCCTTTGAGTTTTCTTTGATCTTCAAGACAAACTATTTCCACTGTTAAAACTTAAATAGATATAAGGTAGAGGGTAGGCAATATTTAGCTGGCCAGAGGCCAAGACTACTTTATGTAACCCAAAGTATAATCGTGAACAACTATAGCTTGTATTGAAACACTTGCATATAGGCAATGAAGCACATAAAGTTCCATCATAAGTTCCACATGTACATAATCAAAATGTTTGCTATTAAATAATTTAAGAATCAATACAAATTTTAGCCTTGGAGACCATGACCATATACAACGATGAGAATAGAAAAATTATTTCCCAACTTAATATTCAACCTCAGTCTGATTTTATTGTTTATAATCCAAGAAACCATGGTAAGAAGTCCTGTATATCCAGAGGAGGAGCTCAGAATGATGGCTCAAGAAGTCTGTGGTTATGTGGAAGCTATTCTAAATAGTCTTGCTGCAAATTTTCCCAAGGTAAGACATCCATGTGGAAGAGCACACAATACAACCATACAGAATCTCATTGTTTATTCAATCCATGATACTTGAATTGATGATTTGATGATTTGCAGGCTGTGGTGCTTTTTCAAGTTGAGAAAGCCAAGGATGAAATGCTGACCCAAATTTATACCTCGGTCAGGTAAGGTTTAATGACAAAATGTGGTTAAGGTACGTCAATAATTAGTTTGATTATTTTCCCATTTCTCTATTTTGCCAGGCTGATTTTGATTTTCACTTGAAATCAAGTCTCTTGGGACTTTACGAAAGTAGTGTTTTTTGTCATCCTCTGCAGGTGTAGTAGACACCTGTTGATTGGAGCATTGTACATTTGAGCTTTTGGGGTGCCTTTTCAACTTTTTGTTTAGAAAGGTCCTACATGGATTTAAACTTGGATCGATCCCAAGAGAGCTTTTGACTTATCAATTCTATTTTCCTGTGTTGATATGTATGTAGTGTGGGCTCAGTAGCAACCCTTTTTAACCTCAATATCAATGACAATGGAGCAACTATGAGCCCTTTTTTGGTTCCTTTTTATCAGCAATCTGTTTTACTCGTTTATGTCTCTTTACTTTGAATTTTAATTTAATTTAATTTTGAATTTATAGACAGACTGTGGTATTGGTTGTTTTGATCAATACTGGTTTGCTTTTCCTGCTTCTGTTGGCAATTTCCTTGTTGAATTGGCAAGGGTTCTATATTTTTCCACTTATATTTATTTGAATTTTAATTTAGTTTAATTTTGAATTTATAGATAGACTTTGTTATTGGTTGTTTTGATCAATACTGGTTTTCTTTTCCTATTTCTATTGGCATTTTCCTGATTGAATTCACGAGGGTTCTGTGTTTTTCCACTGCTATTTATTTGTTTCCTTCTTATTTACTGATTGGGATTTTGTTTGTTGCAGTATTCATGGGCAATGTGAAGTTATCATGTTTGATGTTACTGCATGATTGGCTTACAAGAATGTCCCAACGTGGCACAAAGATCTTTGCAGGTATCTCTTTTGCAGAGGGGTTTGATCTCTAAGTAGAAATGAAGGTTCCTTAATTGTGTGGTGGCACAACTACCTGAACCGATTAGCTAAATAGCCTTGTGAATTTCAGGGTGTGTGAGAACATTCCTATTGTTCTTTGTGGAACCAAGGTTGATGTGAAGAATAGGCAAGTGAAAGCTAAGCAAGTTACTTTTCATAGAAAGAAGAATCTTCAGTACTATGAGATATCTGCAAAAAGTAACTACAACTTTGAGAAGCCATTCCTGTACTTGGCACGGAAGCTCTCAGTGTGAGCCTTTAATCTAGTTTCTGATGCTCCCTAATATGAATGCTATATTAAAAAAATTGCATTGATTCTATAATGGGTTATTTTTATAGGGATCCAAACCTTCATTTTGTGGAGTCACTTACTCTTGCTCCTCATGAGGTTCAGATAGACCTTGCAACCTAGCAACAATAAGTAGAATGCTATTTTCTTATTATTTTTTGTTAACTTTTATTGAAATAATTTGTTACATTTCTAAAAGATTGAAACTTTGGCTTACAATCTTTTATGTTGTCAGGTACGAGGCAGAACTTGTAGCAGTTGTGCCCCAACCCCTTCCATATGATGATGATGATGCTTTTGAATAGCTTTGTTAAGATGATTTTGCATATTTAGGGATTGGTGGATTCAATTAGTTTTGTATCATTGGAGTTTGCTCTTGAGTTCCGACATTTAATTCTAATTTGTATTTGGGGCTTATAATAGCATTATTGCATCTCTCTATATGTGATTTGGGTACTGTGCAGATGTTTTCATTGGTGGATTTGGCTAAGCTATCTTAGTTCAAATCCATTACAGAGCTATTTTTATATGCTAAGACAGTTTTTTCCATTATATACTCTTGCACATTTTGCACAAGAACTTTTTGTACTCTTCAAATATTTTAAGAATGCTCAAGTGCCTTTCGTTGTGTACTGTTGGGGGAAATGATAGTTGCGATGATTGTTGCTTGTAATATATTATGGCTTGTTAAAAAAATTTCTGAAAACTCTAGTTATGTCTGAGGATTTATTTTAACTCTAAAATTGGTTTACATAAAGCTTCTACAATGAACAGTTTACCTGCTAGATATTACAATAAATGATATTATAAAGTAAGCGCTAGTACCTTGTTTATGGGCCAAATCCTCCCTTTGCAATATTGTTTTCATCCGAGACACTTTCTATTGCAACTGTTAATGTTTCTGTGGTAAAAACTATTGGTTGACCCTACATATAGCCTCTGTTTCCATTCGGGGCTCTACAGATTGCAATTTTTGCAATGCGAACTTGCAATTTCTAACTTCGATTAGAAGTTGTGCAACATCCGTATGGAAAAAAGATTGTATTCGCAATAACATCAAGACGAAAGAAAGATGCATGTCCTCTAGAATGGATCTTCACACTGAGACCAATGCTAATGGTGTTGAGAAACTACTGTGTAATGGAATAAACAATGTCGAGGTGCAGAACAAATATAGTTTGCCTCCCCAGGAGCAACCCAACATGTCTCAGGTATCTTTCTGCGAGATCATTCCAGTGGTGGATCTAAAACACCTAGATGGCCCTAGCAGAACCACTGTCATACAACAAATCCAACGTGCATGTCAGGAGGATGGATTTTTCCAGGTACAACCTTCAATCTCCAATTTCCCAAGTTATGATTTTTTTCTGGAAGGGATTGCATTCATGAGGCTTTGAATTTTGAATCTCATGATATTGCGATATAAACTATTTTGAAGATTTGAGTTTTTAATTTTAAGATTTGAATTTTGAATCTCATAATATCTCTCAATAAACTTCCAAAATCTCAATTATGAACATTAATTCTTAAAAAAAATTCTGTTGAAATTCAGTATTAATATGGTTGAAGCTGCATGATATGATCAAATAGTGAACCATGGGGTACCAGAGAGGGTCATGAAAAACATGATGGGAATCGCCAAATAATTCTTCGAAATGCCGATGGAAGATCGTGCATGCCTCTATTCAGAGGATCCAATGCAACTGGCTTAGCTTGCTACAAGCTTCAATATTCACAAAGATCAAGTCCTTAATTGGAGGGACTATCTGAGACACCCTTGTTTTCCATTACACGAAGTCATCGACGCTTGGCCTAAAAATCCTACAGCCTATAGGTAGCCATTAAGCCTTATGTCAACCATTAAAGTAGCAATCATAACTCGTTTGGCTTAATATAATACTGAAGCTTTGTTACAGGGAAATTGCAGGCAAGTACACTGTGGAGGTGAGGGCACTGTGTTTAAGGCTGCTGGCTATAATTTCTGAAGCTCTAGGACTCCATTCTGATTACTTGAATAATATTTTTGGGGAACACAGACAACTATTACTTGTAAATTACTATCAACCATGCCCAAACCCAAATGTTACCCTTGCTTTAACAAGCATTCAGACACAGGTGGCATCACTGTTCTAATGCAAGGTGATGTTAGCGGTTTGCAAGTGCTTAGAAAAGGGAAGTGGGTTGCTGTAGAACCCATTGCTAATGCCTTTGTTATCAAATGTAATAAGCGAGTCTTACTCGGTTAAAATCAAAATAATTCACGGGCTACACAAGAAACCTCACAAGCTTTTGATAAGTGATCAGTTAAAGAATATTTGTGATGAGTCTGTTCAGAGTATTAATTATCAACAATGATCAAAAATATTTTGAAAAAGAAGTTAAAATAACTGGGCAGGCATAAAAATGTTCCATTACAGACCGTTCAAGCAAAAGAATACTCACTCTATAATACTGTGTAATCCAGTTCTAGATATCATACTCACTCTATAATACTGCATAATCCAGTTGAGCGATGAAGCTATATTTTTGATAACATGATTGAAGCATAAAACTAACCCATACCTGCCACCAATGAAATTCCTACAATCTTGTACAGTTGATAACTATGATTTCTGCATAAGGATTTGCAATGTCTAAATCTAAAGTCGTGTCCATTCAACAGTCTACAGATTCTTCTTTAACTATAGTAAAACTGGGAGATGGAATGCTTATCAAAGCTAAGGTAGCATCTTAAATCCAAACTTCTAACTCCCGTTTGAAGTAGTAAAACTTGGGCGTAAATTTAGTAATGAATTGAATCCCCTCTTGCTAAACAAAGGTAATATTAATAACCCATATGCACTGATTTCTATCAGACAGGAATTTTTGTGGTGGTTTCTCTCATACATGAGTACTAATTGTGAACTTTGAATGTGAAACTACTTTGAAAGAACATTCAAAATGATTTTATTTATTTTCTAAAATAATTTTTTATATCGTCTCTATAGAGACAATAGTTTGAATTATGATTTTATTTATTTATTTTTAAATAATTTTCTATATTGTCTCTAGAGAGACAATAATTTGAATTATGGACATATAGTCTCTATAGAGACAATATGTTTTTAATCTCAGCTATTGCCTCTAAAAAGACAAAAATGTAATTGTCTCTAAAGAGACACAAATGAAGTTGTCTCTAGAGAGACAAATGAAATTGTCTCTAGAGAGACACATCAAATTGTCTCTTAATAGACAATAATTCTTGTCTTTATAGAGACAATAATAATATGTGTTCTATATTGTCTTTATAGAGACACATTTTTGAGACATTATATTTTGAGACATTATGTTTTGCCACACCCTCTTAGAGACAATATTTAAGACAATACACAAGTTTCTTTTTGTCTTAAGTTAAGACAATTGACTCAAATATTGTCTTAAATATTGTCTTAAAACCCCCCTACATGTAGTAGTGCATTATTTTATAGTAGATGTGTTTATGATTTCCTTATAATTATCTTCTAAATCACAAAGAAGAAAAATATTTAGGCAACAATGAAAAGTGGAGATATTCATGTCCAACGTTTTATATTTTTCAAGTTGTGATTATTGACTGTACGATTTGGTGACATATAAGGCACTAGTAAAGTACTGCTAGATATAGGATAAGTTTTAAAGATTTTGAATTATATGTGAGATATAAAACAACATACCATGAAATGGTTAGTAATGAAATTTATTAATTAATAATTAATTAACTGATTAGTTATTTATTTATTATTAATAATTAGTAATTAATTTATTAATTATAATTATATTTTATTATTATTGTTCTATTATTATTATCAATTCAAGTGTACATATTCTTAGGATAAAATATTATTCATGAGGTTTATAGTATTAATTCTAGTGTTTAATATAAATATCTTAGGTTTATAATTATATGGTCTAATATTAATCTCTTTTGTTTAAAATATAAATCTCTTGGGTTTATTATTCTCCTTGGTTTATTATTCCCTAGGGTTTATAATATTTATCATAAGGTTTATATACCTTGGGTTTATAATATCAATCCCTTGGTTTTATCTATCTAAGGGTTGATACTCCTAGGGTTTAATATTATTCGTAAGGTTTATAATATTAATCCTAGGGTTTAATATAAATATCTTGGGTTTATAATCATGATCAAGCAGGCATAAATGTGGTCCAGTGTCACATTGTGACAAAGATTGTCTCAATATGAAAATCAAACATATTTATTTTAATAATAATAATTAATAAAATAATATTATTTAATTATTTAACGAACTATTCAATGAATTATTAATTAATTATTAAGCAAATTATTAATTAATGAATGAATTGGTAATTAGTTTATTATTATTATTATTTATTAATTAATTATTTAATGAATTTATTTAATTAATTATTTGATGAATTTATTTATAATGAAATCATTGAATTAATTAATTATTGTTAATTTATAATATTATTAAATTTAATTAATAATAACAATAATTTAATTAGTAATATTAATTTAAAATAATAATATTAATTAATAATAGTATTAATATTGATTTATGATAATAATCATAATAATAATCAAATTTATATGTTTTTGGTGTTTATCAACCACATTTACTAGTGTGGTTGTGCATGTGATTGATGTACCCCTTCAGCATATATCAACCACATTTATTACTGTGGTTACGCTAGTCATAATTCAGGAACAAACAATGGTTGTAATATGCAATCTGTAACAAGCAATGATTTTAACATATAGAAAAATAAATAATTAGCCGAAGTCTTCCTATTTCGACCTCAAGTGGATGAGGTTGCGTTGAATTTTAAAATGGATTCTTCAGCTAATATTCTTTGTCTGAATATCACATCCAAAACTGTGATTTCGAGCAGGCTGCGTTTCATTGTGAAAATGAATCAATTCGATCGTGCCTGGGAACATGGACGATGGAATTAAATTGTTCCACAGCGCCTACATCACATTACCATTGTCAATAAGGCTCCACCTTCTCTGAACATTCCTTGTGAAAGTAGGGGGCGAAGCCTTGTAAGTTGCTAAATTCGATACGAGATCCCCAATCGTGGAAATTATGTGATTAGATAATGTCGAGCTTGTGTCGATGATCCAATCACTGCAAGAAAACCATAAAAAAAGGCTATCACAATGTAAATCATGTTTTTCAGTAGTGCTCCACCTTTTGTGGTGATTTTTTGTGAGAGTCGGGGGAGAAGCCTTGCAAGCTACAGAACTCAATATGAAATCCCCAATCATGAAAATCATGTTTTTCAATAGCGTCGCTCATTATTTGGCCATTTTCTATGAGAGAAGGGGACATTGCATAATTCGATATGAGAGAGAGCCTTTCCCAAAGATATTTTTCCACCTCAATTTAATGCATGACAATAATGGAAGAAGCTCTTCGTGACAATTCTCTTAATTCGTTGATCAATATCATTGTGCAAACTAGAAAAAAAAATTGTGAATTGCTGATGAAGCAAAATTTGTCTATGATTTTCAACTTCTTCAGTTCTTTTTGAACATTTTAATATGTTGTATTTGATATAATAATCTTTGGTAGGGTCAATCCCAAGCATTTATACTTGAAACGATATATGCATTCACTCTCTTCTTATGTGGATGACCTCCTTTCCATTTTAGATCAGCTTGAAGCTCAGAAGAGAATTTACGTAGGTGATTCAGTTTCTACTATGGTGGGCTGCCTTTCCTCCATTAAAATCCCATAATTTTGTGAAAGATTAATCTTATGATGTGGCTCACCAAGGTAACAGATCATAAGTACAATAATTTAAGCTTTAATCCCCATAGATATTCCTCTTTTCTCTTTGTATTAAACTTATGCACATGCTTGATATTGTTGTTTCTTCAAGTATTTACATGATGGATCTTATGAACGAGGATTTCAATATGTAGACATCGATGGAATTTTCAGTGCAATGAAATCAAACTATTCAGCATTGGTTTCAGGATTTGTTCGTCTATTAGTTGGCGTGGATGAGCCCTCTCTAGTAAAGGATGTCAGAGTATACATAGTAGAAACAAAAACAAATTATACACATAGTAGAAATCATGAGACAGTAAGTTTAACGTGGTTCACCCAACCAATCTGGGCTACGTACACCAAACAGAGGCATCGACAATCTTATTATTCAATAGGAGATTACAACACATAATTCCTCACACCCTCTCAGCTCAAATATCCTCTACAGGCTTAAATTTTATAGCTGGGAGTAGAAAACTGAATCATAAATTCTCTCACAACAAATATAGGATGCAATAACTCCTCCTCAGGAATAACTGGAGCTAACTTAGCAACAAATCCTATTGTTGTCACATACATGAGATTTTTTCCAAAATTAATTAATACAAAAATCTCAACAATCTCCACCTTGACAACAATTAGCTTGATACCGCATTCCTTTATTATTTTATCTTTTATGCAAGCCAAGAGAAGCCAGACACCAATGTAGCTTCTCTAACAAAACTGGTTTCGTGAACATGTCTGCACAGTTTTCCTTTGTATGCACTTTTTCAAGAGAGAATCCCCTTTCAGTGATAACATGTCTTACAAAATGGTACTTGATAGGTATATGCTTTGACTTACTATGATAGGCCGGATTCTTAGCCAAATGAATTGCACTTTGACTATCAAAAAATAACTTGATGTTGTCCTGTAACCTACCAAACTCACCAAACAAACCTTTCAACCAAATTGCTTCTTTTCAAGCATGTGAAGCAGCTATGCATTCTGCTTCAGTAGTGGATAAAGCAACAATGTTTTGTAGCTTTGACATCCAACTAATAGCTCCACCTGCAAGAGTAAAGAAATACCCTGAAGTTGACCTTCTCTTATCCAAATCACCTGAAAAATCAGAATCAACATATCCGCAAACAAATTCACTACTCCTGTTATAAGTGACACAATAATCACTTGTGCCTTTCAAATATCGAAGCACCCATTTCACCGCTGACCATTGTTCTTTTCCTGGATTTTCCATATACCTGCTAACAACCCCCACTGCATGTGAAATATCTAGTTGAGTACAAACCATCACATACATCAAAAAACCTACTACATTGGCATATGGAATTCGAGACATATATTCCTTTTCTTCATTTGTATTAGGACATAAACTAGAAAAAAGCTTAAAATGGGAAGCTAAAGGGACTGAAACAAGCTTCACATTGTTCATACCAAACCTCAAGAGTATTTTCTCAATATACTTCTGTTGTGATAGCCACAGCTTACCATTGCTACTGTCTCTGAAAATCTCCATGCCCAAAATCTGTCATGCTGCTCCTAGATCTTTCATATCAAATGTCCTAGCCATCTAAGCCTTTAACCTGTTGATCTGTATTATGCTTTTGCTTGCTAAAAGCATATCGTCAACATACAACACTAAGATAATGAACATGCCATTACTTGATTTCTTAAAGTAAACACAATGATCATATTCACTTCTTATATAATATTGACTCATCATGAAAGAATCAAATTTCTTGTACGATTGTCGAGGCAACTGCTTCAGACCATACAATGATTTCTTGAGCCTGCAGACAAATTTCTTGTTGCGATTTTGAACAAACCCTTCCGGTTGTTCCATGTAAATCTCCTCATATAAATCTCCATGTAAAAAATGCAGTTTTAACATCTAGTTGCTATAATTCTAAACCAAGTAAAGCAACTAATGCTAATACAATTCAAATTGAAACAATTTTTACAACTGGTGAAAATATCTCATGAAAATCGATGCCTGCTTTCTGAGAAAAACCTTTTGCGACCAGCCTTGCTTTGTACCTGTCCTCTGTATCATCAACACCCCTTTTTAATTTGTAAACCCATTTACATCCCACATTTTTTATGTCTTTAGGAAGTTCTACCAGATCCCATGTGCCATTCTTGACTAATGCCATCATCTCGTCCTTCATAGCTTCTTTCCACTTTTCACTTTTAGAACCTTCTACAGCTTCCTGATAGCATAAATGGTCATCATCATTAGCAGTTCAAGCAACTGAAGTAACATAATAATCATCCTTTTAGGAGGACGTTTGATTCTTGTGGACCTCCTTAAAGATGTTTCTGGTACTTCCACAATTTGTTGATTATTATCTGTAGGAACTTCTTCATGATCTACATCTGAAACATGTTCATGATCTGTATCTGAAACTTGTTCATGACTTGCATCTGAAACTTGTTCATCTTGAATATCATCAGTGTTTGAACTGGTTTCAAACTAAATGTGTTGAAGCTTAGATACATTATCCTGTTTCAATTTATCATCTACATTTGGATTTTCAAGTGAAGATTCATTAAATTTAACATCTCTGTTAATGGTGATCTTGTGAGTAGTAGGATCCCACAATCTGTATCCCTTAGTCCCATCACCATATCCAACAAAGATATATCTTTTTGATTTAGGATCTAATTTAGAATGCAGATGTTTCAGAGCTAGAGCATATGCATCACAACCAAAAACTTTAAGTTTAGAATAATCACAAGGATGACCTTTCCATACCTCTTGAGGAATTTTGCATCATATTGCAGTTGATGGTGATCGATTTATCAAATAGAAAGCTGTAGAAACCGCTTCTGTCCACAATTCCTTCTGCAAATTGGCATTACTAAGCATACTTCTTGCTCTCTCTAAAAGAGTCTTGTTCATGCGTTCAACAACTCCATTTTGCTGAGGAGTATATACAGTGGTTTTATGTCTTTCGATTCCAGCGTCCTTGCAATAATTATCAAATTCCTTTGAAGTAAACTCACCACCATTGTCAATTATTAAACATTTAATGGTTCTTCCAGTGATTTTTTCAACTAATGCTCTAAACTGTTTGAAAACTGTGAATACATCAGACTTCTTCTTTAAAATGTAGACCCACACTTTTCTAGAAAAATAATCAATAAAAGATACAAAATATGACGATCCTCCATATGAGGTTGTAGGAGATGGACCCCAAACATCAGAATGGATATAATCAAGGATTCCCTTACTAGTATGTTTTCCAGTTTTAAACTTCTGCTTGATTTGTTTCCCAAATAGACAATGTTTGCAGAAATCTAACTTAAGAGACTTTAAATTAGGAAGTAATTTACGATCAGATAAAATCTTTAAACCTCTTTCTCTCATATGGCCCAACCTTTGATGCCATAAACGAATATAATTACTATCATTTTTAGATACTGTAGAAACATGATATGACTCTGTTCTTCCTTCTAACTAAAAAAGGTTTCCAACCTTCTTTGCTTTCATTACTAGTAAAATTCCTTTATAAACTTTCATTACTCCACCTTGAATAAAAGTTTTATATCCATTAGTGTCTAGTACTCCTAGTGAAATGAGGCTTTTTCTTAGTTCAGGTACATGTCTTACATCAGTTAGAATTTTATTTGTCCCATCAAACATTTTAAGCTGGATGCTTCCAATTCCCACAATGTTACATGTGACATTATTTCCCATGTAAACTATGCCATCATTGATTGATTTATAAGTTTTAAACCATTCTCTATGAATGCACATGTGATTTGATGCACGAGAATCTAACAACCAACATTGATCATGATTAGACAAACTAATTGATAACACTTCATCACTCATACCTGAAATGGATGCCGAACCTGTATCTGTCGTGTTTTCTTCTTTCTTCTCTGTCGAAGAGTCTTCTTTGGATGTTTGCTGTCTCTTCCAATAGTCCTTCTTCAAATGTCCCGATTTGCCACAAAACCAGCACTTTACCTTACTCTTCTTCCCTTTCGATTTTGAACACGACTTGTTGTGCTTACTGAAGCATCTTTCTTTAGAACGACCTCTGACCATCATTGCTTCTGATGTAGAAGTTTCTGAATTTGACCTATTCCTTGTTTCTTCGGACAACAAAGCTCCAACAACATCATCAAATTCAAGGGTTTCTGATGAACTAAGACTTATAGAAGTAACTAAATGATCCCATGACTCGGGGAACGAGCATAATAAAGTTATAGCTTTATCTTCTGTCTCAAATTTTACTTCTATACTTTCTAATTGCACCAGGAGAGTATTATAGGTATTCAAATGATCAGTAATAGATGTACCTTCCTTCATGCACAAACTGTATAACTGTCACTTCCGAAGAATTCTATTGGTTAAGGATTTTGTCATGTACAGCTTTTCAAGCTTTGTCCACAAACCAGTAGCAGTTTTCTCTGACACGATGTTAAACAAAACATCATCCGCCAAACACAGTCGAATGCCGCTCAGTGCTCTTTCATCCAAGTCACTCCGTTCATCATCTGTCATGGTGTAAGGTTGTTTGGCTTTTCCCAACAATGCCTTTGCCACACCTTTTTGCACAAGTAGATCATACATCTTCACTTTCCAGATCTCGAAGTTGTTTTTTCCATTGAACTTCTCAATCTCAAATCGAGCACTTTGAGTTTTTGCCATGTTGTGTCACACAAAATCTCCAATTGAAACTTTTAATAAATGAAGTTTTATTTAAACAAAAAAACTACCTTCCATCAATAAACTGCCGTTACCTTCAAATATCATGGCATATTACCATTTAAAAAACAAAATCTAATATAGATTATCAAAATGTTCAAATCGACTTGAATGCAGAAGCATTGCCTACTGCTAATAATGGGCCACACGCTGTGCTATTAAAAGTATAAGATGTTCATTTTCTATTAAAGATTGGTGTGAAAGCATTTGCAAATGGATCAAGAAAGCTATGCGGCGACCCATTAAACATAGGGAAGACTGTGGAAACACTTCGTTTACTCTGGCAGCAGGATTTTAATAGGTTTTTTGATAGACCATTTTTCTTTCTAACTCTCGAAAAATAAAAGTTTATTTAAATCATTAACTTCATTTCCTGAGTGAATTTTTGAGCTGACATCAACTATGATTCTCATACATCATAAACCATAACGAATGAGCTACCAAGTCAAAGAATGAAGCGACCCATTACAAAAAACGTTTTTGTCCTTTTTAAAAAACCAATCTTCAAACAACGTTCTAAAACATTTCAACATTTTAATCATTGGTGTCAACAGAACGACATTTAATAATTGATGTAGAATAGTTCAACAATTAAAACCTCCAACAGTTGATGTGCCACACCTGTTCAACGCTGCCTGGTCTCTGTCACACATAGCAGTTCAATGCCTGTTCAACGCTCTAGACCTTGTGCAGCAGACAGGCAACAAACACCATGGTATTGTGTAGTCGCTCAGCAGACTTGGCCTCTCAAGCTCTGATACCAATTGTCAGAGTATACACAGCAGAAACAAAAACAAATTATACACACAGCAGAAATCATGAGATAGCAAGTTTAACGTGGTTCACCCAACCAATCTGGGCTACGTCCACCAAACAGAGGCATCAGCAATCTTATTATTCAACAGGAGATTACAACACATAATTCCTCACACCCTCTCAGCTCAAATATCGTCTACGGGCTTACATTTTATAGCTGGGAGTAGAAAACTGAATCATAAATTCTCTCACAACAAATATAGGATGCAATAACTCCTCCTCAGGAATAACTAGAGCTAACTTAGCAAAAAATCCTATTGTTGTCACATACATGAGATTTTTTCGAAAATTAATTAACAGAAAAATCTCAACAAAGGAATTCAGTATAAAAATGATGAATATGATCCCTAAATTCACACTCGTGGTTGCAAAAATCATCTTGTAGAGTGATGTGAGAAACATATTATGCAATATGAAGATCCTATGTAGTATCATCCATACTAAAAAGGACATAGTTGTTTTATTGAGCATGCCATATTACAGGTAGTGCAACCTTGGAGGAGAGAAGAATTCAATGCACACACTTGACACAAATGGGCATCTTCTGCAGCTAACTTCACCCGGTATGTTCGCAAAGTTGTTTGTAAAACTCCTTACAGGGTCCTGAATATATAGATTATATTGATGAGGAAAGTGGTTAGTTTTGAATGACTTATCTATTCTATGATTTATTTGTTGTATTTCTCCTTTAATAAGGTACAAGCAGCCCATCGTCAAGTTCAAGGAGAGACATCTTTGTATTATGAATCTTTTTGTATTTATGACTTTCCATATTGATGTTAACAACAGATTTTATGTATGTTTGGTGAGTTCTTTTTCATGGTGTTCCTTTAGCTCTAGCCTTTTCCCTATGTTTGTTATCATATCATCTATCTCAT